>OY804582.1:65178757-65535317 GCA_963680875.1 Bathymodiolus brooksi
GCCTTATATTGACGTCCATGTCAGACAAATCAACAAATCCAGTCAGTTTTTAGCTATATTACGCCTATTATTGACGTCCATGTCAGACAAATCAACAAATCCAGTCAGTTTTTAGTTATATTACGCCTTATATTGACGTCCATGTCAGACAAATCAACAAATCCAGTCAGTTTTAGCTATATTACGCCTTATATTGACGTCCATGTCAGACAAATCAACAAATCCAGTCAGTTTTTAGTTATATTACGCCTTATATTGACGTCCATGTCAGACAAATCAACAAATCCAGTCAGTTTTTAGCTATATTACGCCTTATATTGACGTCCATGTCAGACAAATCAACAAATCCAGTCAGTTTTTAGCTATATTACGCCTATTATTGACGTCCATGTCAGACAAATCAACAAATCCAGTCAGTTTTTAGTTATATTACGCCTTATATTGACGTCCATGTCAGACAAATCAACAAATCCAGTCAGTTTTTAGCTATATTACGCCTATTATTGACGTCCATGTCAGACAAATCAACAAATCCAGTCAGTTTTTAGTTATATTACGCCTATTATTGACGTCCATGTCAGACAAATCAACAAATCCAGTCAGTTTTTAGTTATATTACGCCTTATATTGACGTCCATGTCAGACAAATCAACAAATCCAGTCAGTTTTTAGTTATATTACGCCTTATATTGACGTCCATGTCAGACAAATCAACAAATCCAGTCAGTTTTTAGCTATATTACGCCTATTATTGACGTCCATGTCAGACAAATCAACAAATCCAGTCAGTTTTTAGTTATATTACGCCTTATATTGACGTCCATGTCAGACAAATCAACAAATCCAGTCAGTTTTTAGCTATATTACGCCTTATATTGACGTCCATGTCAGACAAATCAACAAATCCAGTCAGTTTTTAGTTATATTACGCCTTATTATTGACGTCCATGTCAGACAAATCAACAAATCCAGTCAGTTTTTAGTTATATTACGCCTTATATTGACGTCCATGTCAGACAAATCAACAAATCCAGTCAGTTTTTAGTTATATTACGCCTTATATTGACGTCCATGTCAGACAAATCAACAAATCCAGTCAGTTTTTAGTTATATTACGCCTTATTATTGACGTCCATGTCAGACAAATCAACAAATCCAGTCAGTTTTTAGCTATATTACGCCTTATATTGACGTCCATGTCAGACAAATCAACAAATCCAGTCAGTTTTTAGCTATATTACGCCTATTATTGACGTCCATGTCAGACAAATCAACAAATCCAGTCAGTTTTTAGTTATATTACGCCTTATATTGACGTCCATGTCAGACAAATCAACAAATCCAGTCAGTTTTTAGCTATATTACGCCTATTATTGACGTCCATGTCAGACAAATCAACAAATCCAGTCAGTTTTTAGTTATATTACGCCTATTATTGACGTCCATGTCAGACAAATCAACAAATCCAGTCAGTTTTTAGTTATATTACGCCTTATATTGACGTCCATGTCAGACAAATCAACAAATCCAGTCAGTTTTTAGCTATATTACGCCTATTATTGACGTCCATGTCAGACAAATCAACAAATCCAGTCAGTTTTTAGTTATATTACGCCTTATATTGACGTCCATGTCAGACAAATCAACAAATCCAGTCAGTTTTTAGCTATATTACGCCTTATATTGACGTCCATGTCAGACAAATCAACAAATCCAGTCAGTTTTTAGTTATATTACGCCTTATATTGACGTCCATGTCAGACAAATCAACAAATCCAGTCAGTTTTTAGCTATATTACGCCTATTATTGACGTCCATGTCAGACAAATCAACAAATCCAGTCAGTTTTTAGTTATATTACGCCTTATATTGACGTCCATGTCAGACAAATCAACAAATCCAGTCAGTTTTTAGCTATATTACGCCTTATATTGACGTCCATGTCAGACAAATCAACAAATCCAGTCAGTTTTTAGCTATATTACGCCTATTATTGACGTCCATGTCAGACAAATCAACAAATCCAGTCAGTTTTTAGTTATATTACGCCTTATATTGACGTCCATGTCAGACAAATCAACAAATCCAGTCAGTGTTTAGCTATATTACGCCTATTATTGACGTCCATGTCAGACAAATCAACAAATCCAGTCAGTTTTTAGTTATATTACGCCTTATATTGACGTCCATGTCAGACAAATCAACAAATCCAGTCAGTTTTTAGCTATATTACGCCTTATATTGACGTCCATGTCAGACAAATCAACAAATCCAGTCAGTTTTTAGCTATATTACGCCTATTATTGACGTCCATGTCAGACAAATCAACAAATCCAGTCAGTTTTTAGTTATATTACGCCTTATATTGACGTCCATGTCAGACAAATCAACAAATCCAGTCAGTTTTTAGCTATATTACGCCTTATATTGACGTCCATGTCAGACAAATCAACAAATCCAGTCAGTTTTTAGTTATATTACGCCTTATATTGACGTCCATGTCAGACAAATCAACAAATCCAGTCAGTGTTTAGCTATATTACGCCTATTATTGACGTCCATGTCAGACAAATCAACAAATCCAGTCAGTTTTTAGTTATATTACGCCTTATATTGACGTCCATGTCAGACAAATCAACAAATCCAGTCAGTTTTTAGCTATATTACGCCTTATATTGACGTCCATGTCAGACAAATCAACAAATCCAGTCAGTTTTTAGTTATATTACGCCTATTATTGACGTCCATGTCAGACAAATCAACAAATCCAGTCAGTTTTTAGCTATATTACGCCTTATATTGACGTCCATGTCAGACAAATCAACAAATCCAGTCAGTTTTTAGTTATATTACGCCTATTATTGACGTCCATGTCAGACAAATCAACAAATCCAGTCAGTTTTTAGCTATATTACGCCTTATATTGACGTCCATGTCAGACAAATCAACAAATCCAGTCAGTTTTTAGCTATATTACGCCTATTATTGACGTCCATGTCAGACAAATCAACAAATCCAGTCAGTTTTTAGTTATATTACGCCTTATATTGACGTCCATGTCAGACAAATCAACAAATCCAGTCAGTTTTTAGCTATATTACGCCTTATATTGACGTCCATGTCAGACAAATCAACAAATCCAGTCAGTTTTTAGCTATATTACGCCTATTATTGACGTCCATGTCAGACAAATCAACAAATCCAGTCAGTTTTTAGTTATATTACGCCTTATATTGACGTCCATGTCAGACAAATCAACAAATCCAGTCAGTTTTAAGTTATATTACGCCTTATATTGACGTCCATGTCAGACAAATCAACAAATCCAGTCAGTTTTTAGCTATATTACGCCTATTATTGACGTCCATGTCAGACAAATCAACAAATCCAGTCAGTTTTTAGCTATATTACGCCTTATATTGACGTCCATGTCAGACAAATCAACAAATCTAGTCAGTTTTTAGCTATATTACGCCTTATATTGACGTCCATGTCAGAAAAATCAACAAATCCAGTCAGTTTTTAATTATATTACGCCTTATATTGACGTCCATGTCAGACAAATCAACAAATCCAGTCAGTTTTTAGTTATATTACGCCTATTATTGACGTCCATGTCAGACAAATCAACAAATCCAGTCAGTTTTTAGTTATATTACGCCTATTATTGACGTCCATGTCAGACAAATCAACAAATCCAGTCAGTTTTTAGCTATATTACGCCTTATATTGACGTCCATGTCAGACAAATCAACAAATCCAGTCAGTTTTTAGTTATATTACGCCTATTATTGACGTCCATGTCAGACAAATCAACAAATCCAGTCAGTTTTTAGTTATATTACGCCTTATATTGACGTCCATGTCAGACAAATCAACAAATCCAGTCAGTTTTAAGTTATATTACGCCTTATATTGACGTCCATGTCAGACAAATCAACAAATCCAGTCAGTTTTTAGCTATATTACGCCTATTATTGACGTCCATGTCAGACAAATCAACAAATCCAGTCAGTTTTTAGTTATATTACGCCTTATATTGACGTCCATGTCAGACAAATCAACAAATCCAGTCAGTTTTTAGCTATATTACGCCTATTATTGACGTCCATGTCAGACAAATCAACAAATCCAGTCAGTTTTTAGTTATATTACGCCTTATATTGACGTCCATGTCAGACAAATCAACAAATCCAGTCAGTTTTTAGTTATATTACGCCTTATATTGACGTCCATGTCAGACAAATCAACAAATCCAGTCAGTTTTTAGCTATATTACGCCTATTATTGACGTCCATGTCAGACAAATCAACAAATCCAGTCAGTTTTTAGCTATATTACGCCTTATATTGACGTCCATGTCAGACAAATCAACAAATCCAGTCAGTTTTTAGTTATATTACGCCTTATATTGACGTCCATGTCAGACAAATCAACAAATCCAGTCAGTTTTTAGCTATATTACGCCTATTATTGACGTCCATGTCAGACAAATCAACAAATCCAGTCAGTTTTTAGTTATATTACGCCTTATATTGACGTCCATGTCAGACAAATCAACAAATCCAGTCAGTTTTTAGCTATATTACGCCTTATATTGACGTCCATGTCAGAAAAATCAACAAATCCAGTCAGTTTTTAATTATATTACGCCTTATATTGACGTCCATGTCAGACAAATCAACAAATCCAGTCAGTTTTTAGTTATATTACGCCTTATATTGACGTCCATGTCAGACAAATCAACAAATCCAGTCAGTTTTTAGCTATATTACGCCTTATATTGACGTCCATGTCAGACAAATCAACAAATCCAGTCAGTTTTTAGTTATATTACGCCTTATATTGACGTCCATGTCAGACAAATCAACAAATCCAGTCAGTTTTTAGCTATATTACGCCTTATATTGACGTCCATGTCAGACAAATCAACAAATCCAGTCAGTTTTTAGCTATATTACGCCTATTATTGACGTCCATGTCAGACAAATCAACAAATCCAGTCAGTTTTTAGTTATATTACGCCTTATATTGACGTCCATGTCAGACAAATCAACAAATCCAGTCAGTTTTTAGCTATATTACGCCTTATATTGACGTCCATGTCAGACAAATCAACAAATCCAGTCAGTTTTTAGCTACATTATGCCTTATATTGACGTCCATGTCAGACAAATCAACAAATCCAGTCAGTTTTTAGTTATATTACGCCTTATATTGACGTCCATGTCAGACAAATCAACAAATCCAGTCAGTTTTTAGTTATATTACGCCTTATATTGACGTCCATGTCAGACAAATCAACAAATCCAGTCAGTTTTTAGCTATATTACGCCTATTATTGACGTCCATGTCAGACAAATCAACAAATCCAGTCAGTTTTTAGTTATATTACGCCTTATATTGACGTCCATGTCAGACAAATCAACAAATCCAGTCAGTTTTAAGTTATATTACGCCTTATATTGACGTCCATGTCAGACAAATCAACAAATCCAGTCAGTTTTTAGCTATATTACGCCTATTATTGACGTCCATGTCAGACAAATCAACAAATCCAGTCAGTTTTTAGCTATATTACGCCTTATATTGACGTCCATGTCAGACAAATCAACAAATCCAGTCAGTTTTTAGCTATATTACGCCTTATATTGACGTCCATGTCAGAAAAATCAACAAATCCAGTCAGTTTTTAATTATATTACGCCTTATATTGACGTCCATGTCAGACAAATCAACAAATCCAGTCAGTTTTTAGTTATATTACGCCTATTATTGACGTCCATGTCAGACAAATCAACAAATCCAGTCAGTTTTTAGTTATATTACGCCTATTATTGACGTCCATGTCAGACAAATCAACAAATCCAGTCAGTTTTTAGCTATATTACGCCTTATATTGACGTCCATGTCAGACAAATCAACAAATCCAGTCAGTTTTTAGTTATATTACGCCTATTATTGACGTCCATGTCAGACAAATCAACAAATCCAGTCAGTTTTTAGTTATATTACGCCTTATATTGACGTCCATGTCAGACAAATCAACAAATCCAGTCAGTTTTAAGTTATATTACGCCTTATATTGACGTCCATGTCAGACAAATCAACAAATCCAGTCAGTTTTTAGCTATATTACGCCTATTATTGACGTCCATGTCAGACAAATCAACAAATCCAGTCAGTTTTTAGTTATATTACGCCTTATATTGACGTCCATGTCAGACAAATCAACAAATCCAGTCAGTTTTTAGCTATATTACGCCTATTATTGACGTCCATGTCAGACAAATCAACAAATCCAGTCAGTTTTTAGTTATATTACGCCTTATATTGACGTCCATGTCAGACAAATCAACAAATCCAGTCAGTTTTTAGTTATATTACGCCTTATATTGACGTCCATGTCAGACAAATCAACAAATCCAGTCAGTTTTTAGCTATATTACGCCTATTATTGACGTCCATGTCAGACAAATCAACAAATCCAGTCAGTTTTTAGCTATATTACGCCTTATATTGACGTCCATGTCAGACAAATCAACAAATCCAGTCAGTTTTTAGTTATATTACGCCTTATATTGACGTCCATGTCAGACAAATCAACAAATCCAGTCAGTTTTTAGCTATATTACGCCTATTATTGACGTCCATGTCAGACAAATCAACAAATCCAGTCAGTTTTTAGTTATATTACGCCTTATATTGACGTCCATGTCAGACAAATCAACAAATCCAGTCAGTTTTTAGCTATATTACGCCTTATATTGACGTCCATGTCAGAAAAATCAACAAATCCAGTCAGTTTTTAATTATATTACGCCTTATATTGACGTCCATGTCAGACAAATCAACAAATCCAGTCAGTTTTTAGTTATATTACGCCTTATATTGACGTCCATGTCAGACAAATCAACAAATCCAGTCAGTTTTTAGCTATATTACGCCTTATATTGACGTCCATGTCAGACAAATCAACAAATCCAGTCAGTTTTTAGTTATATTACGCCTTATATTGACGTCCATGTCAGACAAATCAACAAATCCAGTCAGTTTTTAGCTATATTACGCCTTATATTGACGTCCATGTCAGACAAATCAACAAATCCAGTCAGTTTTTAGCTATATTACGCCTATTATTGACGTCCATGTCAGACAAATCAACAAATCCAGTCAGTTTTTAGTTATATTACGCCTTATATTGACGTCCATGTCAGACAAATCAACAAATCCAGTCAGTTTTTAGCTATATTACGCCTTATATTGACGTCCATGTCAGACAAATCAACAAATCCAGTCAGTTTTTAGCTATATTATGCCTTATATTGACGTCCA
The DNA here is from genome assembly GCA_963680875.1 of Bathymodiolus brooksi. Lineage (NCBI taxonomy): Eukaryota > Metazoa > Mollusca > Bivalvia > Mytilida > Modiolidae > Bathymodiolus > Bathymodiolus brooksi. The sequence goes on from OY804582.1 coordinate 65,186,093, forward strand.
TGTCAGACAAATCAACAAATCCAGTCAGTTTTTAGTTATATTACGCCTTATATTGACGTCCATGTCAAACAAATCAACAAATCCAGTCAGTTTTTAGTTATATTATGCCTTATATTGACGTCCATGTCAGACAAATCAACAAATCCAGTCAGTTTTTAGTTATATTACGCCTTATATTGACGTCCATGTCAGACAAATCAACAAATCCAGTCAGTTTTTAGCTATATTATGCCTTATATTGACGTCCATGTCAAACAAATCAACAAATCCAGTCAGTTTTTAGCTATATTACGCCTTATATTGACGTCCATGTCAGACAAATCAACAAATCCAGTCAGTTTTTAGTTATATTACGCCTTATATTGACGTCCATGTCAAACAAATCAACAAATCCAGTCAGTTTTTAGTTATATTACGCCTTATATTGACGTTCATGTCAGACAAATCAACAAATCCAGTCAGTTTTTAGTTATATTACGCCTTATATTGACGTCCATGTCAGACAAATCAACAAATCCAGTCAGTTTTTAGCTATATTACGCCTTATATTGACGTCCATGTCAGACAAATCAACAAATCCAGTCAGTTTTTAGCTATATTACGCCTATTATTGACGTCCATGTCAGACAAATCAACAAATCCAGTCAGTTTTTAGCTATATTACGCCTTATATTGACGTCCATGTCAGACAAATCAACAAATCCAGTCAGTTTTTAGCTATATTACGCCTTATATTGACGTCCATGTCAGACAAATCAACAAATCCAGTCAGTTTTTAGTTATATTACGCCTTATATTGACGTCCATGTCAGACAAATCAACAAATCCAGTCAGTTTTTAGCTATATTACGCCTATTATTGACGTCCATGTCAGACAAATCAACAAATCCAGTCAGTTTTTAGTTATATTACGCCTTATATTGACGTCCATGTCAGACAAATCAACAAATCCAGTCAGTTTTTAGTTATATTACGCCTTATATTGACGTCCATGTCAGACAAATCAACAAATCCAGTCAGTTTTTAGATATATTATGCCTTATATTGACGTCCATGTCAGACAAATCAACAAATCCAGTCAGTTTTTAATTATATTACGCCTTATATTGACGTCCATGTCAGACAAATCAACAAATCCAGTCAGTTTTTAGTTATATTACGCCTTATATTGACGTCCATGTCAGACAAATCAACAAATCCAGTCAGTTTTTAGTTATATTACGCCTTATATTGACGTCCATGTCAGACAAATCAACAAATCCAGTCAGTTTTTAGCTATATTACGCCTATTATTGACGTCCATGTCAGACAAATCAACAAATCCAGTCAGTTTTTAGTTATATTACGCCTTATATTGACGTCCATGTCAGACAAATCAACAAATCCAGTCAGTTTTCAGTTATATTACGCCTATTATTGACGTCCATGTCAGACAAATCAACAAATCCAGTCAGTTTTTAATTATATTACGCCTATTATTGACGTCCATGTCAGACAAATCAACAAATCCAGTCAGTTTTTAGCTATATTACGCCTTATATTGACGTCCATGTCAGAAAAATCAACAAATCCAGTCAGTTTTTAATTATATTACGCCTTATATTGACGTCCATGTCAGACAAATCAACAAATCCAGTCAGTTTTCAGTTATATTACGCCTTATATTGACGTCCATGTCAAACAAATCAACAAATCCAGTCAGTTTTTAGTTATATTACGCCTTATATTGACGTTCATGTCAGACAAATCAACAAATCCAGTCAGTTTTTAGTTATATTACGCCTTATATTGACGTCCATGTCAGACAAATCAACAAATCCAGTCAGTTTTTAGCTATATTACGCCTTATATTGACGTCCATGTCAGACAAATCAACAAATCCAGTCAGTTTTTAGCTATATTACGCCTATTATTGACGTCCATGTCAGACAAATCAACAAATCCAGTCAGTTTTTAGCTATATTACGCCTTATATTGACGTCCATGTCAGACAAATCAACAAATCCAGTCAGTTTTTAGCTATATTACGCCTTATATTGACGTCCATGTCAGACAAATCAACAAATCCAGTCAGTTTTTAGTTATATTACGCCTTATATTGACGTCCATGTCAGACAAATCAACAAATCCAGTCAGTTTTTAGCTATATTACGCCTATTATTGACGTCCATGTCAGACAAATCAACAAATCCAGTCAGTTTTTAGTTATATTACGCCTTATATTGACGTCCATGTCAGACAAATCAACAAATCCAGTCAGTTTTTAGTTATATTACGCCTTATATTGACGTCCATGTCAGACAAATCAACAAATCCAGTCAGTTTTTAGATATATTATGCCTTATATTGACGTCCATGTCAGACAAATCAACAAATCCAGTCAGTTTTTAATTATATTACGCCTTATATTGACGTCCATGTCAGACAAATCAACAAATCCAGTCAGTTTTTAGTTATATTACGCCTTATATTGACGTCCATGTCAGACAAATCAACAAATCCAGTCAGTTTTTAGTTATATTACGCCTTATATTGACGTCCATGTCAGACAAATCAACAAATCCAGTCAGTTTTTAGCTATATTACGCCTATTATTGACGTCCATGTCAGACAAATCAACAAATCCAGTCAGTTTTTAGTTATATTACGCCTTATATTGACGTCCATGTCAGACAAATCAACAAATCCAGTCAGTTTTCAGTTATATTACGCCTATTATTGACGTCCATGTCAGACAAATCAACAAATCCAGTCAGTTTTTAGCTATATTACGCCTATTATTGACGTCCATGTCAGACAAATCAACAAATCCAGTCAGTTTTTAGCTATATTACGCCTTATATTGACGTCCATGTCAGAAAAATCAACAAATCCAGTCAGTTTTTAATTATATTACGCCTTATATTGACGTCCATGTCAGACAAATCAACAAATCCAGTCAGTTTTCAGTTATATTACGCCTATTATTGACGTCCATGTCAGACAAATCAACAAATCCAGTCAGTTTTTAGTTATATTACGCCTTATATTGACGTCCATGTCAGACAAATCAACAAATCCAGTCAGTTTTTAGCTATATTACGCCTATTATTGACGTCCATGTCAGACAAATCAACAAATCCAGTCAGTTTTTAGTTATATTACGCCTTATATTGACGTCCATGTCAGACAAATCAACAAATCCAGTCAGTTTTCAGTTATATTACGCCTATTATTGACGTCCATGTCAGACAAATCAACAAATCCAGTCAGTTTTTAGCTATATTACGCCTATTATTGACGTCCATGTCAGACAAATCAACAAATCCAGTCAGTTTTTAGTTATATTACGCCTTATATTGACGTCCATGTCAGACAAATCAACAAATCCAGTCAGTTTTTAGTTATATTACGCCTTATATTGACGTCCATGTCAGACAAATCAACAAATCCAGTCAGTTTTTAGCTATATTACGCCTATTATTGACGTCCATGTCAGACAAATCAACAAATCCAGTCAGTTTTTAGCTATATTACGCCTTATATTGACGTCCATGTCAGACAAATCAACAAATCCAGTCAGTTTTTAATTATATTACGCCTTATATTGACGTCCATGTCAGACAAATCAACAAATCCAGTCAGTTTTCAGTTATATTACGCCTATTATTGACGTCCATGTCAGACAAATCAACAAATCCAGTCAGTTTTTAGTTATATTACGCCTTATATTGACGTCCATGTCAGACAAATCAACAAATCCAGTCAGTTTTTAGTTATATTACGCCTTATATTGACGTCCATGTCAGACAAATCAACAAATCCAGTCAGTTTTTAAGCTATATTACGCCTTATATTGACGTCCATGTCAGACAAATCAACAAATCCAGTCAGTTTTTAGTTATATTACGCCTTATATTGACGTCCATGTCAGACAAATCAACAAATCCAGTCAGTTTTTAGCTATATTACGCCTATTATTGACGTCCATGTCAGACAAATCAACAAATCCAGTCAGTTTTTAGTTATATTACGCCTTATATTGACGTCCATGTCAGACAAATCAACAAATCCAGTCAGTTTTTAGTTATATTACGCTTTATATTGACGTCCATGTCAGACAAATCCAATCAGTCTTTAGCTATATATTACAACGCCTTATATATTGACCATTACATAACAGCAAAGACATTAGCCCATACATATATATCCGAGGAAAAGTATTTTTGATTAGCAAATCATGCATATAACCATTGCGCCTGTTGACATTTCATTTCCAAAAAACCCCTTTCATTTGTGCCAATAATAAATGATAGGTAGATGGTATTGTAAAAGATGATAAAATATAACACAAAAATCCAGATGAAACAAACTGGATCACTTATAATATAATTTTAGACATCTTTAAGAAATCTTCAACCATTTTCCCAGAGATAAAAACAGTCCATTTAACATATTTAAAAAAAAAAAGCACACGACTACCGGTATCTCCATTTTGAGCAAGTGGTTAAAACAAAACTTAACAACAAGAGATGATTTCAATTTTCCCATAGTGAATTTTCCATTTATATGTAGCAACATTCCAGCAGCACCTGCATATGGAGTATGTTTCTCAGTTGATCCAATATTACAGAGCTTACAGAGCATGTGGTTCCCATTATGATTTCCTTGATAGAGGGTTGCTGCTTACAAGAAAGCTACTGAACCAAGGGTTCTTAGTGGTTAAGTTGAAGTCATCACTTCGAAAGTTTTACGGTCGCCACCATGACCTGGTTAACCATTATTGAGTATCTGTTTCATATATGACCTCAGGATATGTTCCATTTGCAGTAATCACAATGCAGTCCTTTCCTCATTTATGACATATCAACAGGTTTGTATCAAGAGTAACACAACCAGTGCCACTATTGGAGCAGGAATTGCTTACATTTCTGGAGCACCTAAGTTCACCCCTATTTTTGAGTGGGTTAATGTTGTTTGATCTTTAGTTTGCTGTGTAGTGTTTTGTAGATTATTGTTTGTTCTTTTGTCTTTTGATTATCCCTTTGATATCTTTAAACATTTCTTGGAATATTGTGCAATATGTTTAGCAATGTCAAGGTAAAATAATAATCAGGAAAGATAGGTATATGAAGGTCAAGGTAAAATAATAATCAGAAAAGATAGGTATATGAAGGTCAAGGTAAAATAATAATCAGGAAAGATAGGTATATGAAGGTCAAGGTGAAATAATAATCAGAAAAGATAGGTATAAGAAGGTCATGGTAAAATAATAATCAGGAATAATAGGTATAAGAAGGTCAAGGTAAAAGAATAATCTTGAAAATGGTTTTGCTCTAGATATAATAGAGAATTTACTCCACATATATTTAAAGTTACATATTACAATGATCATAAGTGTTGTTAGGGTTATCTTCACTCTTCAGTAAAGAGATCACAAACTGATGTAACAAAACGAAACTATCAATAATAAAATAACAACAGACAAGGTTATATATTATTATTGTTAAGTTTTCTAAATACAAATAGGTCTCTGTGGCATACACATATTGTAATGAGCTATTTGGTCCCAAAAATCTGGTCCTTTCCATCCACACCATCCCTGAAACAAACAAAAATGATACAAAGTAGTCATAGTTTAACATCAAATTACACCTTTTGTTTTATACTAGTATATTATCAATCTAATTAATAAAACCACTCTACAGTACCTAAAGACTTTGTAAGCTTGCCACTGATTGGTCTATCTAAATTTGACTTCTGATATAACCCTAATACTCTGTTTGCTAAATGTTAGTAGTGTAAAAAATGAATAAAAAAATACATATTTTGTATTTTTCTGTTGCCTATTTAAAATTTTGGACTACAGGGCTCAGACCCCTTGACCCTGGGTCTTCATTTACACAAGTGTAAATCTACATATCATTATGGTTGTTCATGCCATATACAAATGTTTTGTTCATAAAAACAAATGTCTCTCTCACATTCTTTCATCTTTTGAGAAAGGTATCCTTGTAATTTCCATTTTAAATGTGAGAGGATTTGTGCATACAAACTTATTGATGAAATATTCTGAGTGAAAAAGGGCAATATCTCCTTCAACAATGATCCAATCCATTTCTTATAAAGATATGAGAAACTTCATATGGTAATAAGTAAGCATGTAAAGTTTATGAGGATTTCTCTATTAAATTATAGGTGGATTTTAACATACAAGCTTTTTAAAGAATGTATATCTTCCAAATATGTAAATTTTAGAAATTTGGGCTCCATTTAGCATATTTTCCATAAAAAAATCCTATTTTCTATATAAACTTAAAAGTAACTTATATAGATGAGAATTTTGCAAAACAAATTCATTTTAATTGGAAGAAATTTAAAAAAGTTCAAATTTTGGATAAGTTTATCTTGGAATCCGCAAAAGATATCTGATATCCTGACATCAACTGAAAGCTCTCACCACAATCAATTAAAAGAAAAAAATATATATCAAAATTGGATGAAAATTCTATATACTTTCTAATTATGTAAAATTTCAGAATTTGGACTAAAAAAGGATCTTTGAATTAACAATTTAGAAGGAACAGTCAAGTAGAACTAATGTTATTACAGGAAAGCCATTGTGTCTGCAGATGGATGACATAGACAACAACAGATCAAGTAGAACTAATGTTATTACAGGAAAGTCATTGTGTCTGCAGACGGATAACATAGACAACAACAGATCAAGTAGAACTAATGTTATTACAGGAAAGTCATTGTGTCTGCAGACGGATGATATAGACAACAACAGATCAAGTAGAACTAATGTTATTACAGGAAAGCCATTGTGTCTGCAGATGGATGACATAGACAACAACAGATCAAGTAGAACTAATGTTATTACAGGAAAGTCATTGTGTCTGCAGACGGATGACATAGACAACAACAGATCAAGTAGAACTAATGTTATTACAGGAAAGCCATTGTGTCTGCAGACGGATAACATAGACAACAACAGATCCAGTAGAACTAATGTTATTACAGGAAAGTCATTGTGTCTGCAGACGGATGACATAGACAACAACAGATCAAGTAGAACTAATGTTATTACAGGAAAGTCATTGTGTCTGCAGACGGATGACATAGACAACAACAGATCAAGTAGAACTAATGTTATTACAGGAAAGCCATTGTGTCTGCAGACGGATGACATAGACAACAACAGATCCAGTAGAACTAATGTTATTACAGGAAAGCCATTGTGTCTGCAGACGGATGACATAGACAACAACAGATCCAGTAGAACTAATGTTATTACAGGAAAGCCATTGTGTCTGCAGATGGATGACATAGACAACAACAGATCCAGTAGAACTAATGTTATTACAGGAAAGCCATTGTGTCTGCAGACGGATGACATAGACAACAACAGATCCAGTAGAACTAATGTTATTACAGGAAAGCCATTGTGTCTGCAGACGGATGACATAGACAACAACAGATCCAGTAGAACTAATGTTATTACAGGAAAGCCATTGTGTCTGCAGACGGATGACATAGACAACAACAGATCCAGTAGAACTAATGTTATTACAGGAAAGTCATTGTGTCTGCAGACGGTTGACATAGACAACAACAGATCAAGTAGAACTAATGTTATTACAGGAAAGTCATTGTGTCTGCAGACGGATGACATAGACAACAACAGATCCAGTAGAACTAATGTTATTACAGGAAAGCCATTGTGTCTGCAGACGGATGACATAGACAACAACAGATCCAGTAGAACTAATGTTATTACAGGAAAGCCATTGTATCTGCAGACGGATGACATAGACAACAACAGATCCAGTAGAACTAATGTTATTACAGGAAAGTCATTGTGTCTGCAGACGTATGACATAGACAACAACAGATCCATAACATGATATGACGGACTGTTTTAGTGGTTGTATAAAAATGTTATTTTAAAATCTTATGACTCTAAGACCAAAGGACTCAAACTAACCTTATCTAGAATAACTTTAATATCTTCTGCACCAGTGAAGTGTGGATCTAAGATCAAGAATTTTAAATCTCCTGTGACTTCATTATAATCTACTCCTAGTATAGTGTGTGCTAACACTCCTCCTCCTGAAATGTTATAAAAAAAACCATTATACAATCTCCCTGCACAAATTTAATTTTCTCCAAACTGATATTTTGACTTTCACAGTTTTCTGTTTTTTGTACCAGTTCATATTTTTTCAATCAAACAGTAAATTCTATAAATGTTTGACCTAAAATAACACAAAAATTGTTCCTACTATTAACTTTCTCTGATCTTAATTTGATAAAATGTTAACATTAACATATTATACCTATCATAATAGGTGTTCCTTGTGTTTGAAAATGTTGAGCCAGTTCTCTCCCTTTTGATGGCATATCAGCACCAGAGCTGACAAACAAGATCTTGGAAGTGACCTAAAAAAGATGTGTGCATAGAGATTTATAGAATAAGACAATCTCACCACAAACTGTATGTAATACTGTCATCTATGTGTTATATATATATATATATCATTCTAATATGTCAACAGATACACACCGCATTTGTGTTGTAATGGTTAGCGTGCTCGCCTCGAGTGTGATAGATCGTGGGTTCGAGCCCTGATTGGGTCAAACCAAAGACTATAAAATTGGAATTTGTTGCTTCTCTGCTAAGCATGGAATCATAATAATGTGTCAGAGTGGGGCAACATATCTATCCGTGGACTGTTGTTTCAGTGAGATAGCACTATAAAAATCCAACTAAGCATGTAGGTCAAGTTCAAAGCAGATCTCATCATCATTTCATTGAAAATAAACTTTTTTTCGCCATGATATAGCTGAAAAATTGCTGAGTTGGTGTTAAACAACAAGCACTCATTCCCTCACTCAACAGATACATGCTAGAAACAGCAATTCTCCTGAGTTTACAATAACCCAATAAATCATTGATTAATACTTCAAACTTCATTAAATTCATACACATCAGTTTAATAAGACTTTAAAAGTTTAACTCCTACACTAGTAACTTGTGTTATAAGGCCACAATTAAAAAAATGTTTATCTGAACTTAATAGAAGGGTTAAGTGCTGGATCTCAGGTCATGTGCTTATATTCTGAAGAAAAATCAAATGAATTTAACCGTGTTTAACATATATACAGAAGTCAGAGGGCCACTGCCTATACACATATTTGTAAAATCTTCACTGGAATCCAGTACCAAAAACAAAATATATTTACTAGTCCATCATTAAACTTATCCCTCTAAGATGGTCCAACACATAGCTAACATCCATGGATCCAATGCACTGTCTGGACTCCACAAATGTATAGACCACTGGCAAACTTACCCCTATAAGATGGTCCAACACATAGCTAACTTCCATGGACCCAATCCACTGTCTGGACCCTACAAATTTCTGTTCTTTGTCATTAACATCTACTAGTGCCTGTAAAATAAAGTAAACAAAGTTCATTAAAACATATTAGTCATAAATATTGTCAAGATGAAACTGAATTATCTTGTTACTCTCCATAAATGGTGCAATCATTTCTGTGTCTAATTTTTGGGGTCATTTACATATTGTAAAAAATAATCATTGCAAATATTAAAACTCACTTGAGCCTGTATTTATCACATGATTATTCACACAAGATTTGGGTTCAAGTAAGTTTGTACTTTTAATCAACATAAAAAAATGAAGAAAACTGTAAAGAACCATAATAAAATAAAGCATAATAATACCAGTATCTAATGGTTTGGTTAGGTTTATGATGTTTAATGCTACTTTCAACAATATTTCAGCTATGTTGTGTCAGTCAGTTTTATTGGTGGAGGAAACCTGAGTATGCGGAGAAAACCACTGACCTGTCGCAAGTCACTGACAAACTTTATTACATATAATGTTGTATCGTGTACACCTCGCCATGTACGGGGTTTGAACTCACAACTTTAGTGGTGATAGGCACTGATTGCATAGGTAGTTGTAAATCCAACTACCATACAATCACAACCACGACGGCCCTCCAGTGTCTAATGAGACAAGGGATATAACTTAACGTAACATATATACTGGTTACCTGTTGTATATCTTTATGTCCTGGTATTGGTTTGTCTGTGTATCCCTGCAGTCTGAACCAGGATACCAGAGTCTGTAAAGACCTGTAAGCACATCCCCACTTGTTGTCATCAAATCTATCCTGCATGTAATGGTGGTAGCTATATATTCCAGCAACAATGTATTGCTTTCCATCCTTAACTGAAAATAAAACAAAGTAGAGGCTAGTGTGTGCCCTCGCCTGATTATGAATTATCTGGGTTTCTTTGCCCAATGAATGTTTTAAGCTTTAATCAAGGTTACAGTTTTGAGCAGTACCGAAAAGAAGCTAGCCCGATCCTTTAATTTCACGTTCTGCTATATAGATGATGTCCTTTCACTAAATAATTCTAGGTTTGGTGATTTCGTTGATAACATCTATCCCATTAAGCTTGAAATAAAGGATACCACAGATACAGATAGCTCTGCTTCATACATTTACCTACACCTTAAAATTGACAGTGAGGGGCGGTTAAGAAATGAAACTTTACGACAAAAGGGATGATTTCAATTTTCCCATTGTGAACTTTCTATTTATATGTAGCAAAATTCCAGCAGCACCTGCATATGGAGTATATATCTCTCAGTTGATAAGATATTCCAGAGCTTGTTGTTCCTATCAGGATTTCCTTGATAGAGGGTTGCTGCTAACAAGGAAGCTACTGAACCAAGGGTTCCTATTGGTTAAGTTGAAGCAATCACTTCGAATGTTTTACGGTCGCCACCATGACTTGGTTGACCGTTATGGAATATCTATGTCACAAATGACTACAGATATGTTCCACTTGTCATAAATACTTTCCGGTTCTTTCCTCATTCATGACTTATCACTGGGTTTGTAACTAGATTAACATGACAGGTGTCACTAGTGGAGCAGGAACTGCATTGCTTTCCGGAGCACATGAGTTCACCCCCGGTTTTTAGTGGGGTTCGTGTTACTCGATCTTTAGTTTTATGTGTATGTTTTGTAGATCGTTATTTGTCCTTTAGTACTTTTTCTTTTGGCCATTATGTTGTCTGTTCTTCTTCGATATACGGATTCTGATTACCCCTTTGGTATCTTCAAACTCTTCTTACAAACTGTTCATTTGACTACACCACATTTTGAATCTTTAATACATGAACATACCTCCTGATGATGATAATCCAGTGTGGGGATTAATCAAGTAGCCATATTGTCCTATGTTTTCTGGGAACATATGTTTATTGTTTCTTCTGAAAAGTGGCCGGTCATCCTTCAAACAAAATAACTTGTGTATATTTCTTCTTTCTTCCACTAGAGTAAAATACAAGTAAACAGAATGAAAAGCAAAACTATCATAAAACTACAGTTAGAATTCAACTAATTCTTATAACTAGAGGCTCACCTGTGCCTGTATCCCTCAACATAAAACTAGTTAGAATTCAACTAATTCTTATAACTAGAGGCTCACCTGTGCCTGTATCCCTCAACATAAAACTACAGTTAGAATTCAACTAATTCTTATAACTAGAGGCTCACCTGTGCCTGTATCCCTCAACATAAAACTACAGTTAGAATTCAACTAATTCTTATAACTAGAGGCTCACCTGTGCCTGTATCCCTCAACATAAAACTAGTTAGAATTCAACTAATTCTTATAACTAGAGGCTCACCTGTGCCTGTATCCCTCAACATAAAACTAGTTAGAATTCAACTAATTCTTATAACTAGAGGCTCACCTGTGCCTGTATCCCTCAACATAAAACTACAGTTAGAATTCAACTAATTCTTATAACTAGAGGCTCACCTGTGCCTGTATCCCTCAACATAAAACTAGTTAGAATTCAATAATTTGTATAACTAGAGGCTCACCTGTGCCTGTATCCCTCAACATAAAACTACAGTTAGAATTCAACTAATTCTTATATCTAGAGGCTCACCTGTGTCTGTATCCCTCAACATAAAACTACAGTTAGAATTCAACTAATTCTTATAACTAGAGGCTCACCTGTGCCTGTATCCCTCAACATAAAACTACAGTTAGAATTCAATTAATTCCAGTGATAGGGAAAGATTTTTACTAAATGCACCCATGGCCCCTTCCTCAAAATTTCAATGGGCCATATCATAATCCCAATGGGCCATTCTTTACTGTGTTTTCAAGTTCTAGCACTTCCTTTTGTTTTTCTGAGTGTTTTAGTCTGCTTTCAGTTAAACTTCATAATAGATGTCAATACTGAATAGTCATGAGTCACAGTGTGTTGTACAAAGCTGTATACTGTTACCATCATACATACACTTAGAAAACTGTCAAATTGTGGTGAATTTTCACCAAGACATGTTGACAGTAATCAGAAGTTTATGAGTTAATAATGATAATTAATTGGTAATACTGATCTATACAGGTGATAGCAGATTTAGTAATCTTTGCTTCTTCGGTGGCATTTTTTGTTAGGTCATCATTGTCGATAAATTAAGTCTAAATATCGTAAAAACACAATAAAATTAAAGGGGAAATAAATCGCTACTAAATTCGTTTTTCACAGGGCAAATACTACAAAAATAATTATTATCTTTATAAATTATTTAATAAAAACTCCTTTCAAATATTTTAACTGTAAAATTAACCCATTTTCAGGAATATTTATACACAACAATTATGTAATCATTAGATACGATAACGTAACCCTCAGTCTGCTTGTGCTCCCGTAAGGGTTTCTATTCGGTCCCATTTAACGTAATGGAGCAGCCCGAAGTGATTCACACCGGGCAGTTTTTTGTCCTAATTCGGTTGTAAGTGGTTGGAAAAATTAACGGGGGTGAAAGATAAATATATTTAGGTAAAGCTTGAGGTGTTGAGTAAATGCTGCATCAATCCATGGTAGACTTATATCCATCTGAAAATCTGAATGCATGAAATCTTCTTTCTGTTCGACAATTTGTTTACAAGTTGCTATTTCACGTGCGCTTGCCTCATTTTGGAGATATCCTTATTTGGAAATGTCAGTTGTAAACATCGTAGTAAAAGTTTTCCATATTTGGCATTCAGATCCATATATGGATAGGCTCCGCCCATTACAAGTAACGCGAGAGTCTACGTAAGGTGTCATGGCAGACAAGAAACAATTTTCGAATACGAAATCGATCGTGAAGGTAGAAACAGGTATTGTAACACTTATTTCGTATCACCATTACTTAAAAATTGTAGGGAATAATAAGTTATGAACACATATGCAAAAAGAAAGTTGAAATATTCACGAAACAAAATTTTAATTTGTTCCATTACGTTAAATGGGACCGAATCGTAACCCTTACAGGATCACAAGCGGACTGAGGGTTACGTAATCATGGGATATAGGGCAAGTTGCGGTTTTTAGGTGATTAGTCATTCCCATTAGTGGAAAAGTTCCGAATGAAAAACTTTCGGTGGTGCTCCATGATTGGAGAAAACATCTGTAGGAGTAAGACTAAGACTTGCGATAAAAAAACAGTGCACCCGACGGCACGTCAGACAGTCAATTTAATGCACCATTTCCCGATCACTGTAATTCTTATAACTAGAGGCTCACCTGTGCCTGTATCCCTCAACTAGTTATTCATATACTGATAGAGTTTAAGCAAGTCTGTAGATTTCTTGAATTTCTGCTTGACACAAAAACAGACATATTGTATAGAGCTTAAAATATTTTACCTAAATCTTCTTCAGAAGTCTGTGAAGGATACACCACAGTAATTAAAGTATTTACACCTGAAGGTTTAAAATGATATGGCTTTGGTGTCTGGAAGTCTTCTTTCTACAATTCAAAATATAATATTATATTAATATATAAAACTAGAGACTCATCTGAGCCTAGATCTGTCATATGATTAAATTAAATGTTTTGAGTTCAATCAAGTCAACAATTTTAGAGAAAAAAAGATTTTTATTCATATTCCAATAGTAAAACATATAGTGAGTGCAATATGTGTTATTTTTTTAAGCTAAATATTTTAACTAGGAATATATAAAAAAGATTAAAAAAAAACATCGAATAGATCGTTATTAAAGTATAAAACCAACCATTTTGATGTTTATTTTGTGTTAAAATCATCAGAAAATTGCTGTCTATCATTCATATTCAATTGTTAGATGCTTCGATGACTTTCCACTGAACAGACATACAGTTATTGACTTAGGTATAGCGACAGTGCTATAGGTTGCATGAGAAATTAAACTTCTAAGTAATTGTATTATACCATATATGTCATATACTGTGAGTATCTATAAGTTCTAGACATCAAATGTATACTGTAATATTATTTAGTTCAATCATTAATACCAAAAAATGTAGAAATAAAACAGTATATAAAATACCTTTGAATATTCCAATAAACAATTCTTCATTGCCTTTAACTGTCTACAGATACTGGTAGACATAGCTACTGTTAGTTTATACACAGTCATATCTGTAGACACTATAGCTATTGTGTCTATAGGTAGAGATATATTTACTGTCTTGGTGTTAGCTGTAAAACAAAAGGAAATCTGATATTAACTGTCTACAGTTACTGGTAAACACAGCTATTGTCATTTTAGCTTAAAACAAAAAGTTTTGATTTTATTTAAAGAATCTTTATTTTTCAGTAATAGTGGCCATTTTGGATTAATTTTGTTGTAACCTTATTTATTTTATATTATACTAGGCAGCAATTGGGACTAGGGTTAAATATCTTTTCCAAAAGGATAATTTTTAAGCTTTGATATCAAGGCTCTCAATACTTTCAAATTAGAGAGAGAAGTGACTTCTCTTTCAGAGAGCTCACAGGGAGAAGTGGGGAGACTTCTGGGAGAAGTCAATTAATTGACCCCTCTGAAGTTACCCTGCCCAAATTTAGTAAATAGTTAAAAAGCTGTTTGATCTGATTTTTTTCTGTTTTTTTATTCATAATTACCTAAAGTACATCTATTCAATGTCATATATTTATTTCTGTCTACCTTGACTATTGGAGTCTTGCATACCAGTGATTTTTTATATGTACCCTCCCCCCTCCTTTTGAAATATTACTGTGTTGTGATCTAATACCACACAAATTGCAATAACTCATATTTGTGTAACCTTCAGCAGAAGAAAGATGTCTCTGCCAATATAACACAAACGTATATATTGACACTGTCACTGACCGTCAAAAACTGAGGAAAGTAAAGGCTCTAATTATTATTTGTCAGACCTTAAATCAGATTGCAACAATGGAATAAAGCTTCTGTAGATTAAAGTTTACTTTTTGATTGCATAGGCATTAACGTTTACACATGTCTGTATGTAAATAAACAGATTGATAGATCCTAATATTAACCTGGTGTCAATTATAAATTACCAATGTGAATCGATAAAAATCTGAAGCATCTGAAACGAATTTTGAATGGCCAACCTTAGTATATATGAACATATTAAATAATCGAACTATGATTTTATGTCACAGAAATGAGAAAAAATACATCAAAGTTATTTGTTGCAAGTAGCTTCGGACAAAAAGTTTGGTCAACATTTCCCATAGCACAGTGCTGGATTGCGTCCCCTTTCCAATGGCGCCATTGTTGGTGATATTGAACGAAATTAAAGTGTCTTTAAACCATAATGGATTACTTTTCAAGAAAATCACTTTCAAAATACTAAACAGATACAATAGATTTCAATAAACATGATATCGACATTTTCATAAATGACACATGGAGAAAATATGTGGGCGACATAGGGCGACTCTTAAAAATTACAAGGTGACTTGCACTTCACTTTTAAACAACGAGAAAGCGAAGTCAATTTTCACAAGGAAACTTCTTCACCTGAATCAACCTCTAACATGAGCGCTGGATATAAAATATTTTCCCTATTTCAGCAATGATTAGACAGTTTTACTTACCAATGTTATGAAATATAACTGGTGCACAAGAAGGAATATTTCCATATGACAACTTTCCACTTCTTTTTAAATATGTAGTAAAATGTAGTGTTTCCTACAATATAAACATTCAACTGTTATATTTTAATCTTAATTTCTCAACAAAAAAACTAGCAGTAATTATGGCAATTCATAATCAAATCCTTCAAAATAAAAAGTGCAACAACGACTACATTTACTAAATGTCTTTAACTATTGTGTTTCAGTTACTATCAACAGTTTTCTTGCCTGATATATGAATTTCAAAAGGTAGCAAAGTTCTATATGTTTGTACAAGCAAAATTTACCAGAATATCAAATTTACTATTTTTAGAAATGTGTTGCAGAATTATAAAAGAATAATAAACTTAGCTAGAATGGTTACCATATGTTTATCTTTTTTCTTCTTGCTCTTTATATACCCTCCATCATCATCTTGTATCAGGTCATACAGACTTAAACAGCTGTTATCATTAGATGTTCCACACGACTGACTTCCACCAATCATCACTTTACTATTCTGTAGTTTATAAAACATGTTCCCAGACCTTACCTCATTACAATTCCTCTCTACTTCTTTTTCAATGTTTTTCTTCCAACAATCTGTAATAATACAAAAGCTTTTTCAAATGCCTTATCACATGTAATCTGTGGTGAGTATCACATGTAATCTGTGTACAGTTGTTCTCACTTAAAACTATTGATAATAAATTTCTGGACTGAATCAAAAATTATTTTATTTGATCCCGAGATAAATTTTCAGATCTGTGAAATAGTATATCAGCTGTCACGGTGATAGATATTTGAATGGACATAATATGTCTCTCACTTACTGTATCATATCTAGGACAATGCTACAGGTAGTGATTCATGGTTTCAATTCATCCATAGGAACAGTAAGGAGATGGTATTAATTTTTTTTGAAAAAGATCATCATTTAAGCGACTACATTTCATTCTGAGTTTTGTGTGCAAAATTTGGCCAATGTGAGATCCAGAATATCCACGGTTTCCATGTGTTTGCTATAACCCAATGATATTCATAGAGGTATATAGAAGGTAAGATATCATAATATATAATTACTAAAAATGTCATAAAAATATATTTAATAGATACAAAGAATATGGCCTATAATTGTACAGTGAAACCTGTCTAAACCGAACCCTCAATAAACCAGAATACTGTATAAACTGAACCCTGAATAAACCAGAATACTGTATAAACTGGACCCTGAATAAACCAGAATACTGTATAAACTGAACCCTGAATACACCAGAATACTGTATAAACTGAACCCTGAATAAACCAGAATACTGTATAAACTGAACCCTGAATAAACCAGAATACTGTATAAACTGAACCCTGAATAAACCAGAATACTGTATAAACTGAACCCTGAATAAACCAGAATACTGTATAAACTGGACCCTGAATAAACCAGAATACTGTATAAACTGAACTCTGAATAAACCAGAATACTGTATAAACTTAACCCTGAATAAACCAGAATACTGTATAAACTGAACCCTGAATACACCAGAATACTGTATAAACTGAACCCTGAATAAACCAGAATACTGTATAAACTGAACCCTGAATAAACCAGAATACTGTATAAACTGAACCCTGAATAAACCAGAATACTGTATCAACTGAACTTTAAATAACAGAACCCTGAATAAACCAGAATACTGTATAAACTGAACTTTAAATAACAGAACCCTGAATAAACCAGAATACTGTATAAACTGAACTTTAAATAACAGAACCCTGAATAAACCAGAATACTGTATAAACTGAACTTTAAATAACAATACCCTGAATAAACCAGAATACTGTATAAACTGAACCCTGAATAAACTGAACTTTAAACACCAGAACCCTGAATAATCCAGAATACTGTATAAACTGAACTTTAAATAACAGAACCCTCAATAAACCAGAATACTGTATAAACTGAACCCTTGATAAACCAGAATACTGTATAAACTGAACTTTAAATAACAGAACCCTGAATAAACCAGAATACTGTATAAACAGAACCCTGAATAAACCAGAATACTGTATAAACTGAACCCTGAATAAACCAGAATACTGTATAAACTGAACTTTAAATAACAGAACCCTCAATAAACCAGAATACAGTATAAACTGAACCCTGAATAAACCAGAATACTGTATAAACTGAACCCTGAATAAACCAGAATATTGTATCAACTGAACTTTAAATAACAGAACCCTGAATAAACCAGAATACTGTATAAACTGAACTTTAAATAACAGAACCCTGAATAAACCAGAATACTGTATAAACTGAACTTTAAATAACAGAACTCTGAATAAACCAGAATACAGTATAAACTGAACCCTGAATAAACCAGAATACTGTATAAACTGAACTTTAAAAGTCCCAATGTAGGAAACCTTTAATTTAACCTGTATAAACACTTGTGAATTCCAAACACAAAGGTTGGTCCCAGGGAGGTTAAGACAGGTTACACTGTATGTCTTATTGATTTACCTTCATGGTCCCCGACATCTACAGATATATCAATAAAACATGTAGTCCTGGCTATGATACACTGGTTCAATATATCATCAGTAATCACATTAACAGTCACACAACTTCTACCATCTTCTACTGTCCAGAACTTAAAACTGTCTTCTGATAAAATATCTTTACCATCTTCTGGAAGTGTCAGAATTAGTAACTGGGAAAACTGTGTTGAGAGCTGAAAAATGATAGTATTTACATCACAAATGGTACTGACAACTAAAAACCGTAAACCACTGGAAGTGTTAGAATAAGTAACTGGGAAAACTGTGTTGAGAGCTGAAAAATGATAGTATTTACATCACAAATGGTACTGACAACTAAAAACCTTAAACCACTTGGAAGTGTTAGAATTAATAACTGGGAAAACTGTGTTGAGAGCTGAAAAATGATAGTATTCACATCATGAAAGGTACTGAGAACTAAAAACCTTAAACCACTGGAAGTGTCAGAATAAGTAACTGGAAAAACTGTGTCAAGACAGTAGTTACATCATGAAAGCCCAAAGGCATTGACAAATAAAAACCCTAAACCATGAAAATAAACAACATTCTTAGTCTTTCTCTTTGATATTACATTTTTGTATTTATTATCATAACTCTGTAAAGACAATTCCTATAGCGTTAAAAATAACAGAACAGTAAAACAATGTCAACCATGTGTCTATTGATGTCAGATTGATCAATACATGGGAGATAATATCTATTCTCAAGCAACTAGCATGATGTTAGCATAATATCGCTGTTTTCTAATGTGACGTTATAATAATGTTACTGACATCACATCACATTTTCAATAAACATACCATCGTCAACATGTTTTACTCTAAATGGACTTCTCATCACATCTCACATTCCAGACATTACATTCCAGACATTACATTCCAGACATTACATTCCAGGCATCACATTCCAGACATTACATTCCAGACATTACATTCCAGGCATCACATTCCAGACATTACATTCCAGGCATTACATTCCAGACATTACATTCCAGGCATCACATTCCAGGCATCACATTCCAGACATCACATTCCAGGCATTACATTTGATATGAGATTGCTCTGAGAAATTCATTCTAGCAGAACAATCAACGATAGTATATATTTATTGCTTTTGTATTTGTTCATTGTTTGTAAATGTATGGAATAAATTAAAGATTGTTTTATTTCTAATGGTCTTGTAGGTGTCCAAGTTAATATATAAAATTTGTTGACGCCACGATATAGCTGAAATACTGCCAAGATGACGTTAACGCCAATCAATCAATCAATCAATCAACGATTGCCTTCATTGAAGTGGTAACCCTGGTAACCATAGATTATATTTACCCTATGTCTCTGATTCTTTAAGAACATGGTCAAACTGTCTACTAGATACTTACTGTTTTCAGTAAATCTTTACTTTTGTGATGGAAATAACCAACGATGAAAATTCCTAAAGATAAATTTATAAATTAGAATATATATTGTGTTAGGGCCGTCGTGGTCGTAAAGGTAATTGGATTTACAACTACCTATGCAATCAGTGCCTATCACCGCTAATGTTGTGAGTTCGAACCCCCTTCATGGTGAGGTGTAGTTGATACAACACTATGTGATAAAGTTTGTCAGTGACTTACGGTGGTTTTCTCCGGTTTCCTCCACCAATAAAACTGACCGCTACGATATACCTGAAATATTGTTGAAAGTGGTGTTAAACACCATAAATCAAACCAAACCAATATATTGTCTTTTAAAGAATTTACAAGTTTTCTCATTAATAAAAGGTGAATGTCACATGAAAGTGAAATAATTAGTGGTAGAAATGATTTTTCTTTAATCACTGATTTACTCTGTAGTATATTTGTAATACTTTATAGGGACTGTTGTCGTGATTGTATGGTAGTAGTTGAATTTACAACTACCTATGCAAGCAGAGTATGAATCCTGTTCATGGCAAGGTGTATTCAATATAAACATTTGTCCGTGACCTTTTGGTTTTCTCTGGGTGCGCCGGTTTCCTCCACCAATAAAACTGACCTCTATGATATAACTAAAATATTGTTGAAAGTGGCTTTAAAAATCATAACCCTAATCGCAGCAATACTAACACACTCAATGAACCATATGAAGGAGTTATTTGTGTTTATCAACACTTTCTGTACTTAAATGGATGTCACATGTCACATTAAATTACAGAAAGTGTTGATAAACATCAATTGTATGGAATCTATATGTAAACACAAAATGATAATATGTACATGATCAAATTGTCATTAAGAAGTACACAACAAAAATACAATTTGTATGGAAGATACATGTAAAGGGGGGTTTAGAGACTGAATCATCTCAACTCCTGACTTTGGTAGAAAAACTTAACACATTCTAGCTCAGTTCCAATATTTAACAAGTAGTTCATGGTACTGAGGGCCATTTGACTATTTGCTATAATATACTTCGCCTCCAAAAACAAGCCCAATTTCCGAAATAAAGACTCTGAGAAACCGGAAATAAATTTGATGTCATAATGGTGAATCTTGACAAAGATGTTATATGGACCGGGCCCGGTCTATATACTGTTATATGGACCGGCTGGCTAACAAAGATAAAGAGGGAAAATATAAACGTAAAGTATAATATTGCTACATAATGACAGAATTTGTGCCAGTCAGGATCACCTTACCCCCAGGTAGAAAGACGTCAACACAGTCAGGATCACCTTACCTCCAGGTAGAAAGACGTCAACACATTCTAGCTGAGCCAATATATTATTAGATAAACAATATACAAGCAGTCACTACCAATGTGTCACCTTACCTCCAGGTAGAAAGACGTCAACACATTCTAGCTGAGCCAATATATTATTAGATAAACACTATACAAGCAGTCACTACCAATGTGTCACCTTACCTCCAGGTAGAAAGACGTCAACACATTCTAGCTGAGCCAATATATTATTAGATAAACACTGTATACAAGCAGTCACTACCAATGTGTCATCATTTGTATAACCAACTAAGAATCCTACTGTCTTATCACCTCCTTCAATTGATGTTAATTGCTGAAAAACAAACAAACATTTTTATTGCTTTTTATTTTCCAACAAATTAAGGACACAATTAATTTGATAACAAAACTTTATTACTGGTTAGATTATTCTTCTTCTTCTTCTTTCCTCTGTATAAACTTCCAATTATGGAACAACTCCGGCTATATGTCGGAGTAATTAAAATCCAGTCACAATATGAATATTTACACGCGAACGTAGAATCCTCATAATATCCACGCACAATCCAGTAAAAATATGTACTCAAATGTCAATAAAATCTAAAACAGTTAGATATATTTACAGATAGAGGGGATCCCCTGTCTCCACCTCAACCAACATGAAATATGTACAAATTAAAATGTCTATGAGTATTCTCAACCCGTTTATTCAGTAAGGTATATCTAGTGGATGACTATTCAGTAATCTCAACTTGTTTCCTGCTTGCTTAGCATCCAGATCCTTTGCTCATGTAGACAATAACACAGCTCAGACGATAGTTTATGCAAATGTTCTAAGTCTCCATCATTTTTTAACAACTGTGCTAGAAATGTACAATCTATGATGAGTTTGACAATATCCAATTTTGAGCTAAATTGTATATTCCATTTATCTATAACAATCATGTTGATAACGGACTCTTTCAGCTGACTATGATAAAGCTTTCTGAGTTTCTCTTTTGGAATAGAGCTGGACAGTTTAATAGGAAATGTGTTATATCCTCATTTTCGATCCCACAACATTTACTTGATATGGCAGATTCCTTTCCAGCGCTGTATTTAGATTTCATGGCTTGTAACATGTATGTGCCAGTGAGGAGACAGGCTTTGATAATTCCCTTCTTAACATCAGAGACTGTAGATTGGAGACTGTCCCAAACCTGATGAGTACTTCCAAATTTCAAATGATCCTTTAGCAGATTGACTACAGTAGACTTATTTTCAATATCTTCTAGTAGTATTTTGAGCCATTTTATTTGCACACTGCTTCCCACACGGCGTATTTCCAAGATATTTTTTTCGGCTGATTTTTGGCTAAAGTGTTAATGTCAGGTAATCCGTACTGATGTAGGAGTTGGGAAGTTATGCAGAAGAAACTAAGCGGATTATCAATATTCATTACTAGTTGTCGTTCAGCTAGATCCTGATATTGTGGTGTTGTTACATGCCAAAATATTATGCAAGAAAGATTCGACGCCTATGGATTTCTGCTTCCAGAGGTAGGGCACCAATTAGTAGAAGAGTGGCTCCTTTGGCTGTTCTGCTTGGAAGCGATTGAAAATTACTCAGGTTTTTCATATGAAATTTGTTGAGCATGTCTAAATGAGTTTTGCTGAGTGGTAAAATTTCTAGTCCGTAGAGCAAGCGAGGTAAGACATAGCACTGGTATATTTTAAAAGAAACTTTTGGATTAAGTCCGTTTGAGCCGTGTACTCCAGTGTTATTGCTGAAATCTGATCAGAAACTTATTAAAACTATTGATGGGCAATGGCTTAAAATAATGATAAATTATCGGTAATAATCGGAAAGGCATAACCAATCATTAACCCTGCTATTGCACTGTCCTTGTTTATGTTGTCATTCATTTTTGTAATGGTATGTGGTCTTTTTGAGTGGAAGTGAATCGTAAAAAATTATACAAGTATGTGTTATTTAATGCAAAGTCAGTACATGCACTCCATCCAGACACATTAACCTGATATCACCGTCCAAAAAAACCAGGCTCATCTTTTTTTGTTTTCTGTGTTGTGCTGTGTTTTGCTTGTCTTCATCCTGTGATGTGTGTCCAATGTTGCCAGTGTCTCTGGATTGTCCATTATTGATTTCTCCTTAGTGTTTGTCTTCGTCCTGTGTCTTTTGTGCCTAATGTTGCCAGTGTCTCTGGATTGTCCAGCCTGGGTTTCCCCTTTAGGTTTTCTCTAACGTTTATTTAAATGCACAAATTGTTCACGAAAAATCAACCGATTTGATTACATTTTTGCATTGGAAACCATCTCTTTCTATATAACACATATGACTATACATTAAGGGGGCACATCAGTAAACCAGCCAATCCACATTGAGACAGTCCCGAAAGTAGTACAAAATAGAACACCAGGAACTTTGAAAAAAAAATTCGGTTGTTTCTTGATTATGATATTTTTTAGTTAATCGTATCATATTTGGTGAGGTTTGAATTGCAAAAAAATGTCATTTGTTGAAATATAACCACATATAAAAACATGGATGTCAAATTACTACAGCCTGTGTGGAAGGATTTCCTAGATACTGTAAATACTGTTGTTTTGACCGGATATTGAAAACAGCTGATTATTTTCTTGTTTGACATACAATGTTTCTTTCAGTGGATCAGAATGTGGACCTTGGACCAAAATAATAGGAAATAGTTGTCTTGTTATCCAGAAAATTCATTTGGATTTTTTATGATTTTTTTATTTTAAGATAAGATAAGATAAGATAAGTTTTATTTATAGTCGGCATATTTAAATAACAATACAACACAAGCCCTAGTGGGCTTTTGACCGACATTTTCAATGTACATTGTAAGTCAATGGTGGAATATATACTGGTGTGCTCTCTTTATTGATATAGTAAGTAGGTAAGTAAGTAAATTTTATTTAGAGTCAGTATATATATATATATACATAGACAACAAATCAACACGAGCCCCAAGTGCTCTTAAACCGACTATACAGATATAAACATAACAACTTATGTCAAGCACTACATAAAATAATAGCAATTACATTTAAACAAACATGCAAAATAGATGTACTATTGGCAATCACAAACAGTAATCCATGTGGCAAGTGCCACTAATATACTAATGTCTATAGTATATCTAGTGACTGCGACTGTCACACTGAGTGAGAGTCCGAGTGTGACCAGATGCGCATTCATTCAACAACGGAACAGCCATCTTCAGGATTGAGACTGTTACTTGACATTTCTACAGAAAAACAAGTATCAAGAGTATTATTTATGTTAGACTTTCTACATTAACCCTGTATTTTACCTCTGCAACATATTTGTGACAGTTTAATTTGCGTGTCATTTTTAGACTGGTTTGGTCGTCGTCCTTCATAATTGAATAAATACAAGCATTATACGATTGGGAACCAGTTAAGTTATCACTTAGATTTGCATTTCCGGTAAATCTGCGTAGGGATCTGTACATGTGACGAAAGTGAAAGTAAATTATTTAGTTGGGAATGTCAATTAACAATTTTTTAATTGTATTAGTATACAGAATAAATATTTGTATAGAATAAAACCATATATAAAGCTAGGAAACGTAACTACAACAGACAGAGAAAGAAAAAGACGTTGAACTATATTATGTATTCATCACGACTTATTTCCATCGTCTGCTACATTACTTTCATTTTACGCATGTACATGTTGTTGACCTATTTGTTATTCAGTTTTCAGGCTTTTTTTTTTTTTTTTTTAGATGAAAAGGTACTTCTGTTATCTGTTGTTTGTGAGAAATATAAATCTCCTTGATCTATGAATCACGCCGGGTTTTCGGACACTTGGAACCGGGTCGAACACTAAGAACCGGGTCAGACAAGTGACAACAACATTTTCGGGCGAGTATGCTATTTTTATCCTCAGCGACCGTCAGCGATATTAACAACAGAAATAAATTGACACATCGCCTTTGCTATTAACGTACTAGTTTTGAGTATTATAAGTGGATAATAAATCGACAAGAACGTTTTAATATCGGAAGTTTCAGAAAAAATATGTGAATCATTAACTTTAGTCGCTATATCTACTCACGGAGAGCGAGTTCCATGATTGTTTTGGTCGATACACAGGGGCTCGCAGTTATATTTTCACATCACCAGGTATGTATTAAAAAGAAGAAGGGAGGAAACTTTTTGGGAGGCCAAAAGTGAAAGTAGAGTTTCTGCACCTTTTTTCGCTTCAAAAACGGTTTAGTCTTTGTTCTTCCCATAAAATTAATGCAAATATCGATGTTTTTTGCTGATTGACTGGTTTACAGTGGAATAACACTCGTTTTTAAATTCCAAGCGGCTTGGACAACTTCTTATCATATTATAGACCTAGTACGTTAATAGCAAAGACGATATGTCAATTAAGAATTTATTGCTGCTGTTAATATCGCTGACGGTCGCTGAGGATAAAATTAAAAATAGCATACTCACCCGAAAACGTTGTTGTCACTTGTCTGACCCGGTTCTTAGTGTTCGACCCGGTTCCAAGTATCCGAATACCCGGCGTGTGAATATTAATGCTGAATTTTAGAAATTTTCTTTTACAGAAAAGAATTTTTAAAAATTTGCCATTTTATAGCAATAATTAAATAGCTTACCACTATAAATTCTGAGACGCTGCCACAAGCGACCTTCACCCACAGTAGTAGAAAACCACAATAAAAATAACATTGAGACACTCCCTCAACACCGGATATATCCCAACAACAATCGGCAAACCTCGGGTGGGTCCGCTTCTCTCCCTCAGTATGATGAAGGTACGGAATCAGCCGAAGTTGCGACGAGTGATCCCAACAATTCACCCATAAACCTCATTCCATTATACTTATGAGTTTTGATTTTCCCTTTGTAAGATTGTTCGGAGTTCGGTAATTTTGTGATTACCCTTATTTCCTACTGCGATTCATCACGCACTTGAAATTCATACAGCAGCTGATTCTACAGAAAACCAAAGATAACTTTATTATCATTGCTTAAATTGTTGTTTAATACTATATATATTAGTATTTAATATTATTCTTACTGCTTTTACCGAGGAACAGGTAAAAAGAGTGTAATTTGACTTGGTGAGTTAAATAATGGATTTCGACAACTTACAAAGTGTGTCTAGTGTAAGTGATACTTTGCCCTACGAGGCGATTAGTATAACGGGTCGGGATTGTTTTGGGATGGGTCTGTGCCCAATCCTTTCATAGCCAGAAATCATGGGTGATTTTGCTGATGAATATTCATAAACCAAATCGCGTCATTTATGACGTCAGCAAATAAACGTTGAACCATATTTGGAAGACGCTGATGAAAACTTGTATCTATTTTTTTAAAATAATATTTCATCACAGTTTTGATCACATAACTAACTTCATAATTATTTATGATCGTATCAAAATTAATTGTCATCATGTTTATTAGGAATCCGATATCGATGAGGTGTTTAAAAGATCGAAAATATATTTAATGCACTGCCCCACCTTTTTCCACGAAATAAAAATATGTAAATAAAAAATATAATGTGCATTTTTTTTCAATTTCTGCCCCACATAAGTATTAGTATGTCATTGAAATCGTTTAGTATATATATTGTTAAATTTTTTGAACTTTATATATCAGCAGTATTATTATAGTTACTTCTGTTGTTTTGTCGAAATAAAAAATACCCTTGTGGAGCCATTTTTTAATTGTTTATTTACATTTACAATGGAATGCGGTGCTTACTCAAATAATGCTATGTCTAGCAAAAGCAGTTTTACGAAATAGTAGATTTTTTTGCGTGAATCCCTATTGAATCTCTACTAGAAAGGTAAAAAAACTTGTGAAGCCCTGTTTTAAATTATCGTGGGAACCTTTAATTTTTCAGCAAAATATTTATCGAAGAAAGATTCCTCAACAATGTTACCGGAACTGACCGAATTTGTCCCGGCAACTAGAATGGGGATTGTAAGAAAAGTGCTTTTAGGTCTTGAAAACCGTGCAGGATGCATTTTTTCACTTCTCACTGATTCTCAATACAAGGATTCAAAGGCATTTCCTAAAAGACAAAAAATGAAGTGCATGATATTGGTGTTTTTTCTCCTTTTCTGAAAAGCAGAATACTGAAATATTAAGACAAGAAAAGTTTTTATATCATATCTTAAGGAATAAAATGATTCAACATATGAAGATTCGTTGTAATTTTATTAAAAATAGAACACAAAAATGTACGTTATTGTTTATATCACACCGATCGGAGTCCATTATGCATAAAAAAGCTTCTGATTAAAAATGTTTAAGTACCCTTTTCTTATATTTGTATATAAACTGCATCTGTTACAAGCCAGAAAATTGAAAATAAATATTTTCTCTTTATTTTTTTCTTCATTTTCCATTGAATGATTTTTTCAATTATTAAATAAAAGTTATTCCGTTAATTCCGATCTTCTTCTTTTTCGCATAGAGCATTACTTTTAATTTCTATAGCATGAATACGTTAAATTTCATCAAGAATAATATATACTTTCTTTTCTGAATACTTTATCTCATTAAATTATAATTTACCTAAATATGTTTGTCCTTTCCAAGTAACAATGCTAACATGTAACGTACAATACAAAAATTGAGCAATTTTTATGAAGAGCCAAAAAATCATATTTTCTTCATTGACTTATTTTAGAATATTTCTTATGTGAAAATGTGATCAGTTTTACTAATTATTTTCATGACTCAAAGTAACAAGAAATTAAAATATGAGGATTTCAATATTCAGTAACGTACATATCAAATCATTCCAAAAACGATAATTCCAGAGGAATAATAGAGAATGCTTATATTAATGTATTAAAACTACAATAAAAACGTCAACAAAAACAGAATAACCACAAGACAATGGTTATTTAGAGGGAATGGTGTCACATCAGTATAATTTCGGTAACGTTCATTTCAATTGTTCAACTGAGAAATTTGTCAAATATGTCTTTGTCCTCCGTCCGGAGTTGAAGCATTCTCCCACTTCTCCCACTTAGGAATGGTTCGGCGACAATGCTCAAAACGTCTTTTGACGGGATCCACAAGACATCTCCATACATTGGCCACTGAAATTTGTTCTTTTTGTTTTCCATAAAAGAAATTTCTATTTCTCCATCATCTGGATCGACGTTCAAGACTTTGCCGACGTAACACCTTTGTAAGTATGTTGCTATGACATACTGATCCTTTTCTACTCTAATTTGTACATCGTTGTTCTCTATTACACCTCGGTCCTCTATAACACTGGGGTCCTCTGTTACACCTGGGTCATTGCCTGGATTGACTCCGGCCACCTTTCCTAGCCCTTCTTTTCTCCATCCATCACAGATGCCGCCTTCTAAGCAGACGTTACAGTAGCAGCTTGTTTCCCTAACAAAAACCTCTGATTTCCCTATGTCTGAAACTACATGTAGTTTGAAAGTTCCTTTCACTGGCTTCACATCTCTCACTTTTAGAATGTTATCCATACTTTTACATTCTTCTGTAGAAACGAAGATGAATGTCACCGCTTTCATATTTGAGGAAGTTGCCCATTTAAAAAAGTCATGGGCGTCTTGAATGACATTCTTCTGACATCGTACAGCTTCGTCGGCCATTCTTTTTGTTGTACCACCGAGGCCATCGCATGGCCCTTTCCCGTGGCCAACTTCAAAATAATTCCAACGAGCCCCAACACCATACAACTCCCTGTGGTTTGCTACTGTAAAGAAACATTGGCGATTGCGATATTGGCTGGTTGGTCCATCTGTCCAATAGTGAATAAATGAGAGTTCCGGTGACAATAACTTCAACTCGGGAATCAGCTTTGTAAGAAGCCTAGATGAATTGTTATTAAATGTATTTGTCGTTAGATATTTGCAATAAATAAAATCAGGATACAAGTTGCTATTCAACACAAACAACATAGTAAATAAAGGTAATAACAAAATTACCGAACTCCGAACAATCTTACAACTGACTGGTGTAAACAGATTTAATAACAGTTGTGTTGTTGTAGTGTCTTTGATGTTTTCAAACACGTTTATTTTGAGTGCTTTTTGCATTTTGTTACACTTCTAATATTTTAAATTACCGGACAGATATCCTAGTATTAGGCAAACGTTGTACTTTTTTGTCTCTGATGTTTTATGAATTCAACAATTTAATGCGTGGAAGTTCTAAAATGTACGTTACATAAAATAACGTACATTTCATTAGATATGTGGCGGGAATTTATACACTATGTATTGTGCACACGTAATTACACATATACATTATATGCTTTGACTTCTACTGTATTCAGATAATTATGGTTATTGTTCATAAGATGTGTTTTATTTCAAATAATATTTATGAAAAGAATATACCATAGTTACATACCTATCCTGCTACAGGAATCTGCTTATATTCAATTGTATTCCTCTTTTTTTCGTTTTTGTTGCGTCCAATCTTCATACGTTCCCTCCTGTAAACTTTGTTCGAAAGTAATATCCGAATACGGAGACGTGGTTATTGATTCCGGATTTTGCAATATCGTACATTTCAGTAACGTACAATTTTTAAGTTATTCATATTTCCACCAAAAGATGAAAACTTTGAATTGAAGCAAAACATTAATAAACATTTAGTTCATATATACTTTGGCTTTTCTGCACATTTTTCTTTTCCTAATACAGACACGCATTTCGGAGAAAATAGCCATATCGTACATTTCATTCTTATCCATACTTTTGGGAGTCCGGATAATTCTTTGTAATTTTTATGGAACTTAGAAAAGAAAATAACCAGTTATTTTGCTTTGGTTTGGTTTCATTAAACCATACTGACGCAAATTACACAATATTTAACACGCAAATAGATATATATAGCATTGCATACGAGATAGAGTTTGGAAAACGCTCTCTCAGTTTTAGCAAATGAGATTCTGCGACAGTGATATCAGGCAAAACAATTCAAAAAATATCCATGAAAAAAGAATGCAGATAAGTAAGAATAAGTAAGTTATGGTCAAGGTCTTCCGACAAAAGTTTTAGAAAGTAAATAAAATGTCAAGTTTAAGTCGTGATAGATCATTTTCTAGTGCGAGACTCACGCTGCGACAGTAACGAACATTTCATTTCAGATGTTTTTGGAGACCGACAAATTGTCATTTATTCCAGCAGACCAATAATTTTCTCATATTTAATGCACAACTATAAGACCAATTCATAGATTATATAAGGCAGCTATATTTATTTCATATATAGTAGCTTTTGAATGGGTGA
Organism: Bathymodiolus brooksi; assembly: GCA_963680875.1. Lineage (NCBI taxonomy): Eukaryota > Metazoa > Mollusca > Bivalvia > Mytilida > Modiolidae > Bathymodiolus > Bathymodiolus brooksi. Next base: position 65,216,624 of record OY804582.1, read on the forward strand.
CCTTAATTGAACCGTTATATTGAGAATGGGTCTTCTTCTCAATGCTTTTGAATGGTGCTTACGCTTCGAACATTGAATTTTCGTGGTACAGCTGTAATATTTTGAGATATTGTTCAAACCGGTGCATAGTTTGATTTTTTATCCCGGAAAATTGTCCGGCCCAAGCTAACAGAAAGTTTCCCGTTCAACTATATGTTAAAATCCAAATTCTCTTTGAGCCGCCATTTTGAATATGTAAATGAGCAAATCACCTATAATTTCTGGCTATGTTTAGTGTCGGTAGGTAGCCCAACCATATCCGTCTCCTCCAATATGCCTGAGCCTTCTGGAGCAGGTGCGAAAGCAGACTTCCCGAAAACCGTCGGTGTTGACCGACAGAAATGCAGTAGGACCGACGATTTCAAAATATATATCGGACCGAATGTCCGGTAAAACATAGACATTTGAAAGGACCGGCGATTGAAATTTATTCCCTCCCAGTTTCCACTGCCAATGGCATTAAATTCCGTTTTCAGTTTTATTAAAATGTCAGAAAGAGACTTCAAATTTGTTTATTTATTCTGTCAGACCGACACGTTCCTCTTTGTTATCGAAACTCCTATACAAATGTACGTAAATGTAAACATCCTTTTAGTAGGAACCAGCATCTGCAAAACGTGGAACATTAAAACTGAAATATATTACTGAGCACAGAAATAAGTTGACTTCCACACTCCCCAAGTATCAAAGATTGTTTGTGTTTAATTAAATATTCTTTGAGATGCTTATATATTGAAGATGACAGCAGATTCATATTCTTAACTGAAATTAAAAATGTAGGTAAACCGGAAACTGACATTGATGTATAATATTCGGAACGTGATCGGATCATTATATACGGATTGTTGGCTATATCTGCCTTATCTTTTTAGATAGAAATATGTATACAGAAAAACATTTAATTGAGTTGTTTAATGATCATGACTATAGGTAATCTTGCATTCAGTTCTGTATAAAAAAAAAAAAAAAATTGACAGGTTATATACAATATTACAAAAAAATGGTGGGACAGACACAAAGCCCATAGGTAAGACAGAACTCCAGTTCCTGTCTGACCCAATGTCAGACAGAAAAAAAAAGTTTTCGCCAACTCTGTAATACCGAATGTTTGGTATAATAGTTACCTCAGATTTTGTCCGAAAGGCATTGATCAGTGTTTAATTTTATTTTTAAATTACATAATTTTCATTGTTTTCACCCCTTTTATACATTTCCAGTTTCAACCAAACCCATTTGTGAAGACGATCACGACACGATTGGTTATTTGTATATATATTAGCCAATGAAATGACGTCTTTCATACAACCATTGACCTATAGTACAAGGTCATCAAAACAACAAAACTCGAGACACACACTATAAAAGACATAACATATACAATATTGAACAACACTGAAAACTGAAAATTGAATTACTTTAACCTCTATAAAAACAAGAGGTGAAATCAGGTGCCCAATTACTAATACTAGGGTAAATCACTCTAAAAAGGCCAAACTAAACATTATGCATGTGACTGAATTTTTTGGGACTTTTTTTTCGGACCGGCAAAATATTTTTCGGTCTGACAAGATTTTCATGTCTGTCAGTCCGAATGACTGACAACTTCTCAGCAAGTTTCGGGAAGTCTGCGAGAGTCGGCGGTCTTGCGGACCCAGTTCCGTCAAGACCAAAGGTGGGTATACCTACCTTGTCTACAGTTACTCATACTTTTTCTAGACCAGTAAACACTACAGGGTCTTTTTCTACAGCACCTGGTTCGGCTATGGGTTTGAACCTTCCTGGTTCTAGACCACCTGTTTTTTCATATGGATACTGCTTACCGGGTCCTTCCATACCTCCTGTGCAGACTTAGGCTCGTCCACCATGGGCTGTACCCACCCAGTCTTATCCTGGCTCTCAGGGTGTTAACCCCTTTGCTTACTGGCCTCAGCCAGTTCCTTTCAGTCAGGCTACCATAAGGACTCCGGTTACTTGTAGTCAGTCTATAACTCTTCTTCTGTCTCACAGAATTCTGAGTTGGTTAGTTCTTTTAAGGAGGTTTTATCTGACTTTAGAGTTAGGTACTGCAATGCCTTACGGTTGCAATGATAACATCAAAGGAGTGGGACATTTGTCAAGTCCTGGATGCAGTGAAATCAACGTGATGAGCCTTTTTAATACTATTCCAAGAACTAAACGTAGCCATGGTCATAAAAGAATTCAACATCCAAATGTTAAAAAGTCCTCTAAACCTAGACCGTTACAAGATACTTTTAATGATTTACTTTCTAATATACAGAAACCTCTTGGAATTCATCACATTCGTACAATCTTATTTTCACTACCTGTAAACTACCTCAAAGATCTTAGGGATTTTGAACTTGACAAAGGAGGCGTAGATTCTTTTTCTTCTAAGTACAGATTGTCTAGTATTATATGTGACGTGGCGTCCTTTCGTCTTTTAAAACCAGTTCGATCTGAACCTCTTCATGATAACAACAGAAAATTCCTCCATATTCCGTTTGTTAACAAAGGAATCGATGCTATTAACACCAGCAACATTCTTAATAGAAAAGAGGTCGTAAAATTTTCAACTACAAAGAAGCATTGCAAGATATTAACATAGAAGAGTACCTTAAGAACCCTCTGACTTGTGACTGCTCCAACTCTCCTTTTCAATACAACCCATCTTGACATGTAATCACTGGTGATCTGAATATCATTCAACATGAGAGTCTCCGAAAGGTGATTTCTCATGGTCCTAAATTCATAGAACCTCAACATATCAATTGGAAACATAATTTCAAGATAATTATGGATGCTGTTGAAGATTATGCCAGAAGGTGGATAAAGAGAGAAGTAGACCAAGATCCTGAGTTAGAGTCCTTGTCAGACTGGGTTAGAACAATTAGGTCACTAGTACAAGGTCGGATTCACAATCTCAAAAATTGTGTTAATAGTCGACCTAAGTCTGTATTTAAAGACCAAGAAGCTGTTAAGTGTCTTTCCTCTCTTCATGACAAATATGTTATCGTTTCTGCGGACAAGGCTTCCAACAATATCGTGTTTGTATGTAAATCATATTACTTCGAATGCTTAATCAAGGAATTAGGCATAAATAGCAACACCTCTAGTAATACCACATACAAACCAACTTCGATCGACAAAGGTGAAATCCTAGCTAGCCACAGATCCTTCATGACCTCTTTAAACATTCCCTCTGGTAAAGAGTCTGAGAATTTACCCTATTTATATTGGATACCTAAACTCCACAAGACACCATACAAAGAAAGGTACATAGCGGGATCATCAACTTGTTCGACGAAAGAATTGTCTATTCACCTGACAAAGATTCTGTCTGCAGTAAAAGAGGGACAACAGAAATATTGTGAAACTGTTTACTCGCGTAGTGGCATAAATCACATGTGGATTTTGAAAAACTCTAAAGATCTTTTGGATAACCTTAAATCAAGATCTTTCTCTCAGGTATCCTCCATCAAAACCTTTGATTTTTCAACTCTATATACCCCCCTACCGCATGACAAATTAAAAACCCGCTTAAAAGAAACAATTCACAAAGCTTTCAGTCATAAAAACTATGGCTCAAAATTTGTTGTGTTAAGCTACAATTCCATATATTTTTCAAATAAAATTCAAAAAGGTAAAACATGCTACTCCGAGGAACAAGTGATCAGTATGCTGGAGTTCCTCATCGATAACATATTTGTCTCCTTTGGAGGGACACTGTTTCAGCAGGTCGTCGGCATACCAATGGGTACGAATTGTGCCCCTCTTCTAGCCGATTTATTTTTATACTCATATGAGTCGGAGTTTCTTCAAAAGCTTGTAAAAGATAAGAAGATTCATGAGGCTAGAGCCTTTAATTTCACATACAGGTATAATGATGACGTTTTATCTGTCAATAATTCTAGATTTGCAGAATTTCTTCCATTGATATATCCTCCAGAGCTGGAAGTTTAAGAGACCACAGATACAGCTTCGTCCGCATCATTTTTGGACTTATACCTCGAATTTGACGATAGTGGTCAACTCAGTACTAAAATTTATGATAAACGGGACGACTTCAATTTTAAAATCATATATTTTCCAAATATGTGCAGCAATATACCAGCTTCTTCTACATATGGTGTTTACATCTCGCAATTGATTCGTTATGCAAGGGCCAGTAGCAATTACTCTGATTTCCTGAAACGTCATCTTTATCTGAGAAACAGGATACTGGACCAGGGCTATTAAAAGATTCGCCTTATTCGATCTCTTAAAAAGTTTATATTTCGATACCAAGATCTTGTCGAAATATATTCCGTCTCGGCAGACGATAATAAGCGATGCATTTTCATATAGTGAAAATGTATTAAGATAAGGAAGTCAACAAAAATGTCAAAAATATTTTTTTATCAATGTGACGTAAGTGTTTTTGACATTTACTTCACTGAATTTGGTACTGCTTTGACAACTATTTTACCTATTTTGTTCCAGTATTGTTATAAATACTGTTATAGTGACAGCCGGAACCTTTGAGTCGTAATGAAAGCGGGAGGTTTGGCACTTTAAAATCTGATTCAACCCACCATTTCTTCAGAAATGCCTGTACCAAGTCAGGGTCATTACGGTTTTCACAGTTTTTCGGTTGTTGACTGATTTTTTCTGTTTTTTATACTTGTGAGTTTTGATTTTCCCTTTGTAAGATTGTTCGGAGTTCGGTAATTTTGTTATTACCCTTATTTAAGAAGTCGATGCTGGCCATCGGGTCTCTCTTCCCACTCCTTGTGAGGAAGTATCTGATCTGATTTCTATGGCACCAGGGAGTCAAGAAGCTACCTTCCTCAGTGAAGATGAACACGAGGAAGGTGAGTCTTCAATGGCTAGAGTCGCTGATAAGGGCCTTTGGCTGGTCAGACTAAGTCTGTTACATCTACGGATGTTGGTTCCCCTAGGCAATCAGAGGCAGAGGATTCTTCTGTCTTCTAAAGACCAGTTGAGAGCTAGAATTTACTCTCTCTTGAGAGAAGTTGCTCATGTGCCCCTGTCCTCTCCTCCTAGACTTAAGAAGACTAGCTCTATCTTTGAGATTTCTTGTGGTTTGGTTCAGGATAAACCCAATACTTTTGGCTCTTTTCCAGAATCTAATCATGCTTCTTCTGCAATTCAGTTTGTGAATGACTGTCTTTCAGTGGAGGTAAATGACAAGTCTTCTCAGGGCTCTTCTTTTTCTGGGTTTGGTGCCAGTTCTTTTCCCGGTAATTTCGAGAGTAAAGATTTTGAAATCCATGACTCTTCTATCGGGAAAATGGCCCCAGTTTATGATAAGTCTTTTTCACAACTTCTTGGGGGCCAAACCAGTTGATGGGCTTCACCTTTCTCAGTCCTTGTGTGCCAAATCGGAGAACTTGCTCCGTAGTGCTTCACATATTCTGGGTACTGCTGAGTTCTTTCTTTCAGCAATTGGCACTTTGCTTCAGGGCAAGGAAGGTGATGATCTAGCAGAGGTAAAGTCTCTTCTTCTGCAAGTAGATCAGGCCCTCGGGTCCTCTCAGTGCCTTCTCATGGGCACTCTGGCCAATTTCACTCTTTCTTAAAGGCGTGAAATACTAGAGAAGTCTTCTGTCAATGAAATTCTTCAGGACTCCTTACTTCGTTCTCCTCTTTCTGATAAGGTTTTTGGTTTATCTTTACAGAAGGTTCAGGAGGAGGTCAATAAGATACCTCAGCCTCTTAGGGTCAATGTGCAATTGACTAATGGTAAGAGGTCAGCTTTTGTTTCATCTTCTGTCCCAACGGGTCTTGACAAGAGGAGGAAAGTGTTTGTTCCCAAGGCTTCTGGTCCTAAGAATAAGGGTAATAACAAAATTACCGAACTCCGAACAATCTTACAAAGGGAAAGTCAAAACTCATAATTATATAAATAGACAAAATCAGTCAACAACCGGAAAACTGTGAAAACCGTAATGACCCTGACTTGGTACAGGCATTTCTAAAGAAATGGTGGGTTGAGTCAGATTTTAAAGCGCCAAACCTCCCGCTCTCATTACGGTTCAAAGGTTCATTACGGTTCAAACCACCTCAGAAAGGAGGTTATAAAGGTGCCAACAAGCCTGGGTCACGTAAATAGGTTGTCGCCCCCTTGTATGTTGCTGACACCTCCCTTAGGAGAGGAGCAGTTTCCTGTTCCTCTCCCCTCTGTTCCAGTGGGAGGGAGGCTTACCCAGTTTCTACATCATTGGGAGAAATTCATCACAGATGTATGGGTTTTGTCAGTAATTCGAGAGGGATTGGATCTTGTGTTTCGGGAACGTCCTCCTTTGTCGGACAGTCCGATTCTTGTGTCTCAGACCTCAGGCAAGGAGAAGTTCCGTCTTCTGTCAGAGGAAGTTCAATCTCTATTACTGAAAAGAGTAATAGAGGAAATTCCTCTGACTCAGTTGACACCTACATGCATGTATGATTGAGGTTGAATATTTAGTCATGTACTGTTTGTTTCAATGTAGATATAAACATTTTTTTTTATCACTTTTCCTACAGGGTCCTAGATGAAACTTTATCCATCTCAGATTTCTGATAAAAAAAAGCTAGGCCTGTTGACAAGGCACAATTGCATATCACAACTCAAGCAAGTGTGGACACAGTAATTTGCTGGACCCAATAATGTTTTGGGCAAAATAATATGCTGGAGAGAGTAATTTTCTGGATCAACTGTATTTTGGCCAATTGTCTCATTTATTATTTGACATCAGGGGGAGAAACTAGGAATTTGGTGGGAAGACATAACAATTCAGAATTAACCCATTCTTCAACATTTCTGTTCTGGACATAAAATATACACAAGACTTGAGGTGATAAATGTTTATATCAGAATTATACCAAAATACATGTAAGCATGAAAATAATAACAATGTTTTATAAAAATCATCTGATCTTTGATCTCAATTACAAAAATTAAACACAGGTAAAAATTATTTCAAATATCCTGACACAAAACAATAACAATAAATTATACTTCATAAAATTGATGGGGTTTTTTAATAATACATGTATCCTGTTACAATGGGCACCTAATATAACAGTTAGTGACCATACCCCAGGACCAATATTAATCTCTCAAAACACTAGCACCATTTGAAGATAACCAAATTCATCCTTATATACAGCCTTTGGTGGAAAGGGCATTATAAGAGGGTTGGAACTACTGTATCTATATAATTTCTTACTTTGTTTATATATGTAAAACAGTGTCCAACCAATAGTTTTTGTTTTGACCAAAACATATATAGTGATTTACAGGAAGTATATGAATAAACCTTGTTACAGATGTTTATAGGTGAATATTGAGATGCTAATTAGTAAGGTGGCATAATCAAGTTTTATAATACCTTGTAGCAAGCCTGTCATAGCTGTGATTGTAAGGTAGTTGTATTTACCAATGACATCAGTTCCTATCAACACTAAATTTGTTTCCTTGGCCAGGGAGATAAATTTACAAAACATTCATACAAACATTTTATACAATGAGCCCAAATAGCACAACATCATTTAACCATTTATATAACATAGAGGGATATATACACAATTACACAAAATAAATTATTGTAGCACAGCTAATTTTGGCTTGTTGTAATACTATAGGCAAATTATGATTTTAATGCTCGACTCTTTTTTTTTTTAGTGGGTCAGTAGTTATAGATTGTTTGAATACATTATGAGATAAAATTGCTGGTCCATAATGAGGATTAGCTATTTATATTTATATTAGTGAACCATCCACTACAGACAGTTCCTTGTGACATCTATAAAAAAAAATAAAAATTGTTCGATACATGTAGTGTAACTGAATGCAAGAACATATATCAATTTTTAGAAATATGATTTAAAAATGGTCCTCATGGGGTATTTACTTTGTTATTGTTTAATTAAATGTAGTGCCAAAAAAAAAAAAAATATTTATACATTTTTGTTCAATTGAAAGGTTACTTGGCCATTTGCAGTTATTCCCCTTGTAAAATTTGTTAGATCTTTTTCATATTTTATTTTTTTCCAGATATTCAGATATCTAACAACCTCCACTCTAGGGTCATGTCAGATGTCATTAATATCTAACAGCCAATCAGACAAGAACCTTCAAAATGTGAATAAAAGGTAACCCCTGATGTTACAGGATGTTATTATATATTATTGTAACACAGGTCAAGAGGGTCAAGGCTGTAATTGCTCACCTGATAAAGAAGATTTATTGAACCATTGACTATTAAACTCAGTAGACACTGGGTCATTCATTGATACAAAGTTCTTAACAGCATGCTGCTTCATACCAAATTATTTGTTTCCCCATTGCAACTTTTTTTAAAACTCAGGCCCACAAGGACCAAGACTCTATGAACCCTGAGGCCTTCATTTATACAGGCTTCTGCATATCACAATGATGATAATTCATTATATGATCAGTCTGGTAAATTGATTGGTCAATAAGAATGGATTATGGGTCATGTGATATCTGACAGATGGTAAATTGTTAAGTGATTTTAGATTGTGTAATGACAGTTTGTAGACCTCATTGTAGAGTTCTAGTCTTCACTTTCAATATATTCAATTGTATTGTTTATTATCTATCTTTGTTATAACCAGTCTCTTCCTTTATAAACAACAAATATAATGTACAGTATCAATAACTACTAAAAGATGGCTCTTCTGTAACTTATATTTAATAGCTAGTTAAAATCTCACATACAATAACACATTCTGATCACTCAATATTTCAGCAAGGATTAGAAAAAAAATAACAAGAAAGAAAATATATTTGATACAATACAACATTTGACAAAAAACAACATTCATGTACTCAAGTTTTATCTCCATTATCATTATATATCTGGTAGTCATGGTAATGATATCACTAATGCAACGAAGTATCTTATATAGGTCATATATACATGATGAACTAACCATTTAATCAAACCGTGCTGGTAAGAGTAATCCCTCTCTAATAAGACCACCACTTCTACAGTGAAAAAGTCACCTTTCTTGAGGACAAAAATCTGAAATCTTGTCTGATAAGATGGGTGGACTGAAAAAATGGGGATTACTGTAATTTACTTTCTTAGTTGTTCTGCAATCTTTAAGATTTTGTTTTGTATGTTTTTATTGTTGAAGTCTTGAGGTATTTATTATAAATGTCAATAAATTAATTTTAGAGTCACATGTCATTTTATACGTGTTTTGATTGGTTTAAAAAGTTGAGGTTATTTGTCAATGAATGGAATCTAAAAATAGACATCGTTCTCAATGCATCGCGTGCCATTGCCATCAGGTGATTTTCTTTAAATGAGGCACCTTTGGGGTTATTTAAATTTATTTCAGATTATTTGCCTTATTTTGAAAAAATTAATATATTTTTCAATATCATAACAAAAAAAGTTTAAATTATTTATAAGGATTGATCGAAATTATTTGTTCGGTTCATTCGAAATAACCTGATGGAGGTTATTTCTTCATGAACCGAACACAAATTGTGATCAATCCTTAATTATTTTATGTGTTTCAGCATGACTAAAGGTATATAAAAAATGTCCATCTGTTTTCAAAGGACATAAATACCCATTACATACATAGTGTGGTGGTACAAGACTTTGTATCAGGTCGAGCCTGTTGTGTGAACCAGTATCAATACGAGTCGATAGCAATGAGTTGTGATGCGGTTTGTTCACACAACAGGGAAGATCTGATACAAAGTTTTGTACAAACACACTATGTATGTAATAAGTTTATCTAACATTTCAATAAAAACAAATTTTAAGCAAATAACAAGGGTCGAAATAAGATTAACAAATTTGTACAATACTCTGAGGGAGACTACATTTTGTGCATGACATCAAGTTTATTTGTTGCCATTCATTCTACTGCTTTGTTAACATTGCTCACATTGACGTGTTTTACCCCGCATTCCAATGATATGACGTCATCACAAAATAATTCGGCAGAGAAGATTTCATGCAACGTCGCGCCATTCTTTTATCACCACAGTGTGGTGATACAACATCTTGTATCAGACAGGCTACTTTCTTTAAATTCAAAGGAAAATGTAAAAAATGTTAGATAAATCCTATTATATATTGTAAATATTCTTAAAAATAAGTAGGTGTTAAACTTTAACTAATGGTTTCTATTCTATTGTTCTTACACCCACACTTTATAACCCTCATATATGGTTACTTGTTTCCAAGAAGTTTGTTTTTCAATAACTTAAACCTGTGAAGAATACCACAGATAAAACATCTTGGAAATATAAGTTATCATCCTATTACAGTGAAACCTGTATAAAACTTTAAGTTCCAGTATAGCAAATCTTTGTTAATTTAACCTGTATAAACCTTTAAGTTTCAGTATAGCAAATCTTTGTTAATTTAACCTGTATAAACCTTTAAGTTTCAGTATAGCAAATCTTTGTTAATTTAACCTGTATAAACCTTTAAGTCCCAGTATAGCAAATCTTTGTTAATTTAACCTGTATAAACCTTTAAGTTTCAGTATAGCAAATCTTTGTTAATTTAACCTGTATAAACCTTTAAGTCCCAGTATAGCAAATCTTTGTTAATTTAACCTGTATAAACCTTTAAGTTTCAGTATAGCAAATCTTTGTTAATTTAACCTGTATAAAACTTTAAGTTCCAGTATAGCAAATCTTTGTTAATTTAACCTGTATAAACCTTTAAGTTTCAGTATAGCAAATCTTTGTTAATTTAACCTGTATAAACCTTTAAGTCCCAGTATAGCAAATCTTTGTTAATTTAACCTGTATAAACCTTTAAGTTCCAGTATAGCAAATCTTTGTTAATTTAACCTGTATAAACCTTTAAGTTCCAGTATAGCAAATCTTTGTTAATTTAACCTGTATAAACCTTTAAGTCCCAGTAGAGCAAATCTTTGTTAATTTAACCTGTATAAACCTTTAAGTTCCAGTATAGCAAATCTTTGTTAATTTAACCTGTATAAACCTTTAAGTTCCAGTATAGCAAATCTTTGTTAATTTAACCTGTATAAACCGAACACCTGTCTATACCGAACACAAAAATTGGTCCCAACGAGGTTCGGTTGAGATGGGTTTCATGGTATAATTACAAAAAAATAACACTAACAGACAGATTGCACAGTTAACAAGTATGGGAAATAATTCTGTAATGTCTTAAAGATATATATCATAACTTAACTTATTGTGTAATGTCTTAAAGATATCATAACTTAACTTATTGTGTAATGTCTTAATGATAACATAACTTAACATCATAACTTAACTTATTGTGTAATATCTTAAAGATATCATAACTTAACTTATTGTGTAATATCTTAAAGATATCATAACTTAACTTATTGTGTAATATCTTAAAGATATCATAACTTAACTTATTGTGTAATGTCTTAAAGATATCATAACTTAACTTATTGTGTAATGTCTTAAAGATATCATAACTTAACTTATTGTGTAATGTCTTAAAGATATCATAACTTAACTTATTGTGTAATATCTTAAAGATATCATAACTTAACTTATTGTGTAATGTCTTAAAGATATCATAACTTAACTTATTGTGTAATATCTTAAAGATATCATAACTTAACTTATTGTGTAATATCTTAAAGATATCATAACTTAACTTATTGTGTAATGTCTTAAAGATATCATAACTTAACTTATTGTGTAATGTCTTAAAGATATCATAACTTAACTTATTGTGTAATATCTTAAAGATATCATAACTTAACATGGTAACTAACCATGTGACCATAAAGATTAAGATAAACAGGAAAACTACTTATCATGACAAGGTGGTTGAACATTAAAATACTTATCATGACAAGGTGGTTGAACATTAAAATACTTATCATGACAAGGTGGTTGTACATTACAATACTTATCATGACAAGGTGGTTGTACATTAAAATACTTATCATGACAAGGTGGTTGTACATTAAAATACTTATCATGACAAGGTGGTTGTACATTAAACTACTTATCATGACAAGGTGGTTGTACATTAAACTACTTATCATGACAAGGTGGTTGTACATTAAAATACTTATCATGACAAGGTGGTTGTACATTAAAATACTTATCATGACAAGGTGGTTGTACATTAAAATACTTATCATGACAAGGTGGTTGTACATTAAAATACTTATCATGACAAGGTGGTTGTACATTAAAATACTTATCATGACAAGGTGGTTGTACATTAAAATACTTATCATGACAAGGTGGTTGTACATTAAAATACTTATCATGACAAGGTGGTTGTACATTAAAATACTTATCATGACAAGGTGGTTGTACATTAAAATACTTTTTATTTCATTATTTCTTTTAAATATAATAAATACAAATATTTAATTCAGATGTGATTTTAAACATTTATTGAATTACTATAGTGATATCAAGTTCATTAGAGTACATTATATAATGGTACTGTTATTCAATGTTCTTGAGATGACACTTTATATGGAAGACATATATGTAAATATTAGCCCTATCAAAAATTATGTATGAAAAATACAATTAATCAATAAATTATTAAAGCTGAAAACTATTGAAATGTATAAGAAAAAAAAAAAGCTACTACCTTGGCTTGATGTAATAGGTCTTTTGTACATTTCTGCTTTGATTCTACAATTATATGTTTTTGTACGAGTTATTTCCTTTTAAGGCAGACAAAAGTTCCCAGTTCTTGCAATAATATATATTCCCCACATTTTCTGTACATCATTTAAATGTCGTAAAAACTTGTGAATTTTTCAGTTACTATAAAGTTATCCAGTGATTTTTTTTACAAGGTTCAAATATCTACAAATTGTAAGAAAATTATACTCAATTCTTTTATCATTTCCATAGCACTTACTAGAACGTGTTTCACATTTTGTCTGTAGTAAGTGAAATAACAACTACAAAAGACGTATAAAAAATATATAATTTTAGAATCAAATTAGAAAATTAAACGAGACTTACCTTGGTTAAGTCGATGTTTGATGAAAATTTTATGAGTTGTATAAACACAAAAGGGATTAAATGCCATACCCTCCCACCCTTAATTGGTGGTGAACTTTATTTTGTGTATAAGTTATTCGTTGTAACAGGTATAATGATAAAAACATTTACTTTAAAGACTGAGGAATTGTCATGCACATCACAATCTCCTTATTTGATCCCGGAAGTGTTTGCAACGAAATAAAATCAGGAATATTAAAAAAAGGGTCTATTGCAGCAAGCTAACCATTTTTGGCATCATTGGGCCTCTTGTTTGGAAACGGCTAGGACTTTAATCCCCAACATTATTCTGTACCCACGATCATCTTGTTATAATTTCTGAAGGATTAAAATAGCCCTCAAGTTATTGTGGAAAAACATTGTGTAAACATATAGAAGCTAGTAACAACAACATACAATAATACAACAGCTAAAATATGGGGTTGTATAAAAAAAACGTCTTATACAAAATGTATTAAAAGTTCTCAAATCTAAAATATAGACAAACAAAATAATACAAAACACCATCATTAAAACAATACCTAAAAATTACCTCTGGATTTCTTCTAAAGCATATTTAGATGCAGTAAGTTAAATTCTTTAATATCCCAAAATACAAAAATATTTGTGAGTAAAACAACATTTTAGTTTTATTTAATATGCATTTGTATTTATTTGTCATACTTTAAAAAATGTACAGACATACCGTGCACAAGTATTTTCAGGAAAATAACAATTTCTAGTTTTATATTATGGCCAATATGTAGGACTGTTGATATAAATCCTAACCCATGACATTTTAGACTTCATCTGTAATACATTCTTTGGTTTATTGATTGATTGATTGATTATTGCTCAACATCTCTTGATTTAATCCTGTAACATTTCTGGCCTGTACCAAGCCATATTCTTCATTTCCATTGGCATATGTCTAGGTCTTTTTTATGTTCAATGATTTTAGGTGAGAGGAAGTTGTTGGTTTGTTGAAATTGTTGACGATTATTGTTTAAACTTTCATCTCAAAATTCTCAGTCCATGATGTCATTAATGTCTAGAAGGTTTTAACAATTCTAGTACATAAAAATATTGCTAAATACACAAGTATTGGAATCATCACAATATGTTTGTTCAAATTTCACGAATCCTGTTAAACAATATTGAGATTATCTCCCTTCAATGTCATCTAAGACAGCAATGTCAACCATATAATGTAATGGAAATACTTTAGATATCAAATATCAACATTTGTAAGATTTCTTTATGTAGTTTATTACAGTAGTTTAGAAGAATTCACAAGTAACTATGGTGATGTCATAAGTAATCATAGTGATGTCACCAGTAACTATGGTGATGTCACAAGGAAGTCTAGTAATGTCACAATTAACTATGGTGATGTCACAAGTAATCATAGCGATGTCACCAGTATCTATGGTGATGTCACAAGGAAGTCTAGTAATGTCACAATTAACTATGGTGATGTCACAAGTAATCATAGTGATGTCACCAGTAACTATGGTGATGTCTCAAGGAAGTCTAGTAATGTTACAATTAATTATGGTGATGTCACAAGTAACTATGGTGATGTCATAAGTAATCATAGTGATGTCACCAGTAACTATGGTGATGACACAAGGAAGTCTAGTAATGTCACAATTAACTATGGTGATGTCACAAGTAATCATAGTGATGTCACAAGTAACTATGGTGATGTCTCAAGGAAGTCTAGTGATGTCACCAATAACTATGATGATGTCACAAGTAATCATAGTGATGTCACCAGTGACTATGGTGATGTCACAAGCAACTATTGTGATGTCATAATTCATCTTTTGTGAAAATCAATGTTTAATTCAAATGATTTTCACTCAGAAAACTATGTATTAAAATAATAATTACTAAAACTATGACAAAGCTTTCTGATTAATTACCAAAGATAAAATAATAATCTCAAGGAACAGTATAAAAATCATAAAACAGGAAGATAAAAAACAAACAAACATAGTCAAAAAATACAATAGATCATACGACTTATAATGCCACAGAAATCTGGGAATGTTTCTTCTATTATATAAATTATGTGTGCCAAGGGAGACAATTTATGATAAAACGCCACAGAAATCTGGGAATGTTTCTTCTAGTTTATAAATTATGTGTGCCAAGGGAGACAACTTATGATAAAATGCCACAGAAATCTGGGAATGTTTCTTCTAGTATATAAATTATGTGTGCCGAAGTAGACGACTTATGATTAAATGACAGAAATCTGGGAATGTTTCTTATCCTAAAATACACATTACGCATGCTAAGGGATACAACTTAAAATGCCATAACATTCTGGGAATATTTCTTCATAGGTAGCATTCGATTAGAATAACATGTATAACTCTTGTATCAAATCTGAGCATGCACAATAATGTCGACACTTGTATCTTTACCGAATGGCTAGAACCAAATGAAAATGGACAACATTAAAATATGTGCATTGATGTTAATGGGAATGAAATAGTTTAGGGTTAGGGGTATGGTGTTTAATGCCACTTTCAACAATATGTCAGTCATAACGTGGTGGTCAGCTTTATTGGTGGAAGAAACCGGAGTACCCAGAGAAAATGATAGAACTGCTGTCAGTCACATAATGTTGTATTGAGTAAACCTTGCCACGAGTGGAATTCCAACTCACAAAGTTAGTGGTGATAGGCACTGATTGCATAGGTAGTTATAAATCCAACTACCATATGATCACGACAACGACGGACCATCTGAAATATGTAACATGTAATGACAGCCCTGAATATGATAATTTTTTGACTTTAGATATAATAGCTTGCTAAGAAATACCTGATAATTGAAATAATTGTATAAAAAATGGGAAAATAAAATCAAGTCCGTCATAAATATTAAAATGTATCTTGATCTTTGTGCCATTAAAACAATGTGTCTAAGAAGGACATTGGACTAAAGGTAACGGTTGTGTAGTTATTATAACATCTGCTGGGATATGAGACCAAAAAAATAGTTTTATCTCACTGAAGCATGTACTCATGACATACCGTATAAGTGGTTTTTTTCACGGGTACCTAATTTTCGCTTTATTCGCGATAGTCATCGATCAGCGAAAAAAAGAATCCACGTAAATTTCCACCCTTTAGTACATAAGTTTTTATTTTTTTATTTTCTTATATAATTGTATAAGATCTATCGTAGTATGACTGTATAGTGAATACTTATAACAATTACATGGTGACTGTCATTCTTAAAGTTGTTGATCCTTCCCAAAAACCATGCATATGTTGACAATGATCATGAATGAACTACAAACAATGCCTTATTATTTTAGTGATGAAGTAGCATCCAAGCCATACAATCATAACTGAGATAATTTATTGTTAATCGGATGATACTTCACAGCTGGGAGTAATCAAACTTCCAGACTTACATAAAAATTGACAAATACATTTTACTGCTTCTTTTCTTTTTATTTCAATCATTAAAGCTTGTGCAAGCACAGTCTGACAGTCTAATTATACATTAAGTAATTATGACACCTTTATACATACACACACTAAATCTTAATCATTATTGATTATTTTACGCACGGTTAGATATAGTCACACTTTTATTTTTAGTTTATTTTCGTATCAACTGTAAACGTTTACTGGTTCAAAACACAATTACTCTGGAGAGTTTTAATTCTCTGAATAATTAAAAAGTATTACATGCATTTAATGATTTTGTGGAATAGTGTCCAAACAAGTAAAGAAATACAAACATATTTGACAATAGTAAAAATAAAAAATGGCGGACATGTGATTTCCCGGTCTGAAAAAAAGAGTGAAACACATTGTTCTCGTTTATAATGCACACCCCTCCCGCAAAATAAAGAATCTGAACAAAATCCCACCCATTATGCATAAGAAATTACGGTACTAAATTATTTCAAAACATTTCCCATTTTGAATTGTTGGTCAACCAATTCAGATAATGTAATTCTAATATAACGGTCAATACGCTAAAATTTGATTTTGGTTAAAACTCAGGATTGTGAAAATTAAGTTCCGCTAAAAATATTCCACCAATTTGGAAGAAAATCGCGAAATTTGGCTCCCGCGAAAAACCCCACTTATACAGTAATCTGTGGTTTGTTCATGAAATAGTTCTTACTATTACAGTAGTAGTAATAATCTTAGTCATGGTATCATGTATTTATACAATTCATTGTAGAGGATTAATGGAGTTGTTACGGACAACATATGCATAAATTCAATTGGTTGTACTAATAAAATTTATATAGATAATTTTGTGAGGTTGATCAATTTTAATTTTAACAAGAAAGAATTTAGATGTTAGTGAATATGAAAGAAATCCATAAAGAATTAGGGCCAAAAACATTTTAATTAGAGTATGTAAAAATATCGTTAAACCTAGAAATATTTCTATAAAGATTGTATGAAGAACAACAATAATACCACAAAATATGTGGTTAATTTTTGTTTTCTTTTCTTTTATGGCAACGAAGTACTACATTACAATGAACCCCTGGGGATGTAAATCTGTTTTGGTTTCACAGATTCAACTATATTTTAATTCACACAAAAATACCTCAACAATAAATATAACAAACAAATACTGATATTAAAACTGACATCATATCATATATCTGCCTTTTTGTCAGTAGAAATCACAGTATTATAAATGCTAAGAGAACAATCCTGTTAATATCACTTCATAATGGCTCCTTCTCTGTTTAAACAGGGTCAACATTATCTGTTTGGTGATTTTTCTTGTCCTTGAAAATTTATTGTCCCAGTTTCCAAACTGGCCAACAAATCTAACTGTAGTTTTTTCTGGACTTCTATGAAATGATGAAGGTCACATAGGTCCTATATATGGGTAATTTCCTCTTTCCATTAATCCACCTAAAATTTGTAAAAGGTCCTGGAATGAAGGGCGTCCATCTGCCTCCTGAAGTAGAAAGAAATACCCATATAAATCAAAACCTTGGCTTTAAAGCATACCCTTATACCTCATGGTCAACTGACAAAGCATACCCTTATACCTCATGGTCAACTGACAAAGCATACTCTTATACCTCATGGTCAACTGACAAATACCCTTATACCTCATGGTCAACTGACAAAGCATACCCTTATACCTCATGGTCAACTGACAAAGCATACTCTTATACCTCATGGTCAACTGACAAATACCCTTATACCTCATGGTCAACTGACAAAGCATACCCTTATACCTCATGGTCAACTGACAAATACTCTTATACCTCATGGTCAACTGACAAATCATACCCTTATACCTCATGGTCAACTGACAAAGCATACCCTTATACCTCATGGTCAACTGACAAAGCATACCCTTATACCTCATGGTCAACTGACAAAGCATACCCTTATACCTCATGGTCAACTGACAAAGCATACCCTTATACCTCATGGTCAACTGACAAATACCCTTATACCTCATGGTCAACTGACAAATCATACCCTTATACCTCATGGTCAACTGACAAATCATACCCTTATACACCGTGGTCAACTGACAAATCATACCCTTATACCTCATGGTCAACTGACAAATCATACCCTTATACCTCATGATCAACTGACAAATCATACCCTTATACCTCATGGTCAACTGACAAAGCATACCCTTATACCTCATGGTCAACTGACAAATCATACCCTTATACCTCATGGCCAACTGACAAAGCATACCCTTATACCTCATGGTCAACTGACAAAGCATACCCTTATACCTCATGGTCAACTGACAAATCATACCCTTATACCTCATGGTCAACTGACAAAGCATACCCTTATACCTCATGGTCAACTGACAAAGCATACCCTTATACCTCATGGTCAACTGACAAAGCATACCCTTATACCTCATGGTCAATGGACAAAGCATACCCTTATACCTCATGGTCAACTGACAAAGCATACCCTTATACCTCATGGTCAACTGACAAATCATACCCTTATACCTCATGGTCAACTGACAAAGCATACCCTTATACCTCATGGTCAACTGACAAATCATACCCTTATACCTCATGGTCAACTGACAAATCATACCCTTATACCTCATGGTCAACTGACAAATCATACCCTTATACCTCATGGTCAACTGACAAATCATACCCTTATACCTCATGGTCAACTGACAAATCATACCCTTATACACCGTGGTCAACTGACAAAACATACCCTTATACCTCATGGTCAACTGACAAATCATACCCTTATACACCGTGGTCAACTGACAAAACATACCCTTATACCTCATGGTCAACTGACAAATCATACCCTTATACCTCATGGTCAACTGACAAAGCATACCCTTATACCTCATGGTCAACTGACAAATCATACCCTTATACCTCATGGTCAACTGACAAATCATACCCTTATACCTCATGGTCAACTGACAAATCATACCCTTATACCTCATGGTCAACTGACAAATCATACCCTTATACACCGTGGTCAACTGACAAATTTGTGCTTCCATGCTAAAAATTCAGCTTTTGTAAATTTTTGCAAAAAAAAAAAGGGGAGGGGGCAAAAACATAGTTTGCCTAACACCCTCCTCCCCCAACTCCTACATCCATGTTAATGATCTATAACCAACGACATGATAGAAAGATCTTTTATTATCCATGAATATGAAGAAAAGGTGCTAAAATGTCACATATTCTATCTTTTTGCAAAGCATCTAAAATGTCATGGCTTCATAAATTACTTGACCCTTTCAACCATTTATTATGGAAAGTTCTTTTATTGGGCAATATACAAAAATAAGGAGGGAGTAATTTATTATACTTGAGTAAAAAGGGTCTAGCAGAAAAAACTAAATCCGTTTGAAAAGATTTTTTAAAAAACTTTTCACAGTTGAAACGGTAAAGGAGGAGTTGATACATTTTCAGCAAGTCTTGAACCAGTTCATCTGGTTATAAACCATTATATAACTAGAGGCTCAGTGGGCTGAGCCTGTGTCGCTCACCTTTCATTCTGCTTTGAGGAAACTTAATACAGAACCTTCCATACATGTAGATGCTTCCTACCAAGTTTTGGTTCATATGGTTAAGCAGTTTCAAAGGAGAAGATTTTTTAGAAATCGACCAATCAGAAACAAGAATTGCATGTGGTGGCCATGTTTGCAAACCGATCGGGACAAAATGAGCAATCTTCATAGAGGACATTCCATAGATGCTTCCTATCAAGTTTCGGTGGTAGCCATGTTTGATAACCGATCGGGACGAAATGAGCATTCTTCATAGAGGACATTCTATAGATGCTTCCTACCAAGTTTCGGTTCATTTGGCCAAGCGGTTTTAGAGGAGAAGATTAAAAAAAATTGGCCAATCAGAAACAAGAATTGCCTGCGGCAGCCATGTTTGGTAATGGATCATAACAAAATGTGCACTCTTTAGAGAAGACCTTCCATAGATGCTTCCTACCAAGTTTCAGTTCATTTGGCTGAGGGTTTTCAGAGGAGAAGATTAAAATGTGAAAAGTAAACGGATGACAGACGACCGACACCAAGTAATGGCAAAAGCTCATATTGCCTTTGGCAAGGATTGCTAAAAAGAATATTAAAATGTGAATGCCTACTTGTAATGTATAGAATAAACATGTTACACTATATCAGCATTAGCTAATTTCTAAGGGAGATAATATCAAGAGTTATCTTTCTTTTAACAGTTTAGGCAAGAGTTATCTTTCTTTTAACAGAGGGGAAGATTTTTTAGAAATCAACCAATCAGAAACAAGAATTACTTGTGGTGGCCATGTTTGTTAACGGATCAGGACGAAATGAGCAATCTTTACAGAGGACCTTCCATAGATGCTTCCTACCAAGTTTCGTTTCATTTGGCCAAGTGTTATCAGAGAAGATTTTTAAAAATCGGCCAATCAAACAAGAATTGCCTGTGGCGGCCATGTTTGTTAATGGATCGGGACGAAATGAGCAATCTTTATATAGGACCTACTATAGATGCTTCCTACCAAATTTCAGATCAATTGGCTTTGCGGTTTCAGAGGAGAAGATTAAAATGTGAAAAGTTGACGGACGACAGACGACGGATGCCAAGTGATGGCAAAAGCTCACATTGCCTTTGGCAAGGTGAGCTAAAAATAGGTGGTAATATGTGTATGAACAAAACATGTTGTGAAAATTGTGTATTTTTGTAAATGATTAAATATCACAAAACAAATAGTTTTTTTTAAATATGAGGAATATATTCATCACTATAATATTACATTAAATTTTATAGAACATTTCAGTATCTTAAGTGTCATTCCACTTAGATGGGAAAATTAGACTTAATTGAAAATGACATTGTTGATAGACTGAAAAGGGACTCTAAATCATGTAAATTCTTGTCAAAACAATATATGCTAAATGTTAAAGTGCTTCCTTTAAACATACAGAGTAGATTGGAAATGGAAGTTCAAACAGGGGTTGTTATTTAAGATTTATATACTGTATACCTTTCTCTATTACAAAACATACTAAATTACAGAATCATGTTTGTATAAATCTATACTTAGAAAAAAAACAAATTAAAAAAAAAGTTCCACTGTGTTAAATAATATCTAATACTTACATGAGCAAAGCATTTTAACATAACTTGGTAAGCTTTTTCTGGACAGCTTGCAGGTTTTTCAAGCCTTTTCCGAGACTGACAGACATAATCAACAACGTCTACATTTTTCATTTTATCATATGGCATTTGACCTCCTGTGAAAGTTTCCCACATCAAAACTCCTACAAAATTATATTATAATTTACATTTACCATAGGAACAGTGCTATATTATAGCATGACTTACAGCTACCATAGCAACAATCATAAATTATATTAAAGTTTGTTTTTGCCCGCAAAAACGTATGTCTCCCCCCTTCCCACAAACTGTAGTCAAAGGTAAAAAATCTATTTAGGTAACAAATAAAATTAAGCTTCAATGAATAACAAAAAAATTTGAACAAAAGTGCTAAAGCAAGGGTTACAGGTACTATTCCATATTGTCATGGCAAAGTTCCCCATTCCAAAAAAATTGCTCAGCCTATGTTCCAATGATTTTAAAGGAGTTTTGTTCTTCTAAAATCAATGGATTGGTGATGAAAAACTTTTTCAGGGAAATAGTGACATTATGATAGACTCTTGTACATATATATATATACAAATTTCAGTAAGGGATATTACACTAGAGTGTTTGCAAATAACTCCCACAAAATTCAGGGGATCAAAATTTTCTGGTATTATGCACAACTACATATGGTGTCCTTACTACCTACCAAGTTTCATGAAATTCTGTTCAGTAGTTTCAGAGGAGTTGCGCTGACAAACTGTGTGACGGACAGACGGACGGACAGACGGACAGGACAAAAACAATATGTCTCCCCATCAAAGTGGGGGGAGACATAAATATGATACAGTTACCATAGCAACAGTCCCAAATAACACTATGAATATATAATAATAATATGATTGACAGCTACCATAGCAACAGTCCTAATTCATTATATGACATACACATATATATGGATTAAGCTAGAATTCAGAGGCCTTAGTTACTTTATATAAACACAAACAAAGGTTAAATTTCAGTCTGTTTAAACTGTAATTACATGTAATGTTCTGTAGTGTCATAGTCACAGATGTTGTTTAGAGACCTGGGACAAACCTAGAACACAATTTTACAACATATCTCCATTATATTACAATTGTAAGGAGTTGCTAAAAGTCTCCCTAAACTCATCAACAGAATACACAAGTTTAACAAAGGTATTAATGGTTTATATAAAATGTCCACCATATGCTCTCTGTTAAGTATGGAACAAGTATGCCAAACAGATCCTGTATTCTAGAATCTCAGAACATGGAACAATCCTACATCTACTGAAAAGCAGGATGAAACTCGAGTAATATTACAGGGACGCGCAAAAATCCCCTACTGACAAGCTGGATGAAATCTGAGTAAATCACCTAACTCAAAAATCCCCTACTGACAAGCTGGTTTAAATCTGAGTAAATCACCAAACTCAAAAATCCCCTACTGACAAGCTGGTTTAAATCTGAATAAATCACCAAACTCAAAAATCCTCTACTGACAAGCTGGTTTAAATCTGAGTAAATCACCTAATTCAAAAATTCCCTACTGACAAGCTGGATGAAATCTGAGTAAATCACCTAACTCAAAAATCCCCTACTGACAAGCTGGTTTAAATCTGAGTAAATCACCTAACTCAAAAATTCCCTACTGACAAGCTGGTTTAAATCTGAGTAAATCACCTAACTCAAAAATCCCCTACTGACAAGCTGGTTTAAATCTGAGTAAATCACAAAACTCAAAAATCCCCTACAGACAAGCTGGTTTAAATCTGAGTAAATCACCTAACTCAAAAATCCCCTACTGACAAGCTGGTTTAAATTTGAGTAAATCACTTAACTCAAAAATCTCCTACTGACAAGCTGGTTTAAATCTGAGTAAATCACCAAACTCAAAAATCCCCTACTGACAAGCTGGTTTAAATCTGAATAAATCACCAAACTCAAAAATCCTCTACTGACAAGCTGGTTTAAATCTGAGTAAATCACCTAATTCAAAAATTCCCTACTGACAAGCTGGATGAAATCTGAGTAAATCACCTAACTCAAAAATCCCCTACTGACAAGCTGGTTTAAATCTGAGTAAATCACCTAACTCAAAAATTCCCTACTGACAAGCTGGTTTAAATCTGAGTAAATCACCTAACTCAAAAATCCCCTACTGACAAGCTGGTTTAAATCTGAGTAAATCACAAAACTCAAAAATCCCCTACAGACAAGCTGGTTTAAATCTGAGTAAATCACCTAACTCAAAAATCCCCTACTGACAAGCTGGTTTAAATTTGAGTAAATCACTTAACTCAAAAATCTCCTACTGACAAGCTGGTTTAAATCTGAGTAAATCACAAAACTCAAAAATCCCCTACAGACAAGCTGGTTTAAATCTGAGTAAATCACCTAACTCAAAAATCCCCTACTGACAAGCTGGTTTAAATCTGAGTAAATCCCCTACTGACAAGCTGGTTTAAATTTGAGTAAATCACTTAGCTCAAAAATCCCCTACTGACAAGCTGGTTTAAATTTGAGTAAATCACCTAACTCAAAAATCCCCTACTGACAAGCTGGTTTAAATCTGAGTAAATCCCCTACTGACAAGCTGGTTTAAATTTGAGTAAATCACTTAACTCAAAAATCCCCTACTGACAAGCTGGTTTAAATTTGAGTAAATCACCTAACTCAAAAAGCTGGTTTAAATCTGAGTAAATCACCTACTGACAAGCTGGTTTAAATTTGAGTAAATCACCTAACTCAAAAATCCCCTACTGACAAGCTGGTTTAAATCTGAGTAAATCACCAAACTCAAAAATCCACGACAAGCTGGTTTAAATCTGAGTAAATCACAAAACTCAAAAATCCCCTACAGACAAGCTGGTTTAAATCTGAGTAAATCACCTAACTCAAAAATCCCCTACTGACAAGCTGGTTTAAATTTGAGTAAATCACTTAACTCAAAAATCCCCTACTGACAAGCTGGTTTAAATCTGAGTAAATCCCCTACTGACAAGCTGGTTTAAATTTGAGTAAATCACTTAGCTCAAAAATCCCCTACTGACAAGCTGGTTTAAATTTGAGTAAATCACCTAACTCAAAAATCCCCTACTGACAAGCTGGTTTAAATCTGAGTAAATCCCCTACTGACAAGCTGGTTTAAATATGAGTAAATCACTTAACTCAAAAATCCCCTACTGACAAGCTGGTTTAAATTTGAGTAAATCACCTAACTCAAAAATCTCCTACTGACAAGCTGGTTTAAATCTGAGTAAATCACCAAACTCAAAAATCCACGACAAGCTGGTTTAAATCTGAGTAAATCACAAAACTCAAAAATCCCCTACAGACAAGCTGGTTTAAATCTGAGTAAATCACCTAACTCAAAAATCCCCTACTTACAAGCTGGTTTAAATTTGAGTAAATCACTTAACTCAAAAATCCCCTACTGACAAGCTGGTTTAAATCTGAGTAAATCGCCTAACTCAAAAATCCACTACTGACAAGCTGGTTTAAATCTGAGTAAATCACCTAACTCAAAAATCCACGACAAGCTGGATGAAAGTAATTTGTAAACAGTTTAAAACAAATCTATTGTATACCAGTGTACATGTTTAAACTGAGATAAACATACATACCAAATGCCCAAACATCAGATTTACTACTGAAACGTGTAAAATTTAATACTTCTGGTGGAGCCCATTTGACAGGAAATTTTGATCCTTGAGAGCTTGTGTATTCATCATCTAACACATACCTGTAAGTATAGAAATCTTGATCAATCATATTCTTTATGTCATGATGATTAAAATCTTGATCAATCATATTCTTTATGTCATGATGATTTAAATCTTGATCAATCATATTCTTTATGTCATGATGACTAAAATCTTGATCAATTATATTCTTTATGTCATGATGATTTAAATCTTGATCAATCATATTCTTTATGTCATGATGAATAAAATCTTGATCAATTATATTCCCTAAACAGGATAGCCAAAACTCTGTGGGAGCTAGTAAACCAAAGGGCATAAACAGGATAGCCAAAACTCTGTGGGAGCTAGTAAACCAAAGGGCATAAACAGGATAGCCAAAACTCTGTGGGAGCTAGTAAACCAAAGGGCCTAAACAGGATAGCCAAAACTCTGTGGGAGCTAGTAAACCAAAGGGCCTAAACAGGATAGCCAAAACTCTGTGGGAGCTAGTAAACCAAAGGGCATAAACAGGATAGCCAAAACTCTGTGGGAGCTAGTAAACCAAAGGGCATAAACAGGATAGCCAACACTCTGTGGGAGCTAGTAAACCAAAGGGCATAAACAGGATAGCCAAAACTCTGTGAGAGCTAGAAAACCAAAGGGCCTAAACAGGATAACCAAAACTCTGTGGGAGCTAGTAAACCAAAGGGCATAAACAGGATAGCCAGAACTCTGTGGGAGCTAGAAAACCAAAGGGCATAAACAGGATAGCCAAAACTCTGTGGGAGCTAGTAAACCAAAGGGCATAAACAGGATAGCCAAAACTCTGTGGGAGCTAGTAAACCAAAGGGCCTAAACAGGTTAGCTAAAACTCTGTGGGAGCTAGTAAACCAAAGGGCCTAAACATGATAGCCAAAACTCTGTGGGAGCTAGTAAACCAAAGGGCATAAACAGGATAGCCAAAACTCTGTGGGAGCTAGTAAACCAAAGGGCCTAAACAGGATAGCTAAAACTCTGTGGGAGCTAGTAAACCAAAGGGCATAAACAGGATAGCCAAAACTCTGTGGGAGCTAGTAAACCAAAGAGCCTAAACAAGATAGCCAAAACTCCGTGGGAGCTAGTAAACCAAAGGGCCTAAACAGGATAGCTAAAACTCTGTTGGATCTAGTAAACCAAAGGGCCTAAACAGGATAACCAAAACTCTGTGGGAGCTAGTGAACCAAAGGGCATAAACAGGATAGCCAGAACTCTGTGGGAGCTAGAAAACCAAAGGGCATAAACAGGATAGCCAAAACTCTGTGGGAGCTAGTAAACCAAAGGGCATAAACAGGATAGCCAAAACTCTGTGGGAGCTAGTAAACCAAAGGGCCTAAACAGGATAGCTAAAACTCTGTGGGAGCTAGTAAACCAAAGGGCCTAAACAGGAGAGCCAAAACTCTGTGGGAGCTAGTAAACCAAAGGGCCTAAACAGGATAGCCAAAACTCTGTGGGAGCTAGTAAACCAAAGGGCCTAAACAGGATAGCCAAAACTCTGTGGGAGCTAGTAAACCAAAGGGCCTAAACAGGATAGCTAAAACTCTGTGGGAGCTAGTAAACCAAAGGGCCTAAACAGGAGAGCCAAATTTGGCCAAGGCCACCCAAGTGTCGATTGTGATTTATTTATCCTTACAGATTCTACTATAGTTGTTAATAATCAGTTAACTACAAACATTTACTGAATGTCTTTTTCAGCAGGCTATATTTTGTTATTCTTCTTCAAATCTGTGTACATTTTATTTTTTGCTTAGATTTTTAGATGCTAGAGATCTAGATATTAAGAGCGTAGGTATCATATTACTTGGTTTAATGGTTTAGACCTGTCATATTATTGAACCTGTCCTTAGCCAGTACATCCATCGGCTTCTGTTATTGTCATTTCTGTGTACAGAAGTTTAAGATTTGCCTTTGAGAGTTTAAGATTTGCCTTTGAGAGCTTAAGATTTGCCTTTGAGAGCTTAAGGCTTGCCTTTGAGAGTTTAAGATTTGCCTTTGAGAGTTTAAGGTTTGATTTTGAGAGTTTAAGGCTTGCCTTTGAGAGTTTAAGATTTGCCTTTGAGAGTTTAAGGTTTGCCTTTGAGAGTTTAAGGTTTGCCTTTGAGAGCTTAAGATTTGCCTTTGAGAGTTTAAGATTTGCCTTTGAGAGTTTAAGGCTTGCCTTTGAGAGTTTAAGATTTGCTTTTGAGAGCTTAAGATTTGCCTTTGAGAGTTTAAGGATTGCCTTTGAGAGCTTAAGGTTTTCCTTTGAGAGCTTAAGGTTTGCCTTTGAGAGTTTAAGATTTACCTTTGAGAGTTTAAGATTTACCTTTGAGAGTTTAAGGCTTGCCTTTGAGAGTTTAAAGTTTGCCTTTGAGAGTTTAAGATTTGCCTTTGAAAGTTTAAGGTTTGCCTTTGAGAGCTTAAGATTTCACACAGGAAGTTCAAGGTTTTCCACAGGGTGGGTTACTGTTTGCCATAAGAGTGGTTCCTGTTACTATGGTTACTTGTATTGTCAACAATTTATTGCTTATCTTTTCATTTTCAACTAACTTTATTTATTCTTTAGCGATTCATTTTCAACTAACTTCACTATTTTCTATTGGCTAATTTCTATACATGAGTATATTACCTAGCTAAACCAAAATCTGCAACTTTTACAACCATACTTTCTCCTACTAAACAATTCCTTGCAGCTAAATCTCTATGAATAAACTTTCTTTTCTCTAAATATGCCATTCCATTACAAACTTGAGAACACATGTCTAACAATGTTGGTGTTTTTTGCAGTATTCTAGCTTTGTGTCTTCTTAAGTAAGTTAATAGGGAACCTGCAAAGATATTGTTATTGTTGAAAATGAGGTATAAAATAGTGTTCTGTCAATAAAGAGAGGCAGCAAAATTTTTAAAAAGGACCTTATAAAGTAAATTTTCAATTTATCCCAGCTAAGAGGAGAGATTTGGGCACATAAAACTAGTACCTTTGACTTTGACACACTGAAGTTCCACTGTATTTCAATTATTAATATCTGCAGTCATTTGGGATCTCAACACAAATCACACTCAAAACAACCATATATGTTTTTATATCACAATTCTATATTAAGATTGTATACTGATAAAGAAATTAAGAGTCTCATCTAAGCCTGCATCGATGACCTAGTTATTTATGGTACATTCGGGTTCAATGAAGCTAATATAGTTTCGGAGAAAAAAAAAAATTGCTTTTCATACTTTTCATGCATGGTGCCTGGCCATCTTGAATTTCTGATCGACACAAAAACATATTTTGTGGAGGATATCCAATGAACATTTTAACCAAGTTTCTTGAAAGTTCAGTGCTTTCTGAACCGCATCGCTGGCGTAATGGTTAGCATGCTCTCCTCAAGTGCGGTAGATCGTGTGTTCCAACCCATGGTAGGGTCACCCAAGGACTATAAAATTGGTATTTGTTGCTTCTCCGCTAAGCACGCAGCATTAAGGAGAAAGAGCAAAAACGGGGTGGCTTGGAATAAGAATAATGTGTCCGAGTGGGGCGACATGTCTATCCGTGGACTGTTGTTTCAGTGAGGTAGCACTATAAAAATCCAACTCAGCATGTTGGTCTAGTACAAAGTGAACCTCACTATCATTGATAATTAAATTTTTCTCGCCATGCTATAGTTGAAAAACTGCTGAATTGGCATTAAACAACAATCACTCACTCACTCACTCTGAGAAAAAATAATTGTTAAATTCTTTTCATGTGTTAAAACTGTGGTACCATCTTGGATTTAAAAAAATCCTACCTATGGTATACCATGAATTAAGTTACAATAATCATGGTCTAAGTCTATGATAAAGTGTTGATAAACCTACCATATGACATTAATTCTGTTACAATAATCATGGTCTAAGTCTATGATAAAGTGTTGATAAACCTACCGTATGGCATTAATTCTGTTACAATAATCATGGTCTAAGTCTACGATAAAGTGTTGATAAACCTACCATATGGCATTAATTCTGTTACAATAATCATGGTCTAAGTCTATGATAAAGTGTTGATAAACCTAGCATATGGCATTGATTCTGTTACAATAATCATGGTCTAAGTCTATGATAAAGTGTTGATAAACCTACCGTATGGCATTAATTCTGTTACAATAATCATGGTCTAAGTCTATGATAAAGTGTTGATAAACCTACCATATGACATTAATTCTGTTACAATAATTATGGTCTAAGTCTATGATAAAGTGTTGATAAACCTACCATATGGCATTAATTCTGTTACAATAATCATGGTCTAAGTCTATGATAAAGTGTTGATAAACCTACCATATGACATTAATTCTGTTACAATAATCATGGTCTAAGTCTATGATAAAGTGTTGATAAACCTACCGTATGGCATTAATTCTGTTACAATAATCATGGTCTAAGTCTACGATAAAGTGTTGATAAACCTACCATATGGCATTAATTCTGTTACAATAATCATGGTCTAAGTCTATGATAAAGTGTTGATAAACCTAGCATATGGCATTAATTCTGTTACAATAATCATGGTCTAAGTCTATGATAAAGTGTTGATAAACCTACCATATGGCATTAATTCTGTTACAATAATCATGGTCTAAGTCTATGATAAAGTGTTGATAAACCTACCATATGACATTAATTCTGTTACAATAATTATGGTCGAAGTCTATGATAAAGTGTTGATAAACCTACCATATGGCATTAATTCTGTTACAATAATCATGGTCTAAGTATACGATAAAGTGTTGATAAACCTACCATATGACATTAATTCTGTTACAATAATCATGGTCTAAGTCTATGATAAAGTGTTGATAAACCTACTGTATGGTATTAATTCTGTTACAATAATCATGGTCTAAATCTACGATAAAGTGTTGATAAACCTACCATATGGCATTAATTCTGTTACAATAATCATGGTCTAAGTCTACGATAAAGTGTTGATAAACCTACCGTATGGCATTAATTCTGTTACAATAATCATGGTCTAAGTCTATGATAAAGTGTTGATAAACCTACCATATGACATTAATTCTGTTATAATAATCAGGGTCCAAGTCTACGATAAAGTGTTGATAAACCTAGCTTATGGCATTAATTCTGTTACAATAATCATGGTCTAAGTCTATGATAAAGTGTTGATAAACCTACCATATGACATTAATTCTGTTACAATAATCATGGTCTAAGTCTATGATAAAGTGTTGATAAACCTACTGTATGGCATTAATTCTGTTACAATAATCATGGTCTAAGTCTACGATAAAGTGTTGATAAACCTACCATATGGCATTAATTCTGTTACAATAATCATGGTCTAAGTCTATGATAAAGTGTTGATAAACCTACCATATGGCATTAATTCTGTTACAATAATCATGGTCTAAGTCTACGATAAAGTGTTGATAAACCTACCATATGGCATTAATTCTGTTACAATAATCATGGTCTAAGTCTGATAAAGTGTTGATAAACCTACCATATGGCATTAATTCTGTTACAATAATCATGGTCTAAGTCTATGATAAAGTGTTGATAAACCTACCATATGACATTAATTCTGTTACAATAATCATGGTCTAAGTCTATGATAAAGTGTTGATAAACCTACCGTATGGCATTAATTCTGTTACAATAATCATGGTCTAAGTCTACGATAAAGTGTTGATAAACCTACCATATGGCATTAATTCTGTTACAATAATCATGGTCTAAGTCTATGATAAAGTGTTGATAAACCTAGCATATGGCATTAATTCTGTTACAATAATCATGGTCTAAGTCTATGATAAAGTGTTGATAAACCTACCATATGGCATTAATTCTGTTACAATAATCATGGTCTAAGTCTATGATAAAGTGTTGATAAACCTACCATATGACATTAATTCTGTTACAATAATTATGGTCGAAGTCTATGATAAAGTGTTGATAAACCTACCATATGGCATTAATTCTGTTACAATAATCATGGTCTAAGTATACGATAAAGTGTTGATAAACCTACCATATGACATTAATTCTGTTACAATAATCATGGTCTAAGTCTATGATAAAGTGTTGATAAACCTACTGTATGGTATTAATTCTGTTACAATAATCATGGTCTAAATCTACGATAAAGTGTTGATAAACCTACCATATGGCATTAATTCTGTTACAATAATCATGGTCTAAGTCTACGATAAAGTGTTGATAAACCTACCGTATGGCATTAATTCTGTTACAATAATCATGGTCTAAGTCTATGATAAAGTGTTGATAAACCTACCATATGACATTAATTCTGTTATAATAATCAGGGTCCAAGTCTACGATAAAGTGTTGATAAACCTAGCTTATGGCATTAATTCTGTTACAATAATCATGGTCTAAGTCTATGATAAAGTGTTGATAAACCTACCATATGACATTAATTCTGTTACAATAATCATGGTCTAAGTCTATGATAAAGTGTTGATAAACCTACTGTATGGCATTAATTCTGTTACAATAATCATGGTCTAAGTCTACGATAAAGTGTTGATAAACCTACCATATGGCATTAATTCTGTTACAATAATCATGGTCTAAGTCTATGATAAAGTGTTGATAAACCTACCATATGGCATTAATTCTGTTACAATAATCATGGTCTAAGTCTACGATAAAGTGTTGATAAACCTACCATATGGCATTAATTCTGTTACAATAATCATGGTCTAAGTCTGATAAAGTGTTGATAAACCTACCATATGACATTAATTCTGTTACAATAATCATGGTCTAAGTCTACGATAAAGTGTTGATAAACCTAGCATATGGCATTAATTCTGTTACAATAATCATGGTCTAAGTCTATGATAAAGTGTTGATAAACCTACCGTATGGCATTAATTCTGTTACAATAATCATGGTCTAAGTCTATGATAAAGTGTTGATAAACCTACCATATGACATTAATTCTGTTACAATAATCATGGTCTAAGTCTACGATAAAGTGTTGATAAACCTACCATATGGCATTAATTCTGTTACAATAATCATGGTCTAAGTCTACGATAAAGTGTTGATAAACCTACCGTATGGCATTAATTCTGTTACAATAATCATGGTCTAAGTCTATGATAAAGTGTTGATAAACCTACCATATGACATTAATTCTGTTACAATAATCATGGTCTAAGTCTACGATAAAGTGTTGATAAACCTACCGTATGGCATTAATTCTGTTACAATAATCAGGGGTCTACGTTTTGTTACTATTCCATATAACTGTACTAAATTAGGATGATTTAATTGCCTGGAATATATTTTAAGCATATTCTTAATAAAATTATCATAAAGAATCTTCATATACTTCAAAATGTACAATACAAGAAGCTGACCTCATATAGCTTATAAATTGTTTAAATAAAAATATAATTATATTCTTCAAAAATAATTTTAATTGAAAGATATTTAGAGCCTTTAGAACATTTAAAGGGGAGGGGGGTTATGATGTTTAATGTCACTGTCAACAATATTTCAGTTATATTATGGTGGTCAGTTTTATTGGTGGAGGAAACTGGAGTTCCCAGAGAAAACCACCAACCTGCTGCAAGTCACTGGCAAATTTAATCACATAATATTGTATCAAGTACACCTCAACTGAACTGGATTTGAACCCAAAACGTTAGTAGTGATAGGCGCTGATTGCATAAGTAGGTGTAAATCCAACTACCATATGATCATGACTACAACTGCCCCTGCATATGTAGGCAATGATTGCTTAAAGGAATGTGTTAATTTAACTACTTTGATATCATAGCACAGATGCCATTCCCAAACCTAATATATGTACTGAAACAAACTGAAAATACTTTAAAGAACTATCTATTAAACAACAGCACAAACTCAAAAAATAAAATATTACAAACATATCCTAGGGTTGGCATCGCATCAAATAAAATATTACAAACATAACCTAGCGTTGGCATCGCATCAAATAAAATATTACAAACATAACCTAGGGTTGGTATCACATCAACCTGTTTATTACAATCATATCCTAGGGTTGGTATCACATCAACCTGTTTATTAAAAACATATCCTAGGGTTGGTATCGCATCAAACTGTTTATTACAATCATATCCTAGGGTTGGTATCACATCAACCAGTTTATTACAAACATATCCTAGGGTTGGCATCGCATCAAATAAAATATTACAAACATATCCTAGGGTTGGTATCACATCAACCTGTTTATTACAAACATATCCTAGGGTTGGCATCGCATCAAATAAAATATTACAAACATATCCTAGGGTTGGTATCGCATCAACCTGTTTATTACAAACATATCCTAGGGTTGGTATCGCATCAACCGGTTTATTACAAACATATCATAGGGTTGGTATCGCATCAACCGGTTTATTACAAACATATCCTAGGGTTGGTACCGTATCAACCTGTTTATTACAAACATACCCTAGGGCATACCTGCCAAGTAACCCGTTTTCGTCGGGTCACACCCGGAAATCGAGCTTGTCACCCACATTTCCCTGAACACCCGTCGGGACACGGATTTCACTACGATGACCCGGAATCACCCGGAATTGGTCCAGATATTAGAAATATTTATTTATTCGGAAAATACCGGGATTTTACCTATCGAAAGGACAACAATCCGAATGGTCAACTACAATCAACAACAATATACCTTCGAGGTAAGTAATTAGCGATGATTGGGTCTTTTAAAATAAAGTTAATCTCCTTGTGGAAAGTTTGAGTTGTTTTTACAATAAAAAAGTTAAATCATTTCTGCAAAATGTCTACTGGAAGGAAGAGGTCCTTATCAGGTATACCGAAAGAAGAAGAAGAAGGGCCTGCTTGTTCTTCACCCGCTAAACGAAAGAAATATTTATGCAAATATCAAAAAGCTTGGGAAGCAGAATTTAGTTGGCTCAGTCACAGTGATCGTAGCGTAAATGATGCATATTGCATTCTTTGTAAATCACATTTATCTATTGGATCCAGTGCAAAGAATGACCTGACAAGGCATGCAAAGTCACAAAACTATATGCAGCTGGAGATGGTTCAAAGGAAATCAAAATCAATGTCTTTGTTTGTAACAATGCCAAACAATTCTTTGAAGAGTATTATTGAACAGTTTTGGGGGGAAATGGGGAAACTTGATGACATTTTTTCTGGAACAAAAAGATTTGGTGTTCTTTCAAAACTTCTGAATTGAGCTTTTTCAATCATTAAGAAGATACACACTGAATTCAGATCAGATTTGAACAATGACATCATATGTGGGTTACTGAGTTGTAAATTCAATCAAAATCAATGTTGTTATGAATATCAACCATCTACTTCTGTTCTAAAATCTGAAAAGAGTGCAACTAGTGATTATAACCAGAGCTTAGAGTCTATGACATAGTTTATTGATACAGCTGTTTATTTGTACATACATATGATCATTAATAATACATATTAAACTAGATATGATATCATACGATTTACAATAATTATGGCCGAAAATGTCGTTACGCGTTATGACCCTCATTTTCATTTAGGAATGAGGGTCTTGACCCTGATTTGGTGTTCCAGAGGTTGGCAGGTATGCCCTAGGGTTGGTATCACATTAACTGGTTTATTACAAACATATCCTAGGGTTGGTATCACATTAACTGGTTTATTACAAACATATCCTAGGGTTGGTATCACATTAACTGGTTTATTACAAACATATCATAGGGTTGGTATCGCATCAACTGGTTTATTACAAACATATCCTAGGGTTGGCATCGCATCAAATAAAATATTACAAACATATCCTAGGGTTGGTATCACATCAACCTGTTTATTACAAACATATCCTAGGGTTGGTATCACATCAATCTGTTTATTACAAACATATCCTAGGGTTGGTATCGCATCAATCTGTTTATTACAAACATATCATAGGGTTGGTATCACATCAACCTGTTTATTACAAACATATCCTAGGGTTGGTATCACATCAACCTGTTTATTACAAACATATCCTAGGGTTGGTATCGCATCAACCGGTTTATTACAAACATATCATAGGGTTGGTATCGCATCAACCGGTTTATTACAAACATACCCTAGGGTTGGTATCGCATCAACTGGTTTATTACAAACACATCCTAGGGTTGGTATCGCATCAACCGGTTTATTACAAACATACCCTAGGGTTGGTATCACATCAACTGGTTTATTACAAACACATCCTAGGGTTGGTATCACATTAACCTGTTTATTACAAACATATCCTAGGGTTGGTATCGCATCAACCTGTTTATTACAAACATATCCTAGGGTCGATATCGCATCAACTGGTTTATTACAAACACATCCTAGGGTTGGTATCACATTAACCTGTTTATTACAAACATATCCTAGGGTTGGTATCGCATCAACCGGTTTATTACAAACATATCCTAGGGTTGGTATCGCATCAACCGGTTTATGACAATCATATCCTAGGGTTGGTATCGCATCAACCGGTTTATTACAAACATTTCCTAGGGTTGGTATCACATCAACCTGTTTATTACAAACATATCCTAGGGTTGGTCTCACATCAACCTGATTATTACAAACATATCCTAGGGTAGGTATCACATCAACATGTTTATTACAAACATATCCTAGGGTTGGTATCGCATCAACCTGTTTATTACAAACATATCCTAGGGTTGGTATCGCATCAACCTGTTTATTACAAACATACCCTAGGGTTGGTATCGCATCAACTGGTTTATTACAAACATATCCTAGGGTTGGTATCGCATCAACATGTTTATTACAAACATATCCTAGGGTTGGTATCACATCAACCGGTTTATTACAAACATATCCTAGGGTTGGTATCACATCAACCTGTTTATTACAAACATATCCTAGGGTTGGTATCGCATCAACCGGTTTATTACAAACATATCCTAGGGTTGGTATCACATCAACCGGTTTATTACAAACATATCCTAGGGTTGGTATCGCATCAACCTGTTTATTACAAACATATCCTAGGGTTGGTATCACATCAACTGGTTTATTACAAACATATCCTAGGGTTGGTATCGCATCAACTGGTTTATTACAAACATATCCTAGGGTTGGTATCGCATCAACCTGTTTATTACAAACATATCCTAGGGTTGGTATCGCATCAACTGGTTTATTACAAACATATCCTAGGGTTGGTATCACATCAACCTGTTTATTGCAAACATATCCTAGGGTTGGTATCGCATCAACATGTTTATTACAAACATATCCTTGGGTTGGTATCGCATGAACCTGTTTATTACAAACATATCCTAGGGTTGGTATCACATCAACCTGTTTATTATAAACATATCCTAGGGTTGGTATCGCATCAACATGTTTATTACAAACATATCCTAGGGTTGGTATCACATCAACCTGTTTATTACAAACATATCCTAGGGTTGGTATTGCATCAACATGTTTATTACAAACATATCCTTGGGTTGGTATCACATCAACCTGTTTATTACAAACATATCCTAGGGTTGGTATCGCATGAACCTGTTTATTACAAACATATCCTAGGGTTGGTATCGCATGAACCTGTTTATTACAAACATATCCTAGGGTTGGTATCACATCAACCTGTTTATTACAAACATATTCTAGGGTTGGTATCGCATCAACCTGTTTATTACAAACATATCCTAGGGTTGGTATCGCATGAACCTGTTTATTACAAACATATCCTAGGGTTGGTATCACATCAACCTGTTTATTACAAACATATCCTAGGGTTGGTATCACATCAACCTGTTTATTACAAACATATCCTAGGGTTGGTATCGCATCAACCTGTTTATTACAAACATATCCTAGGGTTGGTATCACATCAACCTGTTTATTACAAACATATCCTAGGGTTGGTATCACATCAACCTGTTTATTACAAACATATCCTAGGGTTGGTATCACATCAACCTGTTTATTACAAACATATCCTAGGGTTGGTATCGCTTCAATCTGTTTATTACAAATATATCCTAGGGTTGGTATCACATCAATCTGTTTATTACAAACATATCCTAGGATTGGTATCACATCAACCTGTTTATTACAAACATATCATAGGGTTGGTATCACATCAATCTGTTTATTACAAACATATCCTAGGGTTGGTATCGCATCAATCTGTTTATTACAAACATATCCTAGGGTTGGTATCACATCAATCTGTTTATTACAAACATATCCTAGGGTTGGTATCGCATCAATCTGTTTATTACAAACATATCCTAGGGTTAGTATCGCATCAATCTATTTATTACAAACATATCCTAGGGTTGGTATCGCATCAATCTGTTTATTACAAACATATCCTAGGGTTGGTATCACATCAATCTGTTTATTACAAACATATCCTAGGGTTGGTATCACATCAATCTGTTTATTACAAACATATCCTAGGGTTGGTATCGCATCAATCTGTTTATTACAAACATATCCTAGGGTTGGTATCGCATCAACCTGTTTATTACAAACATATCCTAGGGTTGGTATCACATCAACCTGTTTATTACAAACATATCCTAGGGTTGGTATCGCATCAACCGGTTTAACCCCTCAACATTTTTGTGTCTATCCTAAGTCAGTACCTGGATTCCCAATGTCAAATGTCGTGGTCTTTTTTTGTGTTCAATGAGTTAAGATGAGAGGTGATTGTTCGTTTTGTTGATATTGCTGGAATTGATGATCATAACTGTTTAAACTTTCTATTTATAATATGTCATAGTTCTAGCCTCCTCTATAAAATAATACAAATATACGTCATTGTTCTAGACTCCTCTATAAGATAATACAAACATACATCATTGTTCTAGCCTCCTCTATAAAATAATACAAACATACGTCATTGTTCTAAACTCCTCTATAAAATAATACAAACATACATCATTGTTCTAGACTCCTCTATCAAATAATACAAACATACATCATTGTTCTAGACTCCTCTATAAGATAATACAAACATACGTCATTGTTCTAGACTCCTCTATAAAATAATACAAACATACGTCATTGTTCTAAACTCCTCTATAAAATAATACAAACATACGTCATTGTTCTAACCTCCTCTATAAAATAATACAAACATACATCATTGTTCTAGACTCCTCTATAAGATAATACAAACACACATCATTGTTCTAGCCTCCTCTATAAGATAATACAAACATACATCATTGTTCTAGCCTCCTCTATAAGATAATACAAACATACGTCATTGTTCTAGCCTCCTCTATAAGATAATACAAACATACGTCATTGTTCTAGCCTCCTCTATAAAATAATACAAACATACATCATTGTTCGAGCCTCCTCTATAAGATAATACAAACATGTCATTGTTCTAGCCTCCTCTATAAGATAATACAACCATACGTCATAGTTCTAGACTCCTCTATAAGATAATACAAACATACTTCATTGTTCTAGCCTTCTCTATAAGATAATACAAACATACGTCATTGTTCTAGCCTTCTCTATAAGATAATACAAACATACGTCATTGTTCTAGCCTCCTATATAAGATAATACAAACATACGTCTTTGTTCTAGCCTCTTCTATAAGATAATACAACCATACATCATTGTTCTAGCCTCCTCTATAAGATAATACAAACATACATCATTGTTCTAGCCTCCTCTATAAAATAATACAAACATACATCATTGTTCGAGCCTCCTCTATAAGATAATACAAACATGTCATTGTTCTAGCCTCCTCTATAAGATAATACAACCATACGTCATAGTTCTAGACTCCTCTATAAGATAATACAAACATACTTCATTGTTCTAGCCTCCTCTATAAGATAATACAAACATAAGTCATTGTTCTAGCCTCCTCTATAAGATAATACAAACATACGTCATTGTTCTAGCCTTCTCTATAAAGTATTACAAACATACGTCATTGGTCTAGCCTCCTCTATAAGATAATACAAACATACATCATTGTTCTAGCCTTCACTATAAGATAATACAAACATACGTAATTGTTCTAGCCTCCTCTATAAGATGATACAAACATACGTCATTGTTCTAGACTCCTCTATAAGATAATACAAACATACGTCATTGTTCTAGCCTCCTCTATAAGATAATACAAACATAAGTCATTGTTCTAGCCTCCTCTTTAAGAAAATACAAACATATGTCATTGTTCTAGCCTCCTCTATAAAATAATACAAACATATATCATTTTTCTAGCCTCCTCTATAAGATAATACAAACATACATCATTTTTCTAGCCTCCTCTATAAAATAATACAAACATACATCATTTTTCTAGCCTCCTCTACAAGATAATACAAACATACATCATTGTTCTAGCCTCCTCTATAAAATAATAGACATACATCATTGTTCTAGCCTCCTTTATAAGATAATACAAACATACGTCATTGTTCTAGTCTCCTCTATAAGATAATACAAACATACGTCATTGTTCTAGCCTTCTCTATAAGATAATACAAACATACGTCATTGTTCTAGCCTCCTCTATAAGATAATACAAACATACGTCATTGGTCTAGCCTCCTCTATAAGATAATACAAACATACATCATTGTTCTAGCCTCCTCTATAAGATAATACAAACATACGTGATTGTTCTAGCCTCCTCTATAAGATAATAAAAAAATACATCATTGTTCTAGCCTCTTCTATAAGATAATACAAACATACGTCATTGTTCTAGCCTCCTCTATAAAACTGTCCTCAGACATGGTATTCTCTTTCATCATTTTAACAGCTACAACCTTTCCTCGCCATTTACCCTGGTTAACAGTCTACAATAAAGTAAAAATATGTGTTGATTGGTTGGTTGGTTTTATGGTGTTTAATGCCACTTTCAACAATATTTCAATTATATGTTGGCAGTCAGTTTTATTGGTGGAGGAAACCGGAGGCCCAGAGAAAACCACAGATCTGCTGCAAGTCACTGACAAACTTTATCACATAATGATGTACACCTTGCCCTGAGTGAGAGTTGAACCTACAACATCAGTGGTGATAGGCACCGATTGCATAGGTAGTTGTAAATCCAACTACCATACGATCACGGTCATGACGGACCCAAACATGTGTTGAATGCCATGAATAATAAATATGTAAACAAATGAAGTGATTTACAGACTTCAGTGAATACTGTTTAGAACAAGAGACTGTTAATTAAATACCACATGACATACAGCCAATCTGGTGTTGCCACTGTGTGCTTAGTGAAAATATTGTAGACTAGTTGTCTTTTTATAGTCTTTGATGAACCCATGACCTACAACACTCGAGGCGAGCACACAAACCATTACAGGGTAACTTTTAATAGGATTAGCTTTTCTCCCCACAACAAGAATGTACCAGGGATCCACCTTACAAATATTTAAAAAGAAACAACAGTAAACAAAAACAAACTAATTACAGGTAAAAAATACATTTTAATACTTACACCAAAACAGCCTGACCCTAATTCCTGTTCTATCACAATTTCTGTTGGATCAATTTCATATTTACCTAAAAAAATAGAATTTAATATGTAATTACATTGTATACTTGAAGTTCAATAAAAATAAATACAAGACAAACAAGAGGATGACCACGTAATTCATGCAGTTTTTGGTAAAATCAGGAGCGTAAGAATTTGTTGAACAATGTCCTGTGTTGGCAGTGACCTTGGATTTCTGATCCACATAAGAAAGACAATCTGAAAGGAACACTCCAATGATTATTCATGTAAGGTTCAAGCACATCTCTTGTTTTTGCAAATATTTTATTTCACATTTCCTCATCATGCTCACAGTGTTTTACTGTGGTGACAATCTTGAATTTCTAAGTGACAAAATCGACAGCTATGCTGAGTGCAGATGAAACGACTGCAGCATGTTGACAAGGGAATCTTAAACAAGTATATATTAAAGGCAAGTGTATCCACAACATTTTACTTTACACAGAGAGCTATAAAGTCAAATGGCAATATATTATTTGTCAATGAAATATGAACAGCAGTTTCCAAGATACAACTGTACATGAGTCTATATTTGAACAACATGCTGATTGGAGTCTGTATCTTGTTATTCATGCACAGATTGTGTTCAATCCAGTTCAGTTTTTGAGTAAATAATATTTTATTCATGTTCCAATTTAAAATGTATCATGCAATGGTGACCATCTTCAATTTCTGATCAACTCAAAAAACATACATTTAGCAGAAGACTATCCAAGGAACATTCCAGCAAAATAGTTCATTGGTTAAACGAATAATTTTACAATATATTTACCCAATGGCCCTATTTTAAACTTTGTCATATAGCTATCTTGGATTTTAGATCAACACAAAAACTAAATTAAAACTTTGAAACCAACTATCTAATGCTTATTTATACTCAGTGCACTTTCAATCAAGTTTCTAATTTCAGAGTAAAAATATACATTTTCAAATGGTTCAGTACTTTCAGAAATGGTTTTTTTTTAAATAATGCTCCTATGTTGAAAATTTATCCTGTTGTGACTTCCTTACATCTTCAATTTTGTGTCAACAAAA
This sequence comes from Bathymodiolus brooksi, assembly GCA_963680875.1. Classification (NCBI taxonomy): domain Eukaryota; kingdom Metazoa; phylum Mollusca; class Bivalvia; order Mytilida; family Modiolidae; genus Bathymodiolus; species Bathymodiolus brooksi. Next base: position 65,258,607 of record OY804582.1, read on the forward strand.
AAAAACAAAATAAAAACTCAAAACACAAACTTTTTAGAAGGTCATATTTATAAGAAGCATTGCTACCATAATGGGCCAACTTTAATATAGGTCACTTTTTAAATATTCATATTCTGTTGGGTGAGAGGTCATTACCACCATGAAACTATAAAGAATATGATTTTCAAATAAATTTTTAGCATCAAAATATGATATCAACAAATCATTAATGATTCAGTCTACCTGAATGCCTTTACCCTGTAATACATAACATTTTAACATTTATGATAATTTAGATAATATAGACCCCAACCCAATCAGCACCTTTAACTTAACCCAACTCCCTCCCTTCCCCCCTCTCGACACTCTTCCTTTAATGCCCCACCCACTTATCTCATTTCATTTAACACAGTGGAAACTCTATATCTTGAACTCAAGTCATTTCCCTGGATAGTTTGAGGTCAACATTTGGTAAGTTCATTGTAGCTTAAGCCAACTTTATCACAGATAACTTGAGTATTTGGAAAGTAAAATCATATGTGCCTACAACTTCAACACAATGTTGTTCTACTATACTTACTGTGACCAAATCCTGCTGTAGCTGGTGCCGTCTTCCCTCCTTCAGGTGACGGAGGACTTCTTAATCTAGTAGATAATCCTAAAATACAATACATTAGACATAGCAAGACATATAAAATGTCAGTAAAAAAATGATGATCACATCCATGCCTTTTTTACTTTTCAACTCCCAGTGTCTTAAATAAATTTCCTCAAATTGTGACAAAAGAAATATTAAATCAGACATAAATCATTAGCTAAATTGTTTTTATGATTGACAATTCTATATTTGTTGAAGACTTGTACTCCCTCATCTTTATGTATGCTGTTCTATCTTTGTGTGAACAAATGTACTAAATTGTGTTTATGATTGACAATTCTATACTCCTTCACCTTTAAATATGCTGTTCTATCTTTGTGTGATTAATGTAGTACATGTTTTAGTTTCACCTCACGGTTGAATCATATGTATTATTCTGACCAAGATATCTGTAGGATGTTAAAATTTCAATAATAAGCTGAAGCAAATGATCACCATATCTATATCTTACTCACTGGCTAAATCATGCCTATGATTTTTACATTTTAATCACTGGTTGAATCATGTTTATGATTGTTACATTTTGCTCACTGGTTGATTCATGTTTATGTTAATGTTTACATTTTACTCACCAGCTGAATCATGTTTATGATAATTTTTACATTTTACTCTCAATGACTGAATCATGTTTATGATAATTTTTACATCTTACTCACCCGCTGAATCATGTTTATGATAATTTTTACATCTTACTCACCGGCTGAATCATGTTTATGATAATGCACTAGATCCTGTATGGACGGAAATGCATGTTTTTCAGCAATATAAAACAGATCTTCACTGTTCTTTTTAATATGGTAATGTTTGACTGTGCCATCACTGAAAATAATGTTAAAATGTTTGACTGTGGCATCACTGAAATAATGTAAAAATGTTTGACTGTGGCATCACTGAAAATAATGTTAAAATGTTTGACTGTGGCATCACTGAAAATAATGTTAAAATGTTTGACTATGGCATCACTGAAAATAATGTTAAAATGTTTGACTGTGCCATCACTGAAAATAATGTAAACATGTTTGACTGTGGCATCACTGAAAATAATGTAAAAATGTTTGACTGTGGCATCACTGAAAATAATGTAAACATGTTTGACTGTGGCATCACTGAAAATAATGTAAAAATGTTTGACTGTGGCATCACTGAAAATAATGTTAAAATGTTTGACTGTGCCATCACTGAAAATAATGTAGAAATGTTTGACTGTGGCATCACTGAAAATAATGTAAACATGTTTGACTGTGGCATCACTGAAAATAATGTAAAAATGTTTGACTGTGGCATCACTGAAAATAATGTTAAAATGTTTGACTGTGCCATCACTGAAAACAATGTAGAAATGTTTGACTGTGGCATCACTGAAAATAATGTAAACATGTTTGACTGTGGCATCACTGAACATAATGTAAAAATGTTTGACTGTGCCATCACTGAAAATAATGTAAAAATGTTTGACTGTGCCATCACTGAAAATAATGTAGAAATGTTTGACTGTGGCATCACTGAAAATAATGTAAAAATGTTTGACTGTGGCATCACTGAAAATAATATAAAAATGTTTGACTGTGGCATCACTGAAAATAATGTAAAAATGTTTGACTGTGGCATCACTGAAAATAATGTAAACATGTTTGACTGTGGCATCACTGAACATAATGTAAAAATGTTTGACTGTGCCATCACTGAAAATAATGTAAAAATGTTTGACTGTGCCATCACTGAAAATAATGTAGAAATGTTTGACTGTGGCATCACTGAAAATAATGTAAAAATGTTTGACTGTGGCATCACTGAAAATAATATAAAAATGTTTGACTGTGGCATCACTGAAAATAATGTAAAAATGTTTGACTGTGGCATCACTGAAAATAATGTAAAAATGTTTGACTGGCATCACTGAAAATAATGTTAAAATGTTTGACTGTGGCATCACTGAAAATAATGTAAAAATGTTTGACTGTGGCATCACTGAAAATAATGTTAAAATGTTTGACTGTGGCATCACTGAAAATAATGTAAAAATGTTTGACTGTGGCATCACTGAAAATAATGTAAAAATGTTTGACTGGCATCACTGAAAATAATGTTAAAATGCTTAACTGTGGCATCACTGAAAATAATGTTAAAATGTTTGACTGTGCCATCACTGAAAATAATGTAAAAATGTTTGACTGTGGCATCACTGAAAATAATGTAAAAATGTTTGACTGTGGCATCACTGAAAATAATGTAAAAATGTTTGACTGGCATCACTGAAAATAATGTTAAAATGCTTAACTGTGGCATCACTGAAAATAATGTTAAAATCTTTGACTGTGCCATCACTGAAAATAATGTAAAAATGTTTGACTGTGGCATCACTGAAAATAATGTAAAAATGTTTGACTATGGCATCACTGAAACACAATACGGTAGCATTTGACTGTGGTATCACTGAAAAACAATGTGGTAGCATTTGACTGTGGTATCACTGAAACACAATATGGTAGCATTTGACTGTGGCATCACTGAAAAATAATGTGGTAGCATTTGACTGTGCATCACTGAAACATAACATGGTAGCAATTGACTGTGGCATCACTGAAAAATAATGTGGTAATGTCTGACTGTGACTTCACTGAAAATAATATGGTAGTTTGACTTTACAATTAATTCAAGACAAAAATCACACAATTTTACCTTAATTCCTACATTTTTTTTCTTTCAAACAGTATGTACCAGGTAATTTAGAATTAATAACTTTGCTTTTGTAAAAAATGTGAGTTGAAAAAGGTGTAACCTCAAATTGGCTATGGAAATCTTAAAACAATATTAATTTCAAGGGAAAAAAACCTGGGATTTATGAGAAGGAATGTGGAAAAGCTTGAGTAATTTGGGTTAATTCTAAAAAAAAAAGTAAAGTTTGGGTAAATTCATCAAGAATGCAGTAAAGCTGATGTTTGGGTGGATTCTGACAAAGCACGTGGTAAAGCTTGGGTAAATTGCCTCAAAGATGTGATATAGTTTTGGTAAATTCCACCAGGAATGTGGTAAAGTTAGGGTAAATTGCATCAGGAATGTGGTAAAGTTTTGATAAATTCCACCAAGAATCAGTAAAGTTTGTGTACATTCCATCAGGAATATGGTTAGATTTGGGTCAATTCTATCAAGTGTGGGGAGAGAAGCTCAGACACAAAATTGGTTAATTGGTTTATCAATCTTTAAAGAACAGCTTTGAACAATATGTGTTTGTGAAATTTTACACCAAATCACAAGCACTTTTTGTCACTGGACAATCCAAATGAATAATGTATCAATTTGACAGATTTACTCTTCATTTATAACAAAGATAATTTGGAAAGTCAAAGGAAATGAATACTACCTCACTTTCCCAGTAAAACTTGACCTGTAAAAATAGGTTTAGTACATTAAAACATTTTCACAAAATTTTGATCTTATTACTAAAATGTACTCAATCAACCAGACTTGTTCCTTAAATTGGCAGTTAAAATGTCGGAGCACTTCTAATTTAGCGGACTCTAACCCTAACCCTTTGGTTGTCATATCCGCATGATAACAAAATGAAAGGTTATGAGTCATGCATGCTGATTATTACAATATCTGACTTCTGGGGTCCGTCAAAGTAGATTCTACCCAAAATGTCTTTACCAGTTCTAAAATATTTTGTACAAAATATAAATATCAACCACATGTTTAAAATTGACTCAATAATATTTATTTCACCTAGGTATACAAGTACAAATATTTCTGTAATATTTTCTATATATAATTTAATCAAACGTACCTTTCTGAGGTAGAAAGAGAGAGTGTAAACATTCCAGGTGTACTGGATTCTCTCACTAAAAAACAGCCTTCTTTTCCTTCCTTCCGTAAAACTTGTTCACTCCTTTCTCGAGAATAATTCTTGTAAAACCAACTATAAATTAAAAAAACCCATTTTAAAATCTTTAGAAACACAATAAACAAACTATGAATGAAAGCTTTTAAAAGTAGATTATTAGTAAGTATACAGCAGGTTATAAAACGAATCCTTTGACATCTGTCTTGGGCACAGTGTTGGTTCCGCCTTCCAGGAGTGGAAAAACTTAACCTGTCCAGTAGGGCCATTATGACCCATAAATTTGTGACATACCCCTTTCCCTCCCTGATGTCTAATATTCATGCCGCAATTTTGGGGACCTACACCTGACAACTATAGGAGAACTCCCCAAGTACAAACATTCTTTTTATTTTTATTTTTTTTGTGGTAATTTACTCTACTCTGGGTGATTCACCATTGCTAGAAGATTGAGTATAACAACTGGGAACCTGTATGTAAACAATCAACAACAAGGTCCCCAAAATTCTCCACGTGGGCTAGGAAACCTAAAAAGTATAGATGTGGTAACTGGGAAGACTACCCATGCTCAACTCAAACAAACAGGTAAGATCGATGCATGCAGCACCAGTGTTGTGACAATGTTTATTTGTAGTTAGTCCTCTATATGGCTGCTCAGCTTGCTGATGATCTTGTTTGATCTTGCCTGGTCTAATGGATTAGCAGAGATGCCAACGACAGTTTTGCATTATGGGAAGAGGGAGTCTCTGCGGGTCTATCATATGACCAAAAAGGAACAAATACCCCATTTATCATATCAGAAACTCCAATGAAAATTTTATACTCACTCAAAAATTTCTAGATCAAATTTTTTCTTGATATAATTTGCTGGAATATAACCTTGCTGGCTGTAAAATAAAAAGAAGTTGTTGATCATTTAAGGATGGTTTAGTTCAAATAGAACAAGATGAACTGTGAGCTAATGCTCACTTATGATACCCCCGCTCTTCGGCAAACAGGAAGTAGGAATCTGACGGGTCAAAAAACGCTTCCCATGATATGGGGTACCTATATGAAGCTTGTGACCAAATATCTGAGAAAAATGTGACTAAAAATGGGCATATACAAAATGTATGTTCAATGTGTATAAAAATCAACAAAGTCGGCAAACAGGAAGTAGGAATCTGACCTGACGGGTCCAAAAACGCTTCCCACAATATGGCATACCTATATGAAGCTTGTGACCAAATATCAAATTCCTGTCATCAATAGTTGCTTAGAAAAATGTGACGACAAATGTGCATATACAAATGTATGTTAAATGTGTATAAAAATAAACAAAATCGGCAAACAGGAAGTAGGAATCTGACGGGTCCAAAAACGCTTCCCACGATATGGGGTACCTATATGAAGTTTGTGACCAAATATCAGATTTCTGCCATCAATAGTTGCTGAGAAAAATGTGCCGAAAAATGTGCATATATGTTCAATGTGTATAAAAACCAACTAAGTCGGCAAACAGGAAGTAGGAATCTGACGGGTCCAAAAACGCTACCCACAATATGGTATACCTGTATGACGCTTGTGACCAAATATTAGATTTCTGCCATTAACAGTTACTGAGAAAAATGCGACAAAAAATTCTTGGACGGACGGACGGAGGTAAAACAGTATACACCCCTCCCCATTCGGGGAGCGGGGGTATAATTACAATAAAGAACACTAGTGTTGTCAAAGTCAAATTGATTGTTGTGTCTGTGATCATATGATATTTAACATGTACCTACATGCATTGTGATTATTTCAACCAAAGTTGTTGGTTTAATTTGGCAAGATGTATCATGTACTCAGTACAACCTAATATGACAAATTTGTCAGTTACTTGCAACAATCAGTGGTTTTCTCAAAAAATTATGTTATGTCATCTACAACTGACCATACTTTGTTGTAAGACAACCACCAATAGTTTCTTTCCTCATCTACAAGTTACCTAAACTTTTTTTTAGCTAACTGCCAGTGGTTCCTCATGTCCTCTTTTACTTACTCCAACTTACTTTGAGTGAGTGATTGTTGCTTAACGCCAACTCAGCAATTTTTCAGCAATATCATAGCGAGAACAAGTTAATTTTCAATAAAATGATGATGAGGCCCGCTTTGTATTAGACCAACATGCTTGGTTGGATTTTTATAGTGCTAGATCACTGAAACAATAGTCCATGGATAGACATGTCGCCCCACTCAGACACATTATCTTGATTTCGAGCCAACCAGTCTTTGCTCTTTCTCCTTAATGCTGCGTGCTTAGCGGAGAAGCAGCAAATACCCATTTTACAGTCTTAGGTTTGACCCGATCAGGGCTTGAACCCATGACCTACCACACTCTAGACGAGCATGCTAATCATTACATCACTGATGCAGTTCCAACTTACTTTGAGCTAACCACGTGTGGTTCCTTGTTCATCTACAACTTACCCTGACTTACTTTGAGCTAACCACCAGTGGTCCCTCGTGTCATCTACAACTTACCCTGACTTACTTTGAGCTAACCACCAGTGGTCCCTCGTGTCATCTATAACTTACCCTGACTTACTTTGAGCTAACCACCAGTGGTCCCTTGTGTCATCTACAACTTACCCTCACTTACTTTGAGATAACCACCAGTGGTCCCTCGAGTCATCTATAACTTAACCTGACTTACTTTGAGCTAACCACCAGTGGTCCCTCGTGTCATCTACAACTTACCTTGACTTACTTTGAGCTAACCATCAGTGGTCCCTCGTGTCATCTACAACTTACCCTGACCTATTTTGAGCTAACCACAAGTGGTCCCTCGTGTCATCTACAACTTACCCTGACCTATTTTGAGCTAACCACCAGTGGTCCCTCGAGTCATCTATAACTTCATACTCTTCTCCCTTTAATTAAAAGAATAACACATTAAAATATGATTTAAACAAAAACAACATAGCATATACTACCAGAAAGACCTGAAATATAAGAAAAACCGTATAAATTATTATTTTCATGGTGACTGAGCAGGTATACAGTTTTCTAAAATTTGCTTACGATTATTTCGAGAACATTTTCGTAATCAGATAATATATAATATAAAAATATATAAATTACAAATTCTGTGGCCTTTTTTGCTTTTTTTTTTACACTAATTTTGATGAAAATCCTCATGTGGAAAATAATTATTTTTATATGAGTCATTCCATACAAAAGGGGATAAGTATGACCACCAATGTTTGTGATAAGTTTGTAGCCAACTAAAGAGATCTATATTAATGTTCTCAATCACAAAGACCGAAACTTGTTTGCAAAAAAGAAACTTTGTGTTATGGTCGTGATTATTGACTCTGTTTGGCATCCCAGATATCTGTTCCAACATCACGTTTGTTAAAGTAAATGGAAACAATACTTTTTTGTAGAAAATAAAGTGTAAATGGAAATTTAATTTTGTTGTTTTTGTTAATGGATTTTACATCGGAAACAAATATGTGTAAAAAACAGTTGGATTTTTTTTCAGACAGATTACTCGAATGTGATGCTTGAACAAAATAAAACTCAGACTTCAAAGATGATTAAAGCCAATACGGTGAGGAACTATCTCAGTTTTACCTCATAAATTAATTATACAATGATTTAACTTAAAATTTATAAACACATTTTCTGATTGGGTGCAATATTTATGTTTACTATATCTCAAATTTTAATTTTTCCATGTCTGACACTGACATTAAACAATTTTCTACAATTTTTTTAGTTATTTATTGGATTATTTGTTCATTTTAAATATAATGATAGACAAGGATTAAATATATTTTTGTGTTATTTATTATTATATTTATTTCTTTAGGTTTCTGGAGAATGTCAAGGATGCCTATGGATTCAATACTTCAAAGTCGAAAGAAATAAAAGATACATTACAGTCTTCAGGACAAAAAATTTACTGTTCTACTCACAGACATTGTAAAAAAACTCAATCCTCCGGATATTACTCCAGCAGGATCTCATGTTTTTTATTCATTTAAAGATTTGTGAAAACATACTCTTTGTTCAGAGAAAGATATATATGTATTGCTTTCAGATATTACTACTTTGAAATTTTGCCATTGTTTTAAACTGTTAAAATTGTTCAATTGTTCTCTTAAATTTGAAATAATATGTATGCAACTTTTTTTTATTCCTGATGAAGCACAAGTAATATGATGATCACAACAAGCATTACTGGATACGTACATGTACGTGACATGCAAAACACTTGATATCATTCATTTTTGGTAAGCAGTATTGTCTCAGCTCTAGAAATTGAAATTGCTTTTGTCACAATTTAAGTGTGGTCTTTTCGGTACATATTGATGTCTAAAAATTCTCAATTTATCTTATTTATTCACCCTAGTAATATATGTATGTTAGTCTGGCATCCAATTCGCTGAACAAGCATACATTCTTATTAGGGGCCAGCTGAAGCCTGCCTCCAGGTGTGGGGGTTTTCTCACTGTTCATTGAAGGCCTGTGGGGGGCCTTGGAATGTTTTTCACTGCTTGATTAAGTCAACTGGTGTCTGTTAACAAGAAGGCTTACTCTTCCGGTGCACCCCACCTGGTGTCTGTTAACAAGAAGGCTTACTCTTCCGGTGCAACCCATGGTTTTTATTGGGTTTGTCTTTCAGTTGCTATTTAAGCTTAGTTCTTGTCTTGTGTTTATCTGGATTTGTCCTCTCCCTTTTGAATTTGCGTATTTGTGAACCTTTAGTTTTTTACCAGTCTTATTTTTTAAAGAAGAGATTATTTTTTTCTTTATAAAGAAGCCAAGAAAACAAAATAAGTGTTAACATTAAATATTTAGGATCTAGCTTGATAAGATAAGGACAATATAAAGAGAGTGGTCGAACATCACATCCATTGTCATCACATCCGTGCAAATGTCAACATCACATCCATTGTCATCACATCCGTGCAAATGTCAACATCACATCCATTGTCATCACATCCGTGCAAATGTCAACATCACATCATGCTACAATTATAACTGATTTTTTAACATGGAAACTGTCTAATGTTGCTAGATGTCTAGAATGGATTTCTTTTACATCACTTAATGGCAAATTTCAAACAAGTTTCAGCCATTGATGAAAATTACACTAATGCCATTGTCAATATTTCGTATGTCAAACTCTTAGATATAATAAGAATATAACATAATCTAATTTTTATTAACAGCTTAATTTGATCTAAATCAGATTAATTTCAATTATTTCTTGTCTTTATAACTATCCCAAGTACACAATTATTATCAAAAGATCATTTATTTTGTCAACATCACATCTGTGACACACTTGGGACTACCTATTAAATTGTCCATAGCTCTTTCATTTCAAAAGGAGTTATCTTTTCTTGTGTCGCAGGTGAAACTAGAGACTCTCCTGTTAAAAAATATGGAAAGAAAATTCAATTTAAGGTTTTTTGAAATTTTATTGATCATGTCACACTTTTGTCCTCTTTTTCATGGAATGACTCATATACATAGGTTAGTTAGGGGTGTTTAACACCACTTACAACAGAATCTTGGTTATATCATGGTAGTTAGTTTAGTTAGGGTATTAAGATATATTTATAAACAAGGTAGGTAATATCTTTACTGTCCTTTATATAGCCTGAATTTTCTATCTAATACAGTTGTAAAAGATGAACTTGTCTTTATTGTTAAATTGAGAAAAAAAAGCTTGCCCATTTAAAGAAACTGCTTTTTGGCAATGGCAGCCATCTTGGATTGGAAATGTGTGGCTGTTTCTGTAATGGGGCCATCTAAGTCCCGTTTGATTTAAATTGGTTTATTGATATTGAATATTTCTAATTGCTTTTTGGTCAAATTATGCAAAATTTATTTATTCATTATACATATTTTTTCAAAACTTTTCATGCATTATGTTACACGACTGGGGCTAGGTATTAAATAATAACACTTTAGATGACAAATGTTCTCTTAACTAAAATACATAACAATAAACTAGTACTTCGCGTTATCTAATTTGTTAACGTTATAAATTATAAAGTCATAATGTAGTTAAACATTATAAGTCCACTATGAATTAAATTATTGTTCTAGTTAGCTTTGTCGTTATAGTAATAGTAGTTAGCATTGTTATTCCCATTATTGTTCTCATAATTGTTCTGCTATTGTTCTCATAATAGTCCTGAAACTGTTCTGCATCAACTAGAAAACTTATGTCCACTTTATACAATAGAAGACAAGGTTAGTAAAGTTCTGGAATACACTATTTTTGAGTTGTCCAGTTCCTTATAAGCAGATGAGGTATCGAATCAGTATGACTAAGTACGATCGTCCTCTAAATGAACCACAGACTCATGTCCAGTGTATATCTGGTATGTAACGGGTACACAATGTCAGCTATTATGACAATAAAACTGTCAGGAACATGGCAGGTACATTACAGATAATTCCTCGACGATGTAAATAGTCGATGTACAATCTCAGTAGGTGCAGAAACAATTGTTATTAATCAACACAATTATATTTGTAACATAGTTGTGTTACAATAACTTTCCTTTTTGAAATGTATAGCTGATATTAAGGTTCATATGCTACTGGCTTAAACTCATTCACTTTCCATTTAGATTCAAAATATGAATACTATTTGATTTCCACATGAAACCATTTAATTCCCACATGAAACCATTTAATTCCCACAGGAAACCATTTGATTCCCACAGGAAACCATTTTGATGCCCATAGGAAACCATTTGATTCCCACAGGAAACATTTGTTACCATTTGATTCCAACAATACTTTTCATAACTTCTGTGTTCATCACAATTCTAATTTTAATACATTTTGGACTACATTTGTATAACACCATACTTTAAATATGTACATTCTGTATTATGAAAATTAATGTAAAAGTAAGTTTATTAACATTAATGTAAATGTAAGTTTATGAACATTAATGTACAAGTAAGTTTATGAACATTAATGTAAAAGTAAGTTTATTAACATTAATGTAAAAGTAATTTTCCAAACATTAATGTACAAGTAAGTTTATGAACAATTATGTAAAAGTAAGCTTATGAACATTAATGTAAAAGTAAGTTTATGAACATTAATGTAAAAGTAAGTTGATGAATATTAATGTAAAAGTAAGCATATGAACATTAATGTAAAAATAAGTTCATGAACATTAATGTAAAAGTAAGTTTATGAACAATAATGTAAAAGTAAGCTTATGTATATTAATGTACAAGTAAGTTGATGAACATTAATGTAAAAGTAAGCTGATGAATATTAATGTACAAGTAAGTTGATGAACATTAATGTAAAAGTAAGCTGATTAATATTAATGTACAAGTAAGTTTATGAACAATAATGTAAAAGTAAGCTTATGAATATTAATGTACAAGTAAGTTGATGAACATTAATGTAAAAGTAAGCTGATGAATATTAATGTACAAGTAAGTTTATGAACATTAATGTAAAAGTAAGCTGATGAATATTAATGTAGAAGTAAATTGATGAACATTAATGTAAAAGTAAGCTGATGAATATTAATGTACAAGTAAATTGATGAACATTAATGTAAAAGTAAGCTTATGAATATTAATGTACAAGTAAGTTTATGAACAATAATGTAAAAGTAAGCTTATGAATATTAATGTACAAGTAAGTTGATGAACATTAATGTAAAAGTAAGCTGATGAATATTAATGTACAAGTAAGTTTATGAACAATAATGTAAAAGTAAGCTTATGAATATTAATGTACAAGTAAGCTGATGAACATTAATGTAAAAGTAAGCTGATGAATATTAATGTACAAGTAAGTTGATGAACATTAATGTAAAAGTAAGCTGATGAATATTAATGTACAAGTAAGTTTATGAACATTAATGTAAAAGTAAGCTGATGAATATTAATGTACAAGTAAGTTGATGAACATTAATGTAAAAGTAAGCTGATGAATATTAATGTACAAGTAAGTTTATGAACAATAATGTAAAAGTAAGCTTATGAATATAAATGTACGAGTAAGTTTATGAACATTAATGTAAAAGTAAGCTGATGAATATTAATGTAAAAGTTTATTTACCATTTGAAGTTCAAGGTCACCATCATCCACAGGTGTAAAGTTATAAATTGCAATGTATAATTTTTTATTAGTATTTTGATTGTCTCCAGGTTTGGGTGGTAAAGGTTTACTTATTACAGATTCTTTATTACTTTGGACAGCACCCACAGCATGACCTGAAATATATATAACAAATGTAGACACAGATCTATTGTCCTGCCAGCAATCTGTAAATTTTTTGTGTGAAATGTTTTTCAGAAAATAAACTATATCTATGTATAACGAAACTAAAAATAAGTTACGACGACATATGCATTAATAAATAAGATGTATCCACTGTGATTAATATGAGGATCAAATATGGTGAGTCTTGGATGTATGGTTATGACGAAATTGACCTCATGAAAACTTGATGGTAAATTGACAAAGTCGATAGACTATGAAAATATGTGACACATTCCAGACTGACCTTTGCACACTATGATTAATGTGTCTACCAGGTATGGGGAGCCTAGCTAGATTGTAGAGAAACTGAACTAATCACAAAAACTTGACATTGTTAATACTGTCATCACCACAAAATCAATATCTATCTCGCCTTCAGCAACTTCCATCACATACAGGCATAAAACAGAATGACAAAGTTTTTTTTATATAAAACAGCAAAACCAATGCATCCTTAAAAAAAACCAAGACGCTACCAGAGCCTGTAATCAATCACCCGGTAAGTACTGACCTATATTTGAGAAGATATTAGTATTGAGATATTCTACATAACATCTTATAATGAGATATTCTACATAACATCTTATAACAAGATATTCTACATAACATCTGATAACAAGATATTCTACATATATCATCTTATAACAAGATATTCTACATAACATCTTATAACAAGATATTCTACATAACATCTTATAACAAGATATTCTACATAACATCTTATAACGAGATATTCTACATATAACATCTTATAACAAGACATTCTACATAACATCTTATAACAAGATATTCTACATAACATCTTATAACAAGATATTCTACATATAACATCTTATAACAAGATATTCTACATATAACATCTTATAACAAGATATTCTACATAACATCTTATAACAAGATATTCTACATATAACATCTTATAACAAGATATTAATTCTACGTAACATCTTATAACAAGATATTCTACATAACATCTTATAACAAGATATTCTACATAACATCTTATAACAAGATATTCTACATAACATCTTATAACAAGATATTCTACATAACATCTAATAACAAGATATTCTACATAACATCTTATAACAAGATATTCTACATAACATCTTATAGCAAGATATTCTACATAACATCTTATAACAAGATATTCTACATAACATCTTATAACAAGATATTCTATATAACATCTTATAACAAGATATTCTACATAACATCTTATAACACGATATTCTACATAACATCTTATAACAAGATATTCTACATAACATCTTATAACAAGATATTCTACATATAACATCTTATAACACGATATTCAACATAACATCTTATAACAAGATATTCTACATAACATCTAATAACAAGATATTCTACATAACATCTTATAACACGATATTCTACATAACATCTTATAACAAGATATTCTACATAACATCTTATAACAAGATATTCTACATATAACATCTTATAACACGATATTCAAGATAACATCTTATAACAAGATATTCTACATACATCTTATAACAAGATATTCTACATAAACATCTTATAACAAGATATTCTACATATAACATCTTATAACAAGATATTCTACATAACATCTTATAACCAGAGGCTCTCAAGAGCCTGTATCGTTCACCTGGTAATAAAAAAAACCAATTGGTCCTATGTAAAAACTATGTCCTGCGTCATCTTGGAATTACGATCAACATAAAAAACACAAAGTTTGTAAAGGACCTTCCAATGATTGATGCACAGTTTAGGTTCAATCAGTGCAATAGCTTCAGAGAAGAATATATTTCTGTATTTTCCCCATATGGTTCTGTGTTAATACTATGACCTGTGGTGGCAGCCATCTTGGATTTCCGATCGGCATAAAAAACAGAGGACCTTCCAATGATCATTCCTGGGCAGTTTGGTTTCAACTGTCCAAGTGGTTTCAGAGAAGAAGCATTTTGAAACATTTTTCCCATAGGGTCCAATGTTAAACTAAGTCCTGCCGTAGCCGCCATTTTGAATTTCATATCAGAATAAAAAACGTATATTTTGTAGAGGACCATTCAATGAACAATCGTGTACAGTTTGGCTTTAATCATATTTGTAGTTTCTGAGAAGAAGGCATTTGAACATTTTCCCATAGGGTCCAATGTTAATCTATGTCCTGCGGTGGTGGCCATCTTGGATTTCCGATCGGCATAAAAAACACACACCTTGTAGAGGACCTTCCAATGATCATTCCTGGGCAGTTTGGTTTCAATTATCCAAGTGGTTTCAGAGAAGAAGCATTTTGAAACATTTTTCCCATAGGGTCCAATGTTAAACTAAGTCCTGCCGTAGCCGCCATTTTGAATTTCATATCGGAACAAAAAACGTAAAGTTTGTAGAGGACCATCCAATGTACACACATATGGACAGTTTGGCTTTAATCATATTTGTAGTTTCTGAGAAGAAGGCATTTGAACATTTTCCCATGGGGTCCAATGTTAATCTATGTCCTGCGGTGGTGGCCATCTTGAATTTTCGATCGGCATAAAAAAACAGAAACTTTGTAGAGGACCTTCCAATGATCATTCCTGGGCAGTTTGGATTCAATTGTCCAAGTGGTTTCAGAGAAGAAGCATTTTGAAACATTTTCCCCATAGGGTCCAATGTTAAACTAAGTCCTGCCGTAGCCGCCATTTTGAATTTCATATCGGAACAAAAAACCTTAAGATTGTAGAGGACCATCCAATGAACATTCATGTACAGTTTGGCTTTAATCATATTTGTAGTTTCTGAGAAGAAGGCATTTGAACATTTTCCCATAGGGTCCAATGTTAATCTATGTATTGCGGTGGCGGCCATCTTGGATTTCCGATCGGCATAAAAAACACAGAATTTCTAGAGGACCTTCCAATGATCATTCCTAGGCAGTTTGGTTTCAATTATCCAAGTGGTTTCAGAGAAGAAGCGTTTTGAAACATTTTCCCCATAGGGTTCAATGTTAAACTAAGTCCTGCCGTAGCCGCCATTTTGAATTTCCTACCGGAACAAAAAACGTAAAGTTTGTAGAGGACCATCTAATGAACATTCATGTACAGTTTGGCTTTAATCATATTTGTAGTTTCTGAGTAGAAGGCATTTGAATATTTTCCCATAGGGTCCAATGTTAATCTATGTCCTGCGGTGGCGGCCATCTTGGATTTCCGATCGGCATAAAAAACAGAAAATTTGTAGAGGACCTTCCAATGATCATTCCTGGGCAGTTTGGTTTCAACTGTCCAAGTGGTTTCAGAGAAGAAGCATTTTGAAACATTTTTCCCATAGGGTCCAATGTTAAACTAAGTCCTGCCGTAGCCGCCATTTTGAATTTCATATCGGAACAAAAAACCTTAAGATTGTAGAGGACCATCCAATGAACATTCATGTACAGTTTGGCTTTAATCATATTTGTAGTTTCTGAGAAGAAGGCATTTGAACATTTTCCCATAGGGTCCAATGTTAATCTATGTCCTGCGGTGGCGGCCATCTTGGATTTCCGACCGGCATAAAAAACAGAAAATTTGTAGAGGACCTTCCAATGATCATTCCTGGGCAGTTTGGTTTCAACTGTCCAAGTGGTTTCAGAGAAGAAGCATTTTGAAACATTTTCCCATAGGGTCCAATGTTAAACTAAGTCCTGCCGTAGCCGCCATTTTGAATTTCATATCGGAACAAAAAACCTTAAGATTGTAGAGGACCATCCAATGAACATTCATGTACAGTTTGGCTTTAATCATATTTGTAGTTTCTGAGAAGAAGGCATTTGTTGAACATTTTCCCATAGGGTCCAATGTTAATCTATGTCCTGCGATGGCGGCCATCTTGGATTTCCGATCGGCATAAAAAACAGTAACTTGGTAAAGGACATTCCAATGATCATTCCTTTACAGTTTGGGTTCAGTCAGTTCATTAGTTTCAGAGAAGAAGATCTTTGAAATTTCAGCCAATCAGAGCATATTATTGGCCCTGGCAGCCATATTGAATATCCGACTGGAACGAAAAACAGTAACTTTGTAGAGGACCATCCAAGGAACATTCCTGCTAAGTTCGGTTCCAATCGGCCAAGTGGTTTCGGAGAAGAAGCTTGAAATGTGAAAAGTTTACAGACGACAGACGACAGACGACGGACGCCAAGTGATGGCAATAGTTCACATGGACCTTTGGTCCAGGTGAACTAACAAGATATTCTACAAGATATTCTACATAACATCCTATAACAAGATATTCTACATATAACATCTTATAACACGATATTCTACATAACATCTTATAACGAGATATTCTACATAACATCTTATAACAAGATATTCTACATAACATCTAATAACAAGATATTCTACATAACATCTTATAACAAGATATTCTACATAACATCTTATAACAAGATATTCTACATATAACATCTTATAACAAGATATTCTACATAACATCTTATAACAAGATATTCTACATATAACATCTTATAACACGATATTCTACATAACATCTTATAACAAGATATTCTACATATAACATCTTATAACAAGATATTCTACATAACATCTTATAACAAGATATTCTACATATAACATCTTATAACAAGATATTCTACATAACATCTTATAACAAGATATTCTACAAGATATTCTACATAACATCCTATAACAAGATATTCTACATATAACATCTTATAACACGATATTCTACATAACATCTTATAACAAGATATTCTACATATAACATCTTATAACAAGATATTCTACATAACATCTTATAACATGATATTCTACATAACATCTTATAACAAGATATTCTACATAACATCTTATAACACGATATTCTACATAACATCTTATAACAAGATATTCTACATAACATCTTATAACAAGATATTCTACATATAACATCTTATAACACGATATTCAACATAACATCTTATAACAAGATATTCTACATAACATTTAATAACACGATATTCTACATAGCATCTTATAACAAGATATTCTACATAACATCTTATAACACGATATTCTACATAACATCTTATAACAAGATATTCTACATATAACATCTTATAACACGATATTCAACATAACATCTTATAACAAGATATTCTACATAACATCTTATAACAAGATATTCTACATAAACATCTTATAACAAGATATTCTACATATAACATCTTATAACAAGATATTCTACATAACATCTTATAACAAGATATTCTACAAGATATTCTACATAACATCCTATAACAAGATATTCTACATATAACATCTTATAACACGATATTCTACATAACATCTTATAACGAGATATTCTACATAACATCTTATAACAAGATATTCTACATAACATCTAATAACAAGATATTCTACATAACATCTTATAACAAGATATTCTACATAACATCTTATAACAAGATATTCTACATAAACATCTTATAAAAAGATATTCTACATATAACATCTTATAACAAGATATTCTACATAACATCTTATAACAAGATATTCTACATATAACATCTTATAACACGATATTCTACATAACATCTTATAACAAGATATTCTACATATAACATCTTATAACAAGATATTCTACATAACATCTTATAACAAGATATTCTACATAACATCTTATAACAAGATATTCTACATATAACATCTTATAACAAGATATTCTACATAACATCTTATAACAAGATATTCTACATAACATCCTATAACAAGATATTCTACATATAACATCTTATAACAAGATATTCTACATAACATCTTATAACGAGATATTCTACATAACATCTTATAACAAGATATTCTACATAACATCTAATAACAAGATATTCTACATAACATCTTATAACAAGATATTCTACATATAACATCTTATAACAAGATATTCTACATATATCATCTTATAACAAGATATTCTACATCACATCTTATAACAAGATATTCTACATAACATCTTATAACAAGATATTCTACATATAACATCTTATAACACGATATTCTACATAACATCTTATAACAAGATATTCTACATAACATCTTATAACGAGATATTCTACATATAACATCTTATAACAAGACATTCTACATAACATCTTATAACAAGATATTCTACATAACATCTTATAACAAGATATTCTACATATAACATCTTATAACAAGATATTCTACATATAACATCTTATAACAAGATATTCTACATAACATCTTATAACACGATATTCTACATAACATCTTATAACAAGATATTAATTCTACGTAACATCTTATAACAAGATATTCTACATAACATCTTATAACAAGATATTCTACATAACATCTTATAACAAGATATTCTACATAACATCTTATAACAAGATATTCTACATAAACATCTTATAACAAGATATTCTACATATAACATCTTATAACAAGATATTCTACATAACATCTTATAACAAGATATTCTACAAGATATTCTACATAACATCCTATAACAAGATATTCTACATATAACATCTTATAACACGATATTCTACATAACATCTTATAACGAGATATTCTACATAACATCTTATAACAAGATATTCTACATAACATCTAATAACAAGATATTCTACATAACATCTTATAACAAGATATTCTACATAACATCTTATAACAAGATATTCTACATAAACATCTTATAAAAAGATATTCTACATATAACATCTTATAACAAGATATTCTACATAACATCTTATAACAAGATATTCTACATATAACATCTTATAACACGATATTCTACATAACATCTTATAACAAGATATTCTACATATAACATCTTATAACAAGATATTCTACATAACATCTTATAACAAGATATTCTACATAACATCTTATAACAAGATATTCTACATATAACATCTTATAACAAGATATTCTACATAACATCTTATAACAAGATATTCTACATAACATCCTATAACAAGATATTCTACATATAACATCTTATAACAAGATATTCTACATAACATCTTATAACGAGATATTCTACATAACATCTTATAACAAGATATTCTACATAACATCTAATAACAAGATATTCTACATAACATCTTATAACAAGATATTCTACATATAACATCTTATAACAAGATATTCTACATATATCATCTTATAACAAGATATTCTACATAACATCTTATAACAAGATATTCTACATAACATCTTATAACAAGATATTCTACATATAACATCTTATAACACGATATTCTACATAACATCTTATAACAAGATATTCTACATAACATCTTATAACGAGATATTCTACATATAACATCTTATAACAAGACATTCTACATAACATCTTATAACAAGATATTCTACATAACATCTTATAACAAGATATTCTACATATAACATCTTATAACAAGATATTCTACATATAACATCTTATAACAAGATATTCTACATAACATCTTATAACACGATATTCTACATAACATCTTATAACAAGATATTAATTCTACGTAACATCTTATAACAAGATATTCTACATAACATCTTATAACAAGATATTCTACATAACATCTTATAACAAGATATTCTACATAACATCTTATAACAAGATATTCTACATAACATCTTATAACAAGATATTCTACATATAACATCGTATAACACGATATTCTACATAACATCTTATAACAAGATATTCTACATATAACATCTTATAACACGATATTCTACATAACATCTTATAACAAGATATTCTACATAACATCCTATAACAAGATATTCTACATATAACATCTTATAACAAGATATTCTACATAACATCTTATAACAAGATATTCTACATAACATCCTATAACAAGATATTCTACATATAACATCTTATAACAAGATATTCTACATAACATCTTATAACAAGATATTCTACATATAACATCTAATAACAAGATATTCTACATAACATCTTATAACAAGATATTACCTTGTTCTGTTGTGGAATATCTATCTATGTATACACAACATGATGTAATAGAGACCATGGGTTGGGGAATATTACCTTGTTCTGTTGTGGAATATCTACCTATGTATACACAACATGATGTAATAGAGGCCATGGAGTGGGGAATATTACCTTGTTCTGTTGTGGAATATCTATCTACATATACACAACATGATGTAATAGAGGCCATGGAGTGGGGAATATTACCTTGTTCTGTTGTGGAATATCTATCTACGTATACACAACATGATGTAATAGAGGCCACAGAGTGGGGAATATTACCTGGTTCTGTTGTGGAATATCTATCTACGTATACACAACGTGATGTAATAGAGGCCATGGGGTGGGGAATATTACCTTGTTCTGTTGTGGAATATCTATCTACGTATACACAACATGATGTAATAGAGGCCATGGAGTGGGGAATATTACCTTGTTCTGTTGTGGTTAGACTACAACCAACAGCAGCTCTGTCTATTTGATCACAGCAGGAATATCTCCCAAGGGATTTTGTCCAAACACCAGGGTGATACTTTGGGAAAAAACAAGCTTTCTTTTTATCAGCAGCTGTTAAATGTATAAATTATCAACAATTTAAAGCAGTAAGGTAGTTAGTTATCCATGAGAACAAGTTAATTTTCCATGTGATGATGATGTCTGCTTACTAGACCAACATGCTTACCGGTAGTTAGAATTTCATAGTGCTAGTTCACTGAAACAACAGTCAGCAGGTAGACATGTCGCTCCACTTGGACACATTATCATGATTCAGAGTTAACCAGTCTCTTACACCTTAATGCTGTGTACTTAGCATTGAAGCATCAAATACCAATAGTACAGTCTTTTGTAGACCCTCAAACACATGTCACACTGAAGGAAACCATGTTAACACAACAGATGCAGTTATAAATGTTGACTAAAACTATATAAAGATACACAGAATATTATTAAGTTTCAAAAATATCATGTTTTACTTTCTCAAACCAATTTACAATCAATGATGTGTCATACATAAAAATACTTACAAATATGAAACAAGAATTGTAATTAGGTTTAGGTTTAGTTTGGGTTTATGGTGTTTAATGACACTTTCAACAATATTTCAGCTATATCGTGGCAGTCAGTTTTATTGGTGGAGGAAACCGGAGTACCTGTTGAAAACCACTGACCTGTCGCAAGTTACAGACAAACTTTATCATATAATGTTGCATAGAGTACACCACACCTGAGCGAGGTTCGAACTCACAACTTTAAGTGGTGATAGGCACAGATTGCACAGGTAGTTGTAAACCCAATTACCATACGATCATGACCACGACAGCCCCGATTGTAATTGGAATATGAATATAATTTTACATTTGAATTACGACTGTTCATATAGATAACTACCTACCTTTATGGTTTTATCAATGCTTTCTGTCTAGGAATGCTAATTTTCAATGTTTTCTACTGAAAACAAATTTCGTCTGCAAAATCTTTATTATGTACACAAAACTTTTTTCCAAGAATTGAAGTCTAAATTGAAAGTTTTAATGTGTCAACAAAGCTTGATCAACATTTGAATATTTTGGAGTATTATACTTGTGTTACTTAATCATTGATAATTGTATCCATTGAGGCATCCAAGCAATATTATAATTGAAGTCTAACCTTCCTTCAGTTCTTCTATCCATTCTTTTCTTTGTTCCTGTTTCAGAGCCACAACATACAGTGTATAAAATTCAGCACCCTCTCCATATACAATCTACCAAAAAAATTATTCTCTGTAGGAAAAAGATGAATGGTTCTGGTAACCAGATTATATCATGGTAACCAGAGGGTGTGAAGGACTGTATCATAGTGAGCAGACGTGACAAGGCGATTGAATAGTGTCAATTGTAAAAATACCAAAATAGTAACAGGAATATACAAAATATTTGTTTCATGGCGTTCGAAACAAAAAACGAATGACAATATGAACTAGAGGCTCAGCCCACTGAGCCTGTATTGCTCACCTGACAACAGAATGATACTGAAGCAAATTTCAAAGGGAGATAATCATTACCTTAAAAAACAGCAGCCATCTTGAATGGAGGGTGGGGCTGTCGGACACAATTTTGAAAGGGACACACCCAGGGACCATCTATGCCAGGTTTGGACCTTACATAGATGCTTCCTGCCAAGTTTGGCTCCATTTGGCCAAGCTGTTTCAGAGGAGAAGATTTTTTTAACATTAGCCAATCAGAAAAAAGAATTAATCTTGGCGACCATGTTTGTTGGCCGAATGGAACCATAGGAAGAAGCTTTATAGAGGATCTTACATAGATGCTTCCTGCCAAATTTGGCTCCATTTTGCCAAGCAGTTTCAGAGGAGAAGATTTTTTTAAACAGTAGCCAATCAGAAACAAGAATTGCCCTTGGTGGCCATATTTGTTGGTGGAACGGAACGAAATGGAGAAACTTTATAGAGGACCTTACATAGATGCTTACTGCCAAGTTTGGTTCCATTTGGCCAAGTTGTTTCAGAGGAGAAGATTAAAATATGAAAAAGTTAACGGATGGACGACGGACGCCAATACCTCACATGGCCCTTCCGGCCAGGTGAGCTAAAAAATGATGAAAAAAGGGCAATAACTCCTAGACAGGTAATCAGATTTACTTTAAAATTGCAGGGCATGTAGATCTTGACAAGCTGAACATGTTTTCAGCTTACACTTAACATCTATCTCTTATAGTTTTTGAAATAAAGGATGAAAAGTAATATGAAACCGGCACGGTCATGAATGCTCGCGCATCTGAAAATTATCTGGCAATTTCACACTCATCCAGTGCATCAAAAAGTGGGCCAAATCTAGTCTCATTCAATCGAGCTGTCGTTCCTTTATTCGAGTTATCGTTCCTTACGAAATCTCAAAAGTTAACTTCCGCGTAGAAACAAAAATTCTTGTCAGTATGTCAGAAGAGATTTAATCAATTAAAAAATATCAATATAAATAAAACAAGCTAACAAAATGACTTTTATTACACACGGGTTCCGGGTTTCAGTGGTATCGGACGTACGAGAGAGGGTACGAAACTTCAGGATCACCTTTGCGCTTTATGTTAAGAAGATCTTCATTAGTTGAGTGTGTTAGTGTGTTACACGGAACGTGTTTACAAAGCGTCAATTTTTTTTTATTAGTCAGTATGTGCATCCATGTTTGTCAAAAAATCCTCAGTACACATTTTATACCATAAAGAGCTCGCTAATGCTTGCATATTAACATTTTTAAAATTTGATGAAAAAAGGGCAATAACTTCAAGACGGGTAATCAGATTTACTTTAAAATTGCAGGCTAGGTAGATTTTGACATGCTGAACATGTTTGCTGTTTAAATTTAACATCTATCTCTTATAGTTTTTGAAATAAAGGACAAAAGGTATTAACATTTTGAAAATTTGACGAAAAAAGGGCAATTACTCCAAAATGGGTACTCATATTTACTTAAAAATTGCAGGGTAGGTAGATCTTGACATGCTGAACATGTTTGCAGTTTAAACTTAACATCTATCTCTTATAGTTTTTGAAATAAAGGACAAAAAGTATTAAAATTTTGAAAATTTGATGAAAAAAGAGCAGTAACTCCAAATTGGGTACTCAGATTAACTTCAAAATTGCAGGGTAGGTAGATCTTGATATGCTGCACATTTTTGCAATTTAAACTTAACCTTTATCTCTAATAGTTTTTGAAATATCAGACAAAAATGTTTAAATTAAACAAAAAAATAATGAAAAAGGGCAATAACTCCTAGACGGTTAATCACATTTACTTCAAAATTGCAGGGCATGTAGATCTTGACAAGCTGAACATGTTTTCAGTTTACAATTGACATCTATCTCTTATAGTTTTTGAAATAAAGGATGAAAAGTATTAACATTTTTTAAATTTGATAAAAAAGGGCAATAACTTCAAGATGGGTAATCAGATTTACTTTAAAATTGCAGGCTAGGTAAATCTTGACATGCTGCACATGTTTGCTGTTTAAACTTAACATCTATCTCTTATAGTTTTTGAAACCAGAGGCTCTCAAGAGCCTGTATCGTTCACCTGGTTATAAAAAAAACCAATTGGTACTATGTAAAAACTATGTCCTGTAGTGGTAGTCATCTTGGAATTACGATCAACATAAAAAACACAAAGTTTGTAAAGGACCTTCCAATGATTGATGCACAGTTTAGGTTCAATCATTGCAATAGCTTCAGAGAAGCAATATTTCTGTATTTTCCCCATATGGTCCTGTGTTAATACTATGACCTGTGGTGGCAGCCATCTTGGATTTCCGATCGGCATAAAAAACAGAAACTTTGTAGAGGACCTTCCAATGATCATTCCTGGGCAGTTTGGTTTCAACTGTCCAAGTGGTTTCAGAGAAGAAGCGTTTTGAAACATTTTCCCCATAGGGTCCAATGTTAAACTAAGTCCTGCCGTAGCCGCCATTTTGAATTTCATATCAGAACAAAAAACGTAAAGTTTGTAGAGGACCATCCAATGAACATTCATGTACAGTTTGGCTTTAATCATATTTGTAGTTTCTGAGTAGAAGGCATTTGAACATTTTCCCATAGGGTCCAATGTTAATCTATGTATTGCGGTGGTGACCATCTTGGATTTCCGATCGGCATAAAAAACACACACCTTGTAGAGGACCTTCCAATGATCATTCCTGGGCAGTTTGGTTTCAATTATCCAAGTGGTTTCAGAGAAGAAGCGTTTTGAAACATTTTCCCCATAGGGTCCAATGTTAAACTAAGTCCTGCCGTATCCGCCATTTTGAATTTCATATCGGAATAAAAAACGTAAAGTTTGTAGAGGACCATTCAATGAACATTCATGTACAGTTTGGCTTTAATCATATTTGTAGTT
Source organism: Bathymodiolus brooksi (assembly GCA_963680875.1). Taxonomy (NCBI): domain Eukaryota; kingdom Metazoa; phylum Mollusca; class Bivalvia; order Mytilida; family Modiolidae; genus Bathymodiolus; species Bathymodiolus brooksi. Next base: position 65,284,240 of record OY804582.1, read on the forward strand.
TCTGAGAAGAAGGCATTTGAACATTTTCCCATAGGGTCCAATGTTAATCTATGTCCTGCGGTGGCGGCCATCTTGAATTTTCGATCGGCATAAAAAAACAGAAACTTAGTAGAGGACCTTCCAATGATCATTCCTGGGCAGTTTGGTTTCAATTGTCCAAGTGGTTTCAGAGAAGAAGCGTTTTGAAACATTTTCCCCATAGGGTCCAATGTTAAACTAAGTCCTGCCGTAGCCGCCATTTTGAATTTCATATCGGAACAAAAAACCTTAAGATTGTAGAGGACCATCCAATGAACATTCATGTACAGTTTGGCTTTAATCATATTTGTAGTTTCTGAGAAGAAGGCATTTGAATATTTTCCCATAGGGTCCAATGTTAATCTATGTTCTGCAGTGGCAGCCATTTTGGATTTCAGATCGGCATAAAAAACAGAAACTTTGTAGAGGACCTTCCAATGATCATTCCTGGGCAGTTTGGTTTCAACTGTCCAAGTGGTTTCAGAGAAGAAGCATTTTGAAACATTTTTCCCATAGGGTCCAATGTTAAACTAAGTCCTGCCGTAGCCGCCATTTTGAATTTCATATCGGAACAAAAAACCTTAAGATTGTAGAGGACCATCCAATGAACATTCATGTACAGTTTGGCTTTAATCATATTTGTAGTTTCTGAGAAGAAGGCATTTGAATATTTTCCCATAGGGTCCAATGTTAATCTATGTCCTGCAGTGGCAGCCATCTTGGATTTCAGATCGGCATAAAAAACAGAAACTTTGTAGAGGACCTTCCAATGATCATTCCTGGGCATTTTGGTTTCAACTGTCCAAGTGGTTTCAGAGAAGAAGCATTTTGAAACATTTTTCCCATAGGGTCCAATGTTAAACTAAGTCCTGCCGTAGCCGCCATTTTGAATTTCATATCGGAACAAAAAACCTTAAGATTGTAGAGGACCATCCAATGAACATTCATGTACAGTTTGGCTTTAATCATATTTGTAGTTTCTGAGTAGAAGGCATTTGAATATTTTCCCATAGGGTCCAATGTTAATCTATGTCCTGCGGTGGCGGCCATCTTGGATTTCCGATCGGCATAAAAAACAGACACTTTGTAGAGGACCTTCCAATGATCATTCCTGGGCAGTTTGGTTTCAACTGTCCATGTGGTTTCAGAGAAGAAGCATTTTGAAACATTTTTCCCATAGGGTCCAATGTTAAACTAAGTCCTGCCGTAGCCGCCATTTTGAATTTCATATCGGAACAAAAAACCTTAAGATTGTAGAGGACCATCCAATGAACATTCATGTACAGTTTGGCTTTAATCATATTTGTAGTTTCTGAGAAGAAGGCATTTGAATATTTTCCCATAGGGTCCAATGTTAATCTATGTCCTGCGGTGGCGGCCATCTTGGATTTCCGATCGGCATAAAAAACAAAAATTTTGTAGAGAACCTTCCAATGATCATTCCTGGGCAGTTTGGTTTCAACTGTCCAAGTGGTTTCAGAGAAGAAGCATTTTGAAACATTTTTCCCATAGGGTCCAATGTTAAACTAAGTCCTGCCGTAGCCGCCATTTTGAATTTCATATCGGAACAAAAAACCTTAAGATTGTAGAGGACCATCCAATGAACATTCATGTACAGTTTGGCTTTAATCATATTTGTAGTTTCTGAGAAGAAGGCATTTGAATATTTTCCCATAGGGTCCAATGTTAATCTATGTCCTGCGGTGGCGGCCATCTTGGATTTCCGATCGGCATAAAAAACAGAAACTTTGTAGAGGACCTTCCAATGATCATTCCTGGGCAGTTTGGTTTCAACTGTCCAAGTGGTTTCAGAGAAGAAGCATTTTGAAACATTTTTCCCATAGGGTCCAATGTTAAACTAAGTCCTGCCGTAGCCGCCATTTTGAATTTCATATCGGAACAAAAAACCTTAAGATTGTAGAGGACCATCCAATGAACATTCATGTACAGTTTGGCTTTAATCATATTTGTAGTTTCTGAGAAGAAGGCATTTGAATATTTTCCCATAGGGTCCAATGTTAATCTATGTATTGCGGTGGTGGTCATCTTGGATTTCCGATCGGCATAAAAAACAGACACTTTGTAGAGGACCTTCCAATGATCATTCCTGGGCAGTTTGGTTTCAACTGTCCAAGTGGTTTCAGAGAAGAAGCATTTTGAAACATTTTTCCCATAGGGTCCAATGTTAAACTAAGTCCTGCCGTAGCCGCCATTTTGAATTTCATATCGGAACAAAAAACCTTAAGATTGTAGAGGACCATCCAATGAACATTCATGTACAGTTTGGCTTTAATCATATTTGTAGTTTCTGAGAAGAAGGCATTTGAATATTTTCCCATAGGGTCCAATGTTAATCTATGTATTGCGGTGGTGGCCATCTTGGATTTCCGATCGGCATAAAAAACAGAAACTTTGTAGAGGACCTTCCAATGATCATTCCTGGGCAGTTTGGTTTCAACTGTCCAAGTGGTTTCAGAGAAGAAGCATTTTGAAACATTTTTCCCATAGGGTCCAATGTTAAACTAAGTCCTGCCATAGCCGCTATTTTGAATTTCATATCGGAACAAAAAACTTTAAATTGTAGAGGACCATCCAATGAATATTCATGTACAGTTTGGCTTTAATCATATTTGTAGTTTCTGAGAAGAAGGCATTTGAATATTTTCCCATAGGGTCCAATGTTAATCTATGTTCTGCAGTAGCAGCCATCTTGGAATTCAGATCGGCATAAAAAACAGAAACTTTGTAGAGGACCTTCCAATGATCATTCCTGGGCAGTTTGGTTTCAACTGTCCAAGTGGTTTCAGAGAAGAAGCATTTTGAAACATTTTTCCCATAGGGTCCAATGTTAAACTAAGTCCTGCCGTAGCCGCCATTTTGAATTTCATATCGGAACAAAAAACCTTAAGATTGTAGAGGACCATCCAATGAACATTCATGTACAGTTTGGCTTTAATCATATTTGTAGTTTCTGAGAAGAAGGCATTTGAATATTTTCCCATAGGGTCCAATGTTAATCTATGTCCTGCGGTGGCGGCCATCTTGGATTTCCGATCGGCATAAAAAACAGAAACTTTGTAGAGGACCTTCCAATGATCATTCCTGGGCAGTTTGGTTTCAACTGTCCAAGTGGTTTCAGAGAAGAAGCATTTTGAAACATTTTTCCCATAGGGTCCAATGTTAAACTAAGTCCTGCCGTAGCCGCCATTTTGAATTTCATATCGGAACAAAAAACCTTAAGATTGTAGAGGACCATCCAATGAACATTCATGTACAGTTTGGCTTTAATCATATTTGTAGTTTCTGAGAAGAAGGCATTTGAATATTTTCCCATAGGGTCCAATGTTAATCTATGCCCTGCGGTGGCGGCCATCTTGGATTTCCGATCGGCATAAAAAACAGAAACTTTGTAGAGGACCTTCCAATGATCATTCCTGGGCAGTTTGGTTTCAACTGTCCAAGTGGTTTCAGAGAAGAAGCATTTTGAAACATTTTTCCCATAGGGTCCAATGTTAAACTAAGTCCTGCCGTAGCCGCCATTTTGAATTTCATATCGGAACAAAAAACCTTAAGATTGTAGAGGACCATCCAATGAACATTCATGTACAGTTTGGCTTTAATCATATTTGTAGTTTCTGAGAAGAAGGCATTTGAATAGTTTCCCATAGGGTCCAATGTTAATCTATGTCCTGCGGTGGTGGCCATCTTGGATTTCCGATCGGCATAAAAAACAGAAACTTTGTAGAGGACCTTCCAATGATCATTCCTGGGCAGTTTGGTTTCAACTGTCCAAGTGGTTTCAGAGAAGAAGCATTTTGAAACATTTTTCCCATAGGGTCCAATGTTAAACTAAGTCCTGCCGTAGCCGCCATTTTGAATTTCATATCGGAACAAAAAACCTTAAGATTGTAGAGGACCATCCAATGAACATTCATGTACAGTTTGGCTTTAATCATATTTGTAGTTTCTGAGAAGAAGGCATTTGAATATTTTCCCATAGGGTCCAATGTTAATCTATGCCCTGTGGTGGCGGCCATCTTGGATTTCCGATCGGCATAAAAAACAGAAAATTTGTAGAGGACCTTCCAATGATCATTCCTGGGCAGTTTGGTTTCAACTGTCCAAGTGGTTTCAGAGAAGAAGCATTTTGAAACATTTTTCCCATAGGGTCCAATGTTAAACTAAGTCCTGCCGTAGCCGCCATTTTGAATTTCATATCGGAACAAAAAACCTTAAGATTGTAGAGGACCATCCAATGAACATTCATGTACAGTTTGGCTTTAATCATATTTGTAGTTTCTGAGAAGAAGGCATTTGAATAGTTTCCCATAGGGTCCAATGTTAATCTATGTATTGCGGTGGTGGCCATCTTGGATTTCCGATCGGCATAAAAAAAACACACCTTGTAGAGGACCTTCCAATGATCATTCCTGGGCAGTTTGGTTTCAACTGTCCAAGTGGTTTCAGAGAAGAAGCATTTTGAAACATTTTTCCCATAGGGTCCAATGTTAAACTAAGTCCTGCCGTAGCCGCCATTTTGAATTTCATATCGGAACAAAAAACCTTAAGATTGTAGAGGACCATCCAATGAACATTCATGTACAGTTTGGCTTTAATCATATTTGTAGTTTCTGAGAAGAAGGCATTTGAATATTTTCCCATAGGGTCCAATGTTAATCTATGTTCTGCAGTGGCAGCCATCTTGGATTTCCGATCGGCATAAAAAACAGAAACTTTGTAGAGGACCTTCCAATGATCATTCCTGGGCAGTTTGGTTTCAACTGTCCAAGTGGTTTCAGAGAAGAAGCATTTTGAAACATTTTTCCCATAGGGTCCAATGTTAAACTAAGTCCTGCCGTAGCCGCCATTTTGAATTTCATATCGGAACAAAAAACCTTAAGATTGTAGAGGACCATCCAATGAACATTCATGTACAGTTTGGCTTTAATCATATTTGTAGTTTCTGAGAAGAAGGCATTTGAATATTTTCCCATAGGGTCCAATGTTAATCTATGTCCTGCGGTGGCGGCCATCTTGGATTTCCGATCAGCATAAAAAACAGAAACTTTGTAGAGGACCTTCCAATGATCATTCCTGGGCAGTTTGGTTTCAACTGTCCAAGTGGTTTCAGAGAAGAAGCATTTTGAAACATTTTTCCCATAGGGTCCAATGTTAAACTAAGTCCTGCCGTAGCCGCCATTTTGAATTTCATATCGGAACAAAAAACCTTAAGATTGTAGAGGACCATCAAATGAACATTCATGTACAGTTTGGCTTTAATCATATTTGTAGTTTCTGAGAAGAAGGCATTTGAATATTTTCCCATAGGGTCCAATGTTAATCTATGTCCTGCGGTGGCGGCCATCTTGGATTTCCGATCGGCATAAAAAACAGAAACTTTGTAGAGGACCTTCCAATGATCATTCCTGGGCAGTTTGGTTTCAACTGTCCAAGTGGTTTCAGAGAAGAAGCATTTTGAAACATTTTTCCCATAGGGTCCAATGTTAAACTAAGTCCTGCCGTAGCCGCCATTTTGAATTTCATATCGGAACAAAAAACCTTAAGATTGTAGAGGACCATCCAATGAACATTCATGTACAGTTTGGCTTTAATCATATTTGTAGTTTCTGAGAAGAAGGCATTTGAATATTTTCCCATAGGGTCCAATGTTAATCTATGCCCTGCGGTGGCGGCCATCTTGGATTTCCGATCGGCATAAAAAACAGAAAATTTGTAGAGGACCTTCCAATGATCATTCCTGGGCAGTTTGGTTTCAACTGTCCAAGTGGTTTCAGAGAAGAAGCATTTTGAAACATTTTTCCCATAGGGTCCAATGTTAAACTAAGTCCTGCCGTAGCCGCCATTTTGAATTTCATATCGGAACAAAAAACCTTAAGATTGTAGAGGACCATCCAATGAACATTCATGTACAGTTTGGCTTTAATCATATTTGTAGTTTCTGAGAAGAAGGCATTTGAATATTTTCCCATAGGGTCCAATGTTAATCTATGCCCTGCGGTGGCGGCCATCTTGGATTTCCGATCGGCATAAAAAACAGAAACTTTGTAGAGGACCTTCCAATGATCATTCCTGGGCAGTTTGGTTTCAACTGTCCAAGTGGTTTCAGAGAAGAAGCATTTTGAAACATTTTTCCCATAGGGTCCAATGTTAAACTAAGTCCTGCCGTAGCCGCCATTTTGAATTTCATATCGGAACAAAAAACCTTAAGATTGTAGAGGACCATCCAATGAACATTCATGTACAGTTTGGCTTTAATCATATTTGTAGTTTCTGAGAAGAAGGCATTTGAATATTTTCCCATAGGGTCCAATGTTAATCTATGTATTGCGGTGGTGGCCATCTTGGATTTCCGATCGGCATAAAAAACAGACATCTTGGATTTCCGATCGGCATAAAAAACAGACACATTGTAGAGGACCTTCCAATAATCATTCCTGGGCAGTTTGGTTTCAAGTGTCCAAGTGGTTTCAGAGAAGAAGCATTTTGAAACATTTTTCCCATAGGGTCCAATGTTAAACTAAGTCCTGCCGTAGCCGCCATTTTGAATTTCATATCGGAACAAAAAACTTTAAAATTGTAGAGGACCATCCAATGAACATTCATGTACAGTTTGGCTTTAATCATATTTGTAGTTTCTGAGAAGAAGGCATTTGAATATTTTCCCATAGGGTCCAATGTTAATCTATGTCCTGCGGTGGTGGCCATCTTGGATTTCCGATCGGCATAAAAAATATAAAATTTGTAGAGGACCTTCCAATGATCATTCCTGGGCAGTTTGGTTTCAACTGTCCAAGTAGTTTCAGAGAAGAAGCATTTTGAAACATTTTTCCCATAGGGTCCAATGTTAAACTAAGTCCTGCCGTAGCCGCCATTTTGAATTTCATATCGGAACAAAAAACCTTAAAATTGTAGAGGACCATCCAATGAACATTCATGTACAGTTTGGCTTTAATCATATTTGTAGTTTCTGAGAAGAAGGCATTTGAATATTTTCCCATAGGGTCCAATGTTAATCTATGTCCTGCGGTGGTGGCCATCTTGGATTTCCGATCGGCATAATAAACAGAAAATTTGTAGAGGACCTTCCAATGATCATTCCTGGGCAGTTTGGTTTCAACTGTCCAAGTGGTTTCAGAGAAAAAGCATTTTGAAACATTTTTCCCATAGGGTCCAATGTTAAACTAAGTCCTGCGGTAGCCACCATTTTGAATTTCATACCGGAACAAAAAACCTAAAGTTTGTAGAGGACCATCTAATGAACATTCATGTACAGTTTGGCTTTAATCATATTTGTAGTTTCTGAGAAGAAGGCATTTGAATATTTTCCCATAGGGTCCAATGTTAATCTATGTCCTGCGGTGGCAGCCATCTTGGATTTTCGATCGGCATAAAAAACAGTAACTTGGTAAAGGACATTCCAATGATCATTCATGTACAGTTTAGGTTCAGTCAGTTCATTAGTTTCAGAGAAGAAGATCTTTGAAATTTCAGCCAATCAGAGCATATTATTGGCCTTGGCAGCCATATTGAATATCCGACTGGAACGAAAAACAGTAACTTTGTAGAGGACCATCCAAGGAACATTCCTGCTAAGTTTGGTTCCAATCGGCCCAGTGGTTTCGGAGAAGAAGCTTGAAATGTGAAATGTTTACAGATGACAGACGACGGACGCCAAGTGATGGCAATAGTTCACCTGGACCTTTGGTCCAGGTGAACTAATAAAAAACGAAAAGTATTAAAATTTTGAAAATTTGATGAAAAAAGGGCAATAACTCCAAGATAGGTAATCAGATTTTCTTCAAAATTTCAGGGTAGTTAGATCTTGCTGTGCTGATCATTTTTACCCCGTCAGATTTCTGATATTATTAATGGTTTTTGATTTATTACCAAAAATGTGCAATTTTACCAATGTTCTATTTTTAGTAACAGCGGCCATGTTTGTTGGCCGAATGGAACCAAATGTAGAAGTTTTATAGAGGATATTACATAGATGCTTCCTGTCAATTTTGGCTCCATTTGGCCAAGCAGTTTCAGAGGAGAAGATTTTTTTAACATTAGCCAATCAGAAACAAGAATTGCCCTTGGCGGCCATATTTGTTGGCGGAATGGGACGAAATGAAGAACCTTTATAGAGGACCTTCTATAGATGCTTTCTGCCAAGCTTGGTTCCATTTGGCCCAGTTGCTTCAGAGGAGTAGATTAAAATATGAAAAAGTTAACAGACCGACAATGGACGCCAAGTGATGGCAATACCTGACATTTGGGTCAGGTGAGCTAATAAAAAATTATGCTTCGGTACTATTTTATATGAATCAAGTTCAATCAATCAATTTAATCGATTTCAGACTATTCATTTTGCTACATCAACTAGCGAGCAGGAAATGGTTGTATCATGCTCAGACATGTGAACTCACCAGAATGACTAGTACTTGGATTGAAATACTCACCAAAATCATTTTACACTTGCCTTTGGTTTAGTTTAATCATATTTTATTTGCCAATTAAATGGACAAAATGGATTAGACACAAAACTCTATCTTAATTGTAATGTTTACCTGGAAAACATTAACTTTATTATCTAAGACTGTATCTTAATTGTAATGTTTACCTGGAAAACATTAACTTTATTATCTAAGACTCTATCTTAATTGTAATGTTTACCTGGAAAATATTAAGTTTATTATCTAAGACTCTATCTTAATTGTAATGTTTACATGGAAAACATTAACTTTATTATCTAAGACTATCTTAATTGTAATTTTTACCTGGAAAACATTAACTTTATTATTTAACTCTTTCTTAATTGTAATGTTTACCTGGAAAACATTAACTTTATTATCTAAGACTCTATCTTAATTGTAATTTTTACCTGGAAAACATTAACTTTATTATCTAAGACTATCTTAATTGTAATTTTTACATGGAAAACATTAACTTTATTATCTAAGACTATATCTTAATTGTAATGTTTACCTGGAAAACATTAACTTTATTATCTAAGACTCTATATTAATTGTAATGTTTACCTGGAAAACATTAACTTTATTATCTAAGACTCTATCTTAATTGTACTGTTTACCTGGAAAACATTAACTTTATTATCTAAGACTCTATATTAATTGTAATGTTTACCTGGAAAACATTAACTTTATTATCTAAGACTCTATCTTAATTGTAATGTTTACCTGGAAAATATTAAGTTGATTATCTAAGACTCTATCTTAATTGTAATTTTTACCTGGAAAACATTAACTTTATTATCTAAGACTTTATCTTCCACAGCTTCTACAACTTTTATCTTCTCCAGTTTTATACTTCCTTTTATTTTTCCTATTTTCTGTTAAAAAAGATAATAATAGTGTTTATTAATAATGAACTAAAACTGTCTCTAGAGTCAAATTGAAGTTAAGAAGAATTAAACACATCTTTCTTGTTGTAAGCTAAGAAGAATTAAACACATCTTTCTTGTTGTAAGTTAAGAAGAATTAAACACATCTTTATTGTTGTAAGTTAAGAAGAATTAAACACATCTTTCTTGTTGTAAGCTAAGAAGAATTAAACACATCTTTCTTGTTGTAAGTTAAGAATTAAACACATCTTTCTTGTTGTAAGATAAGAAGAATTAAACACATCTTTCTTGTTGTAAGCTAAGAAGAATTAAACACATTTTTCTTGTTGTAAGTTAGAAGAATTAAACACATCTTTCTTGTTGTAAGTTAAGAAGAATTAAATACATCTTTCTTGTTGTAAGTTAAAAAGAATTAAACACATCTTTGTTGTTGTAAGTTAAGAAGAATTAAACACATCTTTCTTGTTGTAAGTTAAGAAGAATTAAACACATTTTTCTTGTTGTAATTTAGAAGAATTAAACACATCTTTCTTGTTGTAAGTTAGAAGAATTAAACACATCTTTCTTGTTGTATGTTAAGAAGAATTAAACACATCTTTCTTGTTGTAAATTAAAAAGAATTAAACACATCTTTCTTGTTGTAAGCTAAGAAGAATTAAACACATCTTTCTTGTTGTCAGCTAAGAAGAATTAAACACATCTTTCTTGTTGTAAGCTAAGAAGAATTAAACACATCTTTCCTGTTGTAAGCTAAGAAGAATTAAACACATCTTTCTTGTTGTAAGTCGAAGAAGAATTAAACACATCTTTCTTGTTGTAGGTTAGAAGAATTAAACATATATTTCTTGTTATAAGCTAAGAAGAATCAAACACATCTTTCTTGCTATAAGTTAAGAAGAATTAAACACATCTTTCTTGTTGTAAGATAAGAAGAATTAAACACATCTTTCTTGTTGTAAGTTAAGAAGAATTAAACACATCTTTCTTGTTGTAAGTCAAGAAGAATTAAACACATCTTTCTTGTTGTAAGCTAAGAAGAATTAAACACATCTTTCTTATTGTAAGGTAAGAATTAAACACATCTTTCTTGTTGTAAGTTAAGAAGAATTAAACACATCTTTCTTGCTGTCTCAACCGGTACAGCAGCAGACTAGAGGTTCAGTGGGCTGAGCCTGTGTTGCTCACCTTTCATTCTGCTTTGAGAAAACTTAATACAGAACCTTCCATACATGTAGATGCTTCCTACCAAGATTCGGTTCATATGGCTATGCAGTTTCAAAGGAGAAGATTTTTTAGAAATCGACCAATCAGAAACAAGAATTGCATGTGGCGGCCATGTTTGCTAACCGATCGGGACGAAATGAGCAATCTTCATAGAGGACATTCCATATATGCTTCCTACCAAGTTTCGGTGGTAGCCATGTTTGCTAACCGATCGGGACGAAATGAGCAGTTTTCATAGAGGACCTTCCATAGATGCTTCCTACAAAGTTTCGGTTCATTTGGCCAAGCGGTTTCAGAGGAAAAGATTTTTAAAAATCGGCCAATCAGAAACAACAATTGCCTGTGGTGGCCATGTTTGGTAATGAATCATAACAAAATGTGCACTCTTTAGAGAAGACCTTCCATAGATGCTTCCTACCAAGTTTCAGTTCATTTCAACGACATTTGGCTGAGGGTTTTCAGAGGAGAAGATTAAAATGTGAAAAGTAAACGGATGACAGACGACGGACACCAAGTGATGGCAAAAGCTCATATTGCCTTTGGCAAGGTTTGATAAAAAGAATATCAAAATGTGAATACCTACTTGTAATGCATAGAATAAACATGTTACACTATATCAGCATTAGTTAATTTCTAAGGGAGATAATGGCAAGAGTTATCTTTCTTTTAACAGTTTAGGCAAGAGTTATCTTTCTTTTAAGAGGAGAAGATTTTTTGGAAATCAATCAATCAGAAACAAGAATTGCCTGTGGTGGCCATGTTTGTTAACCGATCGGGACAAAATGAGCAATATTTATAGAGGACCTTCCATAGATGCTTCCTACCAAGTTTCGGTTCATTTGGTCAAGCGGTTTCAGAGAAGATTTAAAAAAATCGGCCAATCAGAAACATGATTTGCCTGTGGCAGCCATGTTTGTTAATAGATCGGGACAAAAAGTGCAATCTTTAGAGAGGACCTTCTATAGATGCTTCCTACCAAGTTTCAGTTCATTTGGCTGAGGGGTTTCAGAGGAGAAGATTCAAATGTGAAAAGTTAACAGACGACGGACGGCAAGTGATGGCAAAAGCTCACATTGCCTTTGGCAAGGTGAGCTAATAACGTTGGTCGTTGATGGATGCAAATAAGTTGAACAAATCTTTCTTCCTGTTACAGTAAAACTACTATAGATATGAGTGCAGTTGGAAATTGATGAAGGGAATTTTTTATTTCCAATTTTATTTCTAGGGAGATTTAAAGTTCCTATTGTATTGTTTACTGATACAAGTACATGCGCCTACTTTAAAGGTCCTTAGGAGATATATTTTTGCATATCATAGATAATTTTATCATATATGATGACGTTCTCCAGTTTGTTAATTAGATGCTGTATTGCTCACCTAGATATAAATTATTTTAATTTGTAAAGGACCATCCAATGATCATGTAACATCATGCACAATTCTGATTAAATCAAGTTTTTTGTTTATAAGAAGAAATAGGTTAAAAACTAAGTTCTGCAGTGTTAGCCTGATCTGAGATTTCAGACCTAAATAAATCATGTCAACTTAGTTATAAATGTACTGAAGAACTTAAATTATTTGTCATTGACATTAAAGAATTGTGTTATATGTCAATCAGGGATCTCCCCTTTGTTATACATGTACCGGTATGTCTATCAGGGATCTCCCTGCAGACAAATCACCATAAACACGATAACTGAAACATAAGTACCGGGTATGTCACATGTAAAAAGATTTGACCTTTGAAGAAATAAAAATAGAATCAAAACACTTTACCAGTATAAGTATAGGTGCTTCCTACCAAATTCGGTTCATTTTGGCAAAGCAGTTTCAGAGAAGATTATTAGAAATCGACCAATCTACAAAATGTAAAACAAGAATTGCTTGTGGTGGCCATGTTTGTTAATGGATCAAAACGAAATGAGCAATCTCTATAGAGGACCTTCCATAGATGCTTCCTACCAAGCATCATATCATTTGGCCAAGCGGTTTCAGAGGAAAAGCTATTTTAGAAATTGACCAATAAGAAACAAGAATTGCCTATGACGGCCATGTTTGTTAACGGAAGAGCTTAAATTATTTGTCATTGACATTAAAGAATTGTGTTATATGTCAATCAGGGATCTCCCCTTTGTTATACATGTATGTCAATCAGGGATCTCCCTGCAGACAAATCACCATAAACACGATAACTGAAAAATAAGTACCGAGTATGTCACATGTAAAAAGATTTGACCTTTGAAGAAATAAAAATAGAATCAAAACACTTTACCAGTATAAGTATAGGTGCTTCCTACCAAATTCGGTTCATTTTGGCAAAGCAGTTTCAGAGAAGATTATTAGAAATCGACCAATCTACAAAATGTAAAACAAGAATTGCTTGTGGTGGCCATGTTTGTTAATGGATCAAAACGAAATGAGCAATCTCTATAGAGGACCTTCCATAGATGCTTCCTACCAAGCTTCATATCATTTGGCCAAGCGGTTTCAGAGGAAAAGCTATTTTAGAAATTGACCAATAAGAAACAAGAATTGCCTATGACGGCCATGTTTGTTAACGGATCAAAACGGAATGAGCAATTCCCATAGAGGACCTTCCATAGATGCTTCCTACCACGTTTGGTTCATTTGGCAAAGCGGTTTCAGAGAAGATTTTTAGAAATCGACCAATCAGAAACAAGAATTGCCTGTGACGGCCATATGTGTTAATGGATCGGGACGAAATGAGCAATCTTTATAGAGGACCTCCCATACATATGTAGATGCATCCTACCAAGTTTCGGTTCATTTGGCAAAGCGGTTTCAGAGGAGAAGATTTTTTAGAAATCAACCAATCAGAAACAAGAATTGTCTGTGGCGGTCATGTTTGTTAACGGATCGGGACAAACTAAGCAAACTTTATAGGACCTTCCATAGATGCTTCCTACCAAGTTTCGGTCCATTTGGTCAAACGGTTTCAGAGGAGAAGAATCTAAAAAATCAGCCAATCAGAAACAAGAATCGCCTGTGGCGGCCATATTTGGTAATGGATCGGGACGAAATGAGCAATCTTTTCAGAGGACCTTCCATATGTGCTTCCTACCAAGTTTCGGATCATTTGGCCAAACGGTTTCAAAGGAGAAGAATTTAGAAAATCAGCCAATCAGTAACAAGAATCACCTGTGGTGGCCATATTTGTTAACAGATCGGGACGGAATGAGCAATCTTTATAGAGGATCTTCCATAGATGCTTCCTACCAAGTTTCGGATCATTAGGCAAAGCGGTTTCAGAGGAGAAGATTTTTAGAAATCGATCAATCAGAAACAAGAATTGCCTGCGGCGGCCATGTTTGGTAATGGATCGGGACGAAATGAACAATATTTATAGAGGACTGCCCATAGATGCTTCCTACTAAGTTTCCGCTCATTTCGCCAAGCGGTTTCAGAGGAGAAGAATTGTAAAAATCAGCCAATCAGAAACAAGAGTCACCTGTGGTGGCCATGTTTGTTAATGGATTGGGGCGAAATGAGCAATCTTTATAGAGGACCTTCCATAGATGCTTCCTACCAAGTTTCAGTTCATTTGGCAGAGGGGTTTCAGAGGAGAAGATTAAAATGTGAAAAGTTAACGGACGACGGATGTCAAAAGCTCACGTTGCCTTTGGCAAGGCGAGCTAAAAATTATATATGGTGAGACTACCATAAATAAAGGGAAAATAACACTGCAGATAATTGACAATTATTTTTTTTAATCTATTTGACAATCCTTTTTTTTTTTTTAGCTATGTGGGTGTGGGTTTTTCTTTAATAAAAATGATCTGACCAATTAAGTTAAAATGACATTTTGTACTCCATTTTGTTCACAAATTTTGGGGGGAAATTACTCCTTTTAGCATGTTTAGTAAAATATCAGAATAAGCAATAATACCTTCTTTTTTCTTTGTGAACATTACCAGTCCAGTGTACCTTCCTACCAATCATGACAATCAACAACAGATATATGATACAGATACATGTAGCTGGGGGATTTAAACTTTCAGTTAATCAGAAAACATATCTGATCCTACATGGCTAAGTAGCCATGATGTATATTTCAAAATGTAACAAAAATCTTACAAAATGTGGAGGACCATCCAAGCAGCACTTTTGGCAAAGTTTGCTACCATTTGGTCGTCCAGTAGTTTGTCATGTTTGTGAGGACTGATATATAAAATGTGTATATTTCAAGAATGAGGACAGAATCAAAGTAATGACAATTCCTCACATAGACCTTTAGTCTAGGTCCATGTTTGATCTGACCTTTAGTCTACATTTGTAGGTACATATTTGACCTGACCTTTAGTCTACATTTGTAGGTACATATTTGACCTGACCTTTAGTCTAGGCCCATGTTTAACCTGACCTTTAGTCTAGGTCCATGTTTGACCTGACCTTTAGTCTAGGTCCATTTTTGACCTGACCTTTAGTCTAGGTCCATGTTTGACCTGACCTTTAGTCTATGTCCATGTTTGACCTGACCTTTAGCCTAGGTCCATATTTCACCTGACCTTTAGTCTAGGTCAATATTTGACTTGATCTTTATTCTGGGTCCATGTTTGACCTGACCTTTAGTCTAGGTACATGCTTGACCTGACCTTTAGTCTAGGTACATGTTTGACCTGATCTTTAGTCTAGGTCTATGTTTAACCTGACCTTTAGTCTATGTCCATGTTTGATCTGACCTTTAGTCTATGTCCATGTTTGACCTGACCTTTAGTCTATGTCCATGTTTGACCTGACCTTTAGTCTAGGTCCATGTTTGACCTGACCTTTAGTCTACATTTGTAGGTACATGTTTGACCTGACCTTTAGTCTACATTTGTAGGTACAAGTTTGACCTGACCTTTAGTCTAGGTCCATGTTTGATCTGACCTTTAGTCTAGGTCCATGTTTGACCTGACCTTTAGTCTAGGTCCATGTTTGACCTGACCTTTAGTCTAGGTCCATGTTTGACCTGACCTTTAGTCTAGGTCCATGTTTAACCTGACCTTTAGTCTAGGTCCATGTTTGACCTGACCTTTAGTCTAGGTCCATGCTTGACCTGACCTTTAGCTTAGGTACATGTTTGACCTGACCTTTAGTTTAGGTCCATGTTTGACCTGACCTTTAGTCTAGGTCCATGTTTGACTTGACCTTTAAATAGTCTAGATCCATGTTTGACTTGACCTTTATTCTAGGTCCATGTTTGACCTGATCTTTAGTCTAGGTCTATGTTTAACCTGACCTTTAGTCTATGTCCATGTTTGATCTGACCTTTAGTCTATGTCCATGTTTGACCTGACCTTTAGTCTAGGTCCATGTTTGACCTGACCTTTAGTCTACATTTGTAGGTACATGTTTGACCTGACCTTTAGTCTAGGTCCATGTTTGATCTGACCTTTAGTCTAGGTCCATGTTTGACCTGACCTTTAGTCTAGGTCCATGTTTGATCTGACCTTTAGTCTAGGTCCATGTTTGACCTGACCTTTAGTCTAGGTCCATGTTTGACCTGACCTTTAGTCTAGGTCCATGTTTGACCTGACCTTTAGTCTAGGTCCATGTTTAACCTGACCTTTAGTCTAGGTCCATGTTTGACCTGACCTTTAGTCTAGGTCCATGCTTGACCTGACCTTTAGCTTAGGTACATGTTTGACCTGACCTTTAGTTTAGGTCCATGTTTGACCTGACCTTTAGTCTAGGTCCATGTTTGACCTGACCTTTAAATAGTCTAGATCCATGTTTGACTTGACCTTTATTCTAGGTCCATGTTTGACCTGATCTTTAGTCTAGGTCCATGTTTGACCTCAACTAACATACAAGACACTACAAACATGTTTTTTTTAAATTTTTCTCTTATTGATAAAATTACTTATTT
The DNA here is from genome assembly GCA_963680875.1 of Bathymodiolus brooksi. Taxonomy (NCBI): domain Eukaryota; kingdom Metazoa; phylum Mollusca; class Bivalvia; order Mytilida; family Modiolidae; genus Bathymodiolus; species Bathymodiolus brooksi. The sequence continues at coordinate 65,300,724 of OY804582.1, forward strand.
CTACTTTGTCAAATTTCCTATAAAATTATTTGTCAAATACGTCAAAAGTATCAGCTTCCTGACAAATCAAGTATGTACTCCTGTGGAGGAAGTAAAAAAACTGAGATTATAAATAGCCTCTGTTCACAGAATTATACTAGATTTAACATACATGTAGCTTCTATTCTCAGAATAATGTTAGATTTAACATACATGTACCGGTACATGTAGCTTCCATTCACAGAATAATGTTGAATTATAAATTGCCATTGTTCACAGAAAAATACTAGATTTAACATAGCTTCCATTCACACAATAATGTTGATCGAATTATAAATTGCCATTGTTCACAGAATAATACTAGATTTAACATACATGTACATGTAGCTTCCATTCACAGAATAATGTTGAATTATAAATTGCCATTGCCAACAAAGTGGACGTCATCTAATCTAAATGTAACTTGTTATTGCCATATAATATACATGTAGCTGAAAAATTGCTTACTTGAGGTTAAACAACAATAACAAATTTTCTCAATGATTTATGTGTTGGCTACATTCTAAAATAAATTAATCATAGAGCCACATGTCATTTTATACATGTTTTGATTGGTTTAAAAAGTTGAGGTTATTTTCCAATGTACGGAATCTGAAAATAGACGTCGTTCTCAAGGCGTCATGTGCCATTGTCATCAGGTGATTTTTTTTAAATGAGGCACCTTTGGGGTTATTTAAATTTATTTCCGATTATTTGCCTTATTTTGAAAAAATAAATATATTTTTCAATATCAAAACAAAAAAAGTTTGAATTACTTTATAAGGATTGATCGAAATTATTTGTTCGGTTCATTCAAAAAAAACTTTTAATCATGTTGTACACACCTTTGCATAATCCGTTACGTGGGTTACACAGTGTGTACAACCTGATTGAGGTTATTTCTTCATGAACTGAACAAAAATTGCGATCAATACTTAAATATATTTTATGATCAATGACATTATATATACAATGTAGGTATCAATAATGTTTATAACTTATTCTAAATTCATTCATTTGAACTATCATATCAATTATAACATGTAAAGTTTTCTGATCTAAGACAATAACATTTTTATCATTATATCTTTACGTGCCTACTCACCTCTAATGTTCCATCATTATAATTAAGGACATTCTTTTCTAAGATAAACCATCTACTTTTATAGTTCTGAGCTGTGATCCTTTTTTTATTTACAGATCGTTTCATCATAAAGTCTTTCTTGATAGGTGAATCCATATTGTTTCTCTGGGTGTTCAATTCTTTTCATGTGTACAAGGAAGACAAGAAGTACATCTTAAAGTTATTGACAGTTAATTCTGTGTATTTTTTCCTTTAGCACTATACATGTACCACATGACATCATGGAAAGGGAAAATCCAGCATTTTTCTGTTATGCAAAACAGCTGTGATTTTCTCTTAATTCTGAAATTTAACAAGAAAAATAAATATCAAATCACTAACAAAAATGTCATAACCTAAAATTAACAAAATAATCCACATATCTGATTCAAGTGGAGATAACCCTAGCAAAACAGAAATAATTTCTTTAAAATGAACATAACAATCAAAATAATTAACATGGTGATGTCAGTTGAAAAAAAAATCCAATCAAAAAGTTTAAAGTGTAACAATTCTACAAATGGAAAATAAATTCAAAATAATTCACTATATACACCTATCTCTATTCTCATAACCAAATAACTTGTAAAGAGATAAATATCAAAAATACAAACATATTTACATCAGTTTCTGAAAGGAAGTAAACAAATCAAGGACATACTTTACTGTTAACTATTCTAATGAATTTACATAATTTACTTAAAAATCAACCACAGAATTTGAACACTAAAAGGTACACTATCTAACAGTGTTTGGTCTACATCTGTATTTTAGGGAATCAACCTGGGTCTGTCATGCTTAAATTCAGTGCATTCGAATAAATACAAAACATGTAATGATATTCGTCTCTCAACTCTCTCTCTACCTTCACACAATTTACATACTCTATTCTCTTGATTTATATTTTGCCTGTGATAGATTTCAATGGGTTACTAAGTCTGTAATTAGGGGTACGGAAATGACAAAGTAAGAATAAGCCCTTATCCAAGTAATTTTCAAAAGAGACCCCTTTTTGTATAATCTATAATTCAAAGTCTCGGGTGAATTATCTACAGATTATCTACCTTGACACATGAGCAATATTTCAAAATCATTTTTTCAAAATATTATCAGTAAATTAACACATGCATTCAGAATGCACACACGTCCTGGGCTTCAGGCAAGTGGGTTGTTAGCGCGAAGACTTTTATTATCATTTTTGTTGCAACGGGTTGCTTTGCATTTTTGCCTTGTTTGAAAGGAAATATAGAAAATAGCTGTATTAATGATAACTGAACAATGATGACAACTTAATACAGTTGTTTCGAATCATTTCCATTCTGTCAAAAACGTTTTATTTTCATCTGCCAAACCACATGATTTTGATGGAATGTTAGGCACTGGACTTCCGGTGTCAATGTGCACAACGAAAACTCCAATCGATAAGTGCCACTTTAACGTTACTCAACTTAAAGAATTTTTTTACATTTTCTGTAAAAGACAGATATCAATTAAATTATTTTATTTGTATCAAAGACTTCAATGCACAGACAATTACTTCTTTAAAATTAAATTTGTTTTATTTCTTTATTTACTGCTGTCAGTATCAAAAAGCCATCATGAAAGGAAAACAACCTGTCTTAATATATTTCTGTTATCAGACAGACAGTGAGGTACCAAACACCAGTATTTTCTTGGCCGTTTTCTTGGCGTCTCCATATTACAATTACTTATAATCTACCGCATCTACGACTATATGTTGACGTGGTCACAGTAATAGCGTAAACACCAGAAGTAGTCTGCCTAACATTTGATCATGAGACGTCATGACACGAAAATGACGGAACGTGATCGGAATTGACATGATTCGAAACAACCGTATTGTTTTGATTAAGATCATTTCTGTTTACCTGCTGATTAAGACCTCATTTTCCACTTCTAATAAGAGGTCGATATTTGGTATTGTTCTCTCCCAATAGTACTAAAAATCAACTACTTTTCAAAGTGTCTTTAATATGCGTATGACGTACAGGGCAAAAATATAAATATTTGTGTCAAAGGTTAGTTCTATGGTAACATTTAAAACAATTAAATTTAGGTGTATAAAACGGTGTACTGTCCGTACTGGACAACAAAGAAAATATTTGACAAAAACAAGCAAAAAATAATGTAAATTGCTTCTCGACTAGTACTGACAATAATCAGAACAGGTTTCATATTTGAGATTGGGTAACAGGTCAAAACGCCCCCACTACCAAAACGCCCCACTTTATTTCCAAAATAAATCATTATAAACAAATATTTTATGTGATTCAAATGTTTATAAATGTCTTCCCACGATTCGTTTTTGTTCGAATATTTAGTTTTTGTTTTATTATCTTTTTATTAAAGTTATAAATTGAATTAATGATGATTGCATTTAATTAAATTTATATGTTTCATTAATTATTACAACAATTATATGCCTTTATCCGTGCAGACAGTCTTTTATGAGCTTACATGTAATTACCGGTAATTAGCCGGAAAGTAAAAATACACACAAGCCAAGGTATTGTGAAAAAACGAAAGTACAAAGCCAACAAAAGAATGGCTTGATGTGGCCATATGGCTTAATATTTAGTGAATACAGCAAAGTATTCCGAACAGGTACAAAGTCTGTTACACAGAACAGATGTAAAAAGTTTCCCCTAGCAACTTAATATCGTAATAGGTCTATAATTTCTTGTAAATAGGTTTAATTTTACCAATCACCCAATTCTCAGGGATAATTCCACAATCAAATATCAGATTAAATAGCTTTTCGTATATTTTTATAAATTGATGAGCAGTGGATTTAATGTACTCATTGATTATACCATCTTCTCCAGATGCTTTATCGTTTTTCAGCTTTTTGATACAATCAAAAATTTCTTCTCTGGATATATAGAGATTGATATTCTCTCATTGAGATTATCCATAAAATTTGAGTCAATATTAAAATCTAGATCATCTTCTCCCGCATCCGGAGTGGCATTTAAATTTGTTTAAAATTCAAATAATTTTGACGTATTGACCTGAGAGCTGAGGTTGACTCTTTCTCTTCTGACGTGCATTTCTACATTCTAAATCAAACCATGGCTTATTGTTTCTTTTAGTCCCACTTGAATTACCCCTTTTACATTATAGACTCCTAAACTTTGCCTAGAATATAAGTCAGTTTTATATACTTATAAACACTATTACCGGAGCGTATAAATGTATACAGATAAGATAAGATAAGATTTTATTGGTCCAAATTAAAGGGCCCACGAAGGGGCATAATACACATAATAAAACATAAGGTGATTGCATAAAATATCATATAAATTGTAAATACAAGAATGAGAGATGTGACTAGTGTTAAAATATGCGATACCAGCTATCCGAAACAGTGACTTTTTAACAGGAAATCACACATGCATATTAAAGTATCTTTACTTTCTGAGTTTAAAAGCCTTATAAATTTATCCCTAAATGATAATTTTTCAAAGTTAGAATGATTAATGTTATATACATATATACAAGTTCGTTGTCGTCCGATGTAAGATAAGCATGGTGTACATATATACAATACTAAGATAAATTTACTGGACAAATCTTGAATTACAAGACATCACACATGATACAATGTACATGTATCTTCGCTTGAGTAGAAAAAAATGATTAAATGTGTCGTTTTGGCAATAAAAAAGTGGGGGCGTTTTGGTAAAATAACTTTTATTCTGAAAAATAGTGGGGGCATTTTGGTAGTGGGGGCATTTTGACATGTATTCTGAGATTGTAGTGATGTATATAATATAGTATAGAGAGAAATATTATTACTAGATATTTAGTAAATAACCTTACAAGTTGATTCGGCCTTATGACAGATATGGCCTTAGTTGATTCGACCTTAGTTTATGCGGCCTTACGCAAATCCGGCCTTATCATATATGTATGCGGCCTACGGCAAATCCAGCCTTATATCAAATGGAAAAGAATAATTAAAAAATAAAAGTTGTATTTAAATTTAAAATATTATTTAAATATTCATGGTTATGATGAATACAATATTGGAACTTGTAGTGTTTTCACAAGATTTACTCGTAACTATATTGGAACTTGTAGTGTTTTCACAAGATTTACTCGTAACTCAATATGAAAAGCCATAATAAATCGTTATTATTTTAACAATTTTTTAATTAGTAATTTTTGGTAATAATGATGCAAATCATTTCCATTGAAGTTGATGATTAGAAAAACAATTCAGGTTGATATACCAAGCTGTCAACAAGCGAAATTCCTTAGATGTTCTCTTGCAATTAATTATCATTTGTTTAATAGTTGTATAATTGCACTGGCAGTATTATTATAAGGGGTACCAAAAAGTAAAAGGAAGCCATACTATAAATTACTCAAAAAGTACTCCAATTCTTTTGATGAAACCGATGCTATATGGCACCTGATAGACAAATTAATTAATTAATTATTTACTCAAATCATCACAATGTGTCGTTTTATCGTATATATATCCATATATACACATCATTCTTAACTGAGGCCGCATTAACCAAGGCCGCATTTGTTTAAGGCCGGATTTTCATAAGGCCGGATCATCTCGAAAGCGAAAATAATAGCAGGTTCTAAAATGGCATGAACTTACATAAAATCGTGAATCTGAGATATAAAATCCTTTTTGGTAACTTAAAACTCAATTTACGTTATGTTCAACAATGAATAATTTAGGAAGTTATACAGAATTTAATCCAGGAAGTTAAAACTTCAGCCAGCCAATGAAATATTGTCTCTTCGTGCCAATAAGTAGCCGTCTGAAAACAGTGGAGTTTAAAAAAAAAGTGCTACATAGCAAATAATATCAATGGGAACGATTGAAAAAATAAATTCCTTTAACAAAGCTACCTGTTTCTTAGTTTCGTTTCAAAACACCCTGACTTTTGTTAAAAATAGCTGATTTAACTCCCCTGAAAACGACCACTTGTTTAACAATGCAGACAAAACGAAATTACAATATTTGTGTAAAAAATTCAATCTACTTGATTTATATTACTGTTATACTTTTAGCGCAAACATAAAGTTTATTTTTAGAAAATAAAACGAAATTTAAGTTATATATCATGATTTTATAATAAAATTCGTTTTGCAATATAGTTGGGTATTAATCTTAATTTTGTTTGGACTGGATTTCACTGATTATCAATCAGCCCCTTTGTTTGTGCTAAAAGTAAGCCAGTTAAAGAAACACTTTGACTTCCTGTTAATTCATTCGGTGTGTCACAAACTCTATGTGCATGTATTTAGATTGGTACTTGAAGTGATATTAATACACAAGATAAGACAGTAACTGAGTAAGAACACAGACTTCTGGAAGTTCTTCTTCTCTGACTCTGTAGACTACTATATTTGTTATAAGTATTTTTATAAGATAAGATAAGATAAGAAAACTTTATTTTGATTCGGCACATAATAAAACAGTACAACATAAGCTCTAAACAAACGGGTGCAAGACAAATCGGCACTTGGTTTAAAAGACAAATCGACACTCAATAATATAGACAAATCGGCACTTACCGACTTGGCTCGACAGATCGGCACTAATTATAAAAATAAAGTTCATTACAAATTATAGATAAAAATATTTTAAAATACAACAATACGTTGCATCATTGATGGCTGTATAGTACAAGCAAATAATTTGATTAAACCAAATTATGGATGATAAAATTTGTAGTGTAATACATAATTAATATGTGTAATGATAGTTAATTAATTATTTCACTTGATCAAAAGATTGTAAACTAACGGGTTAATTCATCTGAGGCTTACAAATTTGTTTGTTTAGGGGCCCAAGCTGAAACAGAGGTACTTTTATTGAAGTCTAATTGAAGAATTTTAAGGAGTTTCAATTGAGTGTCAATCAACTTATTAAGTAATAATTAAAAAGGTGGCAGACCATGGGAAAATCGTAGACTGTGAAATTTCTCCTACAATGGGCAAACAAATTGATCTGTCCTCATTAACAAGTATTTGACTATTTTTTACTAAATGTAGAATAAACATGAAAATACATTAAAATTTTTCCAAAGTGCCGATTTGTCTAAAGTCCGGTACCGATTTGTCTCAGTGCCGATATGTCTTTGTAAGTGCTGATATGTCTTGGTGCCGATTTGTCCTAGTGCCGATATGTCTAGCATTCTAAACAAACATATTCTAAGACTAAGACTAAGACTGTTTATTGGAATATCAAAACAAAATTGATGTCTTCCACACAATGTAAAGATACTAATACGAACATGTAAATGAACACACAACAGGAAGAAATATCTTAACAGAGAATTATACAGTGTATTACTATTACACAAAAAAAAGAAAATGCAGATTCAATAAAATTACAAATAAATTTAGTTTCTGATATACTTTTAGGATTCATAAGCTTATTGAATGTGGATGAGGTCGTCTCACTATCATTTTGTAAGGTAGAAAGGTCTAGATTTAGATTTGGAAATAGATTAGATCTTAAGGTACATGTATCATGTTTCTTGCAAAATAATAGAAAATGTTCTTCATCCTCGATCTTATTATAGAGTGAACATAATCTTAAATTTCTACAGAGTTTTGGTCTGAAGTATCTTCCTTTTTCTATTAGTAATGTATGTGCACTTATCCTCAATTTTGGTAAATTTTTCACTATGGACTTTGATAAATTTAGGTCTAAATAACTTTGAAGTGAAAATTCATTATAACAATTAGCATATGCATACATGTGAACCTTCCGGCGGGAGCATTTTTCTCCCGATTTTGAGAATCCCTTCCGTCCCTCCCGTCAACTTTCAAAATCTTCTGCCCGTGAAAATATTCAAGTACAAAAAAATCTCGACCTACATATGTACATGTACATTTTGCTATCAATATTTCTGGAAATTTTCCCATTTGGAACCCCCGCGCTGATGAAAAACGCTGAGAGATACGAATGGTAAAGGTAAATGTCATATTTAATGATATCTGGTTATTGATCTGTTTGACACCTTTACAGGTAAATTGGGTCATGGTGATTAATTAAGGTGTTGATGATTATACAACAATTATCCACTGATTGACAGTTAATTGGGGATAAGGAAGTGTGTTTGTGGCACACGCTTAGATGATTAGAAGTGTGATAGCGACAATTAAAAATAGTTATAAACCATTGTGAAACACGAGTCGGACAACCAGTACAAACCTGATACAGATGTGGTGAAAGCAGCAAAGAAGGCTTGTACCTCCTACTTGAAACAGTGTGCCAGTGCCAAGTAGACTGATGCTTAAATGACTTTTATATACATGTATGTTCAATTTTGTGACTTCTCTATGTTTACTTTCTTTCACTTACTGTGATTATATCTGTGACTTTTTAAGGGTAAATTCTGTGACTACATGTGATGAATAGTGACTTTTTAATTTTTAGTGCTCTATGACTTTATTGTTCAGAACATTCTGTCTTCATTGTTATTGCTTTGTTATAACCTTATGATTATGAATAAATCATAAATACAGTTTTTATCCTTCATTCCTCATATGAAACACTACTAAGACAGAAATGTAAACAATACATATTGAAATGGGATGCAGTTGGTTCAATACTGAAACAAACAAAAGGAATAAACAAAAAAAACATGCATCAAATATGTCGATAAAAAATCTCCAGTTATGAGACCAAATCTCCAGCCAAAAATTTGCAAATCTCCAGTTGTAGCATAGCAACTCTATTACATGTATGCATACATGTATGTGTTTAATTTAGAATCAGTTGTTTGATTTTTAGTTGATCTTCAACTGATTTTTTGTAATAATTGTTTACAATTTTGGAAATATCATCAGTTGATACATGTAGCTTTGAAATATCAATTTTCATATTTTCTGTTGACTTGTATATGAATGACAACCAAGATTTTTTCCCCTCAATGATACAGACCTCTATCCACATCATATTCTATTCCATTATATTCTGTAGTAGGAACACCACTGTATTGTGTTGCACGTTTATAGTTAAAACTAGTAAAACTTATAAAACTATATACAGGTGGCATAGTGCACATGCGAAGACAAATTAATGTGTGTGTAGGAAAACGCTGACTATGTACACAAATATTATTTATATCCAAGAATTTTAGGCTTGATTTTGTTCCTGCTTCATCGATTAGTCTTTAGTTTTTGTCCAATGATTATGGATTTGCTTTTTAATTTCTTGCTTCCAGACTAATTTAGTTGGTAACTTACATGTATGTTGCAATTCACTGATTATTGGCAGTTCATATATATAGTACATCTCTAATATTGGTAAATAAGCTATTTTTGTTGTCATAGTTCACAGAGATCTGCCTAATTATAATTTCATGTATCTTGTTGTTTTCGCATGCCAATAAAGAGTGCAATAACGAGAGTTGCTTTTTGTGGTATTCAGCTTGTAGAGGTAAGGCACCCAGCAGTCTGAGCAGAAGATATATTGCCGCTATGTATGTACGTTGAGGGAGAGATTGTAGGAATCAAATTGTCTTTCGGTGGAAATCTTCTAATTTATTTATATGTGTGGTTGTTTTCAATGGTAGAACTTCTAATCCATATATATGTAGTAGTCTTGGCAGAACATATGTATTATATATTTGATAGGAGGTTTTCGGATCCAGTCCGTTTGTGCCATGTACACCAGACTCCATCAAAGCATTATTTTGTCCTTCTTGCAACCTTGAGTCTGTCCAATATGTTAATTTCACATTCATTTTTGCTTGTCCTTTTGAGTCCTAAATGTACTGCTTCATCACATGGTTGTAATAATGTTTCGCCTAAATTCCAAGAGTCTTCATGAGTCGATGTTTTAGAATTTGTACACTGAACTATCTTTGTTTTAGTAGGATGAATATTATAATGATGTTGGTTTGCATACCTACCGGTATGTATGACATTCAACATTATTTGAAGATTATATTTATTTGTATCAGTAAATGCTATATCATCATGCAGCACATGTAGGAGTTCCAACATATATATTTCCAAAGTGAAATCCAACTACAGCATTTTCAAGTTCTAGTAGCAAGTCCTCCACAAACATTTTGTAAAGATGTGTTGACAATATTCCTCCCTGTCTCACGCCTTGAAGTACCGGGAAGCTTTCACTAAGTTCACCTAACCATTTCACTCGGGTTGTAAGACCACTGTACATATCTTTTATTAAAAACCACAGAATAGGATGTATTTGTTTATCCAAGAGTTTATCTAGTAAAATTTTGTGTTGTACTTGTGACATCAAAAGCCGATTGTACATCCATAATTCCCATAATAAGATTGGTGTTTTTTGGCATCCTTTTGTATCTTGATTCTGAGATAATTAAGCTGGACATTAACGGAGTTAATCCCGTAGTAAAACCAAATTGTAGTTCAGACTTTTCTTTAAAATTCAGTTTCTTCTACATGCTGTATTCAAATATCTTTCCAATAATTGGAGTTACTGTGATGCCTCTATAGCTATTTACCATTGTTGGGACCTTGTCTTTTGCTAAGACGGGAAATAATATACCAGTTTTAAATACTTCAGGAACCTTTCTAATCTCGAAGATTTTATTGAATGTTCTAGTTAAAATTGGAGCTATGATGTGCTTGCAGTTAGTCAAGTGTTTTGCAAATATCCCAGATTCATCACAAGCTTTGTTAGAATTTAGATTTCTATGGCAGATTTAATTTTGTGTTCTTGAAAGAATTCAACTGGCTGTGCTGCTTTCAACTCATCGTCTACGAACTGTTGTCTTGTGTTACAAAGCGCCAAATAGGAGTTGTCATAATTATCGTTACTAGGTTTACTCAAGTCTTCATAGTATTCGGCAAAAACACGTCTCTGATCTTTTGGTAAAAATAGATATTAACCATTTTTATATGCCTGTCTCGAATTTTTCTTTTAGTTGATTTATACTGATTCTGCAAATTAGGCATATTTTGATTAAAGATCACATTTAAATCTTTTCCTCTGAAACCGCTGAACCAAATTACACCAAACCTGGCAGGGATGGTCCTTGTGTGTCCCTTTCAAAATTTTGTCAAACAGCCCTGCCCTCCATTCAAGATGGCTGTTGTTACTAAAAATAGAAATTTCTTCAATTGTCCATTGCTGCTTTATTATAAATCAAAATGAGCTCAAATTTTAACTGCAGCTACATTGCAGTGAGCAGTTTTACATATAATCCGAGTTTTTCTGTGGAAGTTTTCGTTCAGCTGATTTATACAGATTATGCAAATTAGGCATACATTGTATTATGGTAAAAGATCACATTGAAATCTTCTTCTCTGAAACCGCTGAACCAAATTAAACCAAATTTGGCTGGAATAGTCCTTGGGTAGTCCCATTTCAAAAGTGTGTCTGACAGCTCTGCCCTCTATTCAAGATGGCTGCTGTTACTAAAAATAGAAATTTCTTCAATTGTCCATTGCTGCTTTATTATAAATCAAAATGAGCTCAAATTTTTTAACTGCAGCTATATGACAATGTGTAGATTAACATATATTCTGGGTTTTTCTGTGAAATTTTTCTTTGAACCGATTTATACCGATTATACAAATTAGACATATTTTGATAAAAGATTACATTTAAATCTTCTCCTCTGAAACCGCTGAACCAAATTAAAGCAAATTTGGCTAGGATGGTCCTTGGGTGGTCCCCTTTCAATATTGTGTCCGACAGCCCCGCCCTCCATTCAAAATGGCTGCTGTTACTAAAGATAGAAATTTCTTTAGTTGTCAATTTCTGCTTTATTACAAATCAAAATGAACTCAAATCTTAGCTGCAGCTACAAATCACATCAAAATCTTTTGCTCAGAAATTTAAGTTGAAATGATCTTTGGGTGGCCCACTTTCAAAATTATGTGTAACACCCTCATTTTCTATTAACTTGAGATGTCAAATTGAAAACCAGGTGAGCGATTACAGACTCCTGGGAGCCTCTAGTTTCTGCTTTAATCAAAGCTTGAGTAGTAATCTGACAATTGTGATATTTCATTTACAATCTGTATTATACTGATCTTTCTTAATCTCACCCCATAGAAGTTTATATTGTGGTTGCCTCCCCTGATGAACGTTTTTGGGAACAGTTGGAATGCTAATACTTGTTCTCATTTTGACAGCTCTATGCACAGAGGTGTTTATGCTTTCATCGTTGTCTAAGATGAGATCATTTGTACACTTCTTGCTATCAGAAACTAAAATATAGTCGATCTGAGATGTTGATGTTTGAACATGATGATAAAAGGTTGGCTTGTTATTTCTTTCTTTATCATAATAGAGTTTTGTTTCACTCACAAATTTCTTGAGAAGCTTATCATGTTTGTTTGACCTTGAATCCAATAATGTTCCATTCAGATCTCCACAGAGTATAATTTTATGGCTAATCTGGTGCTTGTCTGTAATGTCAAAAATAATATCTAAACATTCTGTATATTCAAATTGAGAGTGTGAACCTTGTGTTGGTAGGTACACATTAATGAGACAGATGTTTACGTCACTAGTTATCGTAACTGCTATCACTCTTTTGTTTCCCATTTTCAAATGTTTAACTTGACTATTCCATTCTTTTGGCCAAAGTATCGCTACCCCAGCTTGACCTTTTGACAATTTAAAACCGGACAGTGGATCGTTTGTGTCATGACATAATATAGCACTTCCCATTGATGGGAGTAGTTTGGTAAGTTCGTACTTTTGAAAGTCCCAAAGGTGATGTTCTTGTAGACATAGTACAGTTTTACTTAGTTGTAATGAATGCAAGTATGCAATGTTGGATTTGATGCCTTCAATGTTACAAGAGATGATTTCTATTTTCGATTGACTCTGATTACGAAAATGGTGTTGTTTATTTTGTTTTTTTGAGTTGTGATCAAGTTCTACATGGTCTGGAGAAATTTCAAGCAACTCTTCATTTAACTCCTTTGTTTCAGTACGATTTATATATACTGCCTTCTTTAAATTTCTTTTCGCTATCGACTACTGGTATGTTGTTGATTGAATTGTTTGATGCTTTCGGCGTGCGTTGTACCGTGATTTTAGTAGCTAGATTGACAGGTGTCTTTTGAACATCTGCTGGTTGCGGAGCAGATATTTATCTCATTGTCGTTTGTTGCTCAGGATGGTCTCTCTGGGCCTGATTAAATATACCGGTAGTTGATGGTTGACTAATAGTTGAATGAGATGGATTTGAAGGTCGTGTTGATTGAGTAGGATGTGCCATTTGCTGTTGATGCACCATAGGAGCAGGTCCAGATGATTGTTGTACAAATTGTTGATTGTTAGGTACTAAATGCGAAGTTGATGGACGGAGATTACAGTGTTGAGTAAACAGTGGATATGATGGCGGTGGAATGAATCCTGGAAATTGGTCAGTATATGGTTGGAGATGATATGGTGGCGGATGATATCCCATGTTATGATGGCTGTTATAGTAGTAGTATGGAGGTGGTGAAGGTGGAAACGGTCCTCTTTGTAAGGCCAGATGTGTATTTAAGGCAGTACTAATGGCTTTATAAGGCCAGATGTGTATTTAAGGCAGTACTAATGGCTTTATAAGGCCAGATGTGTATTTTAGGCAGTACTAATGGCATTGTAAGGCTAGATGTGTATTTAAGGCAGTACTAATGGCTTTGTAAGGCCAGATGTGTATTTAAGGCAGTACTAATGGCTTTATAAGGCCAGATGTATATTTAAGGCAGTACTAATGGCTTTATAAGGCCAGATGTGTATTTAAGGCAGTACTAATGGCTTTATAAGGCCAGATGTGTATTTAAGGCAGTACTAATGGCTTTGTAAGGCCAGATGTGTATTTAAGGCAGTACTAATGACTTTGTAAGGCCAGATGTGTATTTAAGGCAGTACTAATGGCTTTGTAAGGCTAGATGTGTATTTAATGCAGTACTAATGGCTTTGTAAGGCCAGATGTGTATTTAAGGCAGTACTAATGGCTTTGTAAGGCCAGATGTGTATTTAAGGCAGTACTAATGGCTTTGTAAGGCCAGATGTGTATTTAAGGCAGTACTAATGGCTTTGTAAGGCCAGATGTGTATTTAAGGCAGTACTAATGGCTTTGTAAGGCCAGATGTGTATTTAAGGCAGTACTAATGGCTTTGTAAGGCCAGATGTGTATTTAAGGCAGTACTAATGGCTTTGTAAGGCCAGATGTGTATTTAAGGCAGTACTAATGGCTTTATAAGGCCAGATGTGTATTTAAGGCAGTACTAATGGCTTTGTAAGGCTAGATGTGTATTTAAGGCAGTACTAATGGCTTTGTAAGGCCAGATGTGTATTTAAGGCAGTACTAATGGCTTTGTAAGGCTAGATGTGTATTTAAGGCAGTACTAATGGCTTTGTAAGGCCAGATGTGTATTTAAGGCAGTACTAATGGCTTTATAAGGCCAGATGTGTATTTAAGGCAGTACTAATTGCTTTGTAAGGCTAGATGTGTATTTAAGGCAGTACTAATGGCTTTGTAAGGCCAGATGTGTATTTAAGGCAGTACTAATGGCTTTGTAAGGCCAGATGTGTATTTAAGGCAGTACTAATGGCTTTATAAGGCCAGATGTGTATTTAAGGCAGTACTAATGGCTTTATAAGGCCAGATGTGTATTTAAGGCAGTACTAATGGCTTTGTAAGGCCAGATGTGTATTTAAGGCAGTACTAATGGCTTTGTAAGGCCAGATGTGTTTTTAAGGCAGTACTAATGGCTTTGTAAGGCCAGATGTGTATTTAAGGCAGTACTAATGGCTTTGTAAGGCCAGATGTGTATTTAAGGCAGTACTAATGGCTTTGTAAGGCCAGATGTGTATTTAAGGCAGTACTAATGGCTTTGTAAGGCCAGATGTGTATTTAAGGCAGTATTAATGGCATTGTAAGGCTAGATGTGTATTTAAGGCAGTACTAATGGCTTTGTAAGGCCAGATGTGTATTTAAGGCAGTACTAATTGCTTTATAAGGCTAGATGTGTATTTAAGGCAGTACTAATGGCTTTATAAGGCCAGATGTGTATTTAAGGCAGTACTAATGGCTTTGTAAGGCCAGATGTGTATTTAAGGCAGTACTAATGGCTTTGTAAGGCTAGATGTGTATTTAAGGCAGTACTAATGGCTTTGTAAGGCCAGATGTGTATTTAAGGCAGTACTAATGGCTTTGTAAGGCCAGATGTGTATTTAAGGCAGTACTAATGGCTTTGTAAGGCTAGATGTGTATTTAAGGCAGTACTAATGGCTTTGTAAGGCCAGATGTGTATTTAAGGCAGTACTAATGGCTTTGTAAGGCCAGATGTGTATTTAAGGCAGTACTAATGGCTTTATAAGGCCAGATGTGTATTTAAGGCAGTACTAATGGCTTTGTAAGGCCAGATGTGTATTTAAGGCAGTACTAATGGCTTTGTAAGGCCAGATGTGTATTTAAGGCAGTACTAATGGCTTTGTAAGGCCAGATGTGTATTTAAGGCAGTACTAATGGCTTTGTAAGGCCAGATGTGTATTTAAGGCAGTACTAATGGCTTTATAAGGCCAGATGTGTATTTAAGGCTGTACTAATGGCTTTGTAAGGCCAGATGTGTATTTAAGGCAGTACTAATGGCTTTGTAAGGCCAGATGTGTATTTAAGGCAGTACTAATGGCTTTGTAAGGCCAGATGTGTATTTAAGGCAGTACTAATGGCTTTGTAAGGCCAGATGTGTATTTAAGGCAGTACTAATGGCTTTGTAAGGCCAGATGTGTATTTAAAGCAGTACTAATGGCTTTATAAGGCCAGATGTGTATTTAAGGCAGTACTAATGGCTTTGTAAGGCTAGATGTGTATTTAAGGCAGTACTAATACACATGTTCATTTGTGTTTCTAATATTCTTATTCTTTGTTCAAAGAGTTCATTCCAGATCCCTGTTATTTGATGGACGGGTTGTATAATGAATCTCGTGTTGTAGTATTTGCAGTTTCTGTTGTCTTGGTAGTTATTGGTATTGCTGTTTCGAGAGGTCTCGGTAGTCACATAACAACAGCTTTTAATTGTTTTACTTCATTTTCTAAGTTTAATATTCTTGTCTTTTGAGTTACTATGATTTGCTCCTTGTCTAATTTTGGTCTATTACTAATAGCCTTTTGTTGTTTTCTGACATTTGTGTTATTCTGACAGTTTGATATACAATGTTCTTGTTTTTTCTGATGCATGTTCAGTATTTTGGGTTATACTGGTTGATTGTTCAGTATTTTGGGTTATACTGGTTGATTGTTCAGTATTTTGGGTTATACTGGTTGCTTGTTCAGTATTTTGGGTTATACTGGTTGATTGTTCAGTATTTTGGGTTATACTGGTTGATTGTTCAGTATTTTGGGTTATACTGGTTGATTGTTCAGTATTTTGGGTTATACTGGTTGATTGTTCAGTATTTTGGGTTATACTGGTTGATTGTTCAGTATTTTGGGTTATACTGGTTGCTTGTTCAATATTTTGGGTTATACTGGTTGATTGTTCAGTATTTTGGGTTATACTGGTTGATTGTTCAGTATTTTGGGTTATACTGGTTGATTGTTCAGTATTTTGGGTTATACTGGTTGCTTGTTCAGTATTTTGGGTTATACTAGTTGATTGTTCAGTATTTTGGGTTATACTGGTTGATTGTTCAGTATTTTGGGTTATACTGGTTGATTGTTCAGTATTTTGGGTTATACTGGTTGATTGTTCAGTATTTTGGGTTATACTGGTTGCTTGTTCAGTATTTTGGGTTATACTGGTTGATTGTTCAGTATTTTGGGTTATACTGGTTGATTGTTCAGTATTTTGGGTTATACTGGTTGCTTGTTCAGTATTTTGGGTTATACTGGTTGATTGTTCAGTATTTTGGGTTATACTGGTTGCTTGTTCAGTATTTTGGGTTATACTGGTTGCTTGTTCAGTATTTTGGGTTATACTGGTTGATTGTTCAGTATTTTGGGTTATACTGGTTGATTGTTCAGTATTTTGGGTTATACTGGTTGATTGTTCAGTATTTTGGGTTATACTGGTTGCTTGTTCAGTATTTTGGGTTATACTGGTTGCTTGTTCAGTATTTTGGGTTATACTGGTTGCTTGTTCAGTATTTTGGGTTATACTGGTTGATTGTTCAGTATTTTGGGTTATACTGGTTGATTGTTCAGTATTTTGGGTTATACTGGTTGATTGTTCAGTATTTTGGGTTATACTGGTTGCTTGTTCAGTATTTTGGGTTATACTGGTTGCTTGTTCAGTATTTTGGGTTATACTGGTTGCTTGTTCAGTATTTTGGGTTATACTGGTTGATTGTTCAGTATTTTGGGTTATACTGGTTGATTGTTCAGTATTTTGGGTTATACTGGTTGATTGTTCAGTATTTTGGGTTATACTGGTTGATTGTTCAGTATTTTGGGTTATACTGGTTGATTGTTCAGTATTTTGGGTTATACTGGTTGCTTGTTCAGTATTTTGGGTTATACTGGTTGCTTGTTCAGTATTTTGGGTTATACTGGTTGATTGTTCAGTATTTTGGGTTATACTGGTTGATTGTTCAGTATTTTGGGTTATACTGGTTGCTTGTTCAGTATTTTGGGTTATACTGGTTGATTGTTCAGTATTTTGGGTTATACTGGTTGCTTGTTCAGTATTTTGGGTTATACTGGTTGATTGTTCAGTATTTTGGGTTATACTGGTTGATTGTTCAGTATTTTGGGTTATACTGGTTGCTTGTTCAGTATTTTGGGTTATACTGGTTGCTTGTTCAGTATTTTGGGTTATACTGGTTGCTTGTTCAGTATTTTAGACAGTATTGGTCTGATGTACTGACATTAACTGTGTCACAATTATATGGAGCTTTAACATGCGTTGTATCAGAAACCAGGCTTTTTGAACTATATCTGTATTTTTATCAACTTCATATTCGGTGCTTGTATGATCTTGAAATTCACCATGACTTTCAACAATATTCCTATCTTCGTACAACATGTCATCGCTGCCAATTGTACAAATATAGTCCATGTCTCTCAAACCTAGTTTTGCATCTTTCATGGTAAGCCTAATACAATCACAATGGAACCAAAAGTCACACCTATCACGAACAATACCATCATTGACATATATGTAAGACATATAGGACATTTCTCAGTTGGTTTCAATGTATCTTGTGGTAGTTCATCACCCTCATTGTCTTCAGATATAGAATTAATACGTTGGAGATCAGTGCAGCACGTCGTGGATGGTCCCACTGCTGTCTGCACTGAACCCTCCTCCGTACTATTAGACTTGCAGGTGGCATTCTGTATGAAGTCAGAGGTACTGGACTGAAATGCAGCAAGCTGGGTTGATATTGTTTTGTTGATGATATCTACTGTTTGGTGTTTCTCTTTTATACAGATATTGTCAAAGATGTCATTAATAAATATATCAACTCTTCCACTATTAACATTTATACGGTTAGATGTGTGATATATGTTGACCACAAACTTTTGACGAGAACCTGCGTCCCCGTTCGCTTTGCGATTATGTATTTTTAGACATGTATCTACTTCAATGTTGGATTGATCTTTTCCGGATTGATTAACAACGACATAATCTTGTTTAAATTCTTCTGACTAGAATACTGTTTAGCAAGTTCATATGTGACAGTACTGAATTCGATGACAAAGTTTTTACCAGCTTTCATTTCGAATGTGACATGTTCCCTCGTACAGGCTTGATGTTTCTTTTCAAGTGCTTTCGTTCTATCTAGGGTGAAATTTCTGCTAGTTAATAATGTAATTTCATTGTCTCTTAATTGCACATTTGTATCAACTATCAGATTGGTAGCAGATCTAGTTTTACGAAAGTTTGTTAATGCAACCATGTTGTAGTGTAAATGGACGGAAACCGGAATATAAAAAATCAGTATGACGTCGTGGTTAATCCCACTGCTGGCTACTGTTCTTATTCCCAGCAATAGGACTGTATAACTTGTGTGATCTTTAACTTAAGCCAAACTTTTGCTAAGACTTCGGTAGGATGAATACCATCCTATAAACTAAAGTTATAATTGTCCGATCAGATGACACAGGTTGAACTTTTTAAAAGTTATTGACCAGCATCTATATATACATAAAAATGGACCAGGGTGATATATATGTAATCAGCATAAACATTTGTGCCTTAAAATAACACTAGGGTGAATATAAAAGGATAAAATCTTCAAAATCTTCAGATTATCTTCCGCTCTAGAAAACACGTCCACTCTGTTCCACACACATGTGCAAACATCAAACACTTCTGTATAAAACTTAAGTTAAGAGCAGGTGCCGTGCGAGCGATAGATAGGCTAGCATTATGAGACTCTTTTATTCTGAAATACAATGACAAAAAAGTCAATGTATAATGTGATATATAGATTGGTTTGGTTTATAGTGTTTAATGCCACTTTCAACAATAGTCTAATGTATAGACAATGAAAGGAACATGTCAATATTTTCGTTTCAAAATTTCTGTTAATCATTGTAAAAAACGCATTGCAATGTATGATATTAATAAAGCTTTTCATGATATTGTAAGAGCTCCTCTTCTCGTCGACTTGTTCCTTTATTCGTTTGAGTCAGACTTCATACAGGGGCTTCTCAAGAAAAACGAAAAGAAGCTATCCCAATCCTTTAATTCCACGTTCCGCTATATAGATGATGTCCTTTCACTAAATAATTTTAGGTTTTGGTAATTTCGTTTAGCTTGAAATAAAGGATACCACAGATACAGATAGGTCTGTTTCATACCTTGACTTACATTGTACACCTCGAAATTGACAGTGAAGGCTCACAGATTAAGAACAAATCTTTACGACAAAAGAGATGATTTCAATTTTCCCATTGTGAACTTTCCATTCATATGTAGCAACATTCCAGCAGCACTTGCATATGGAGTATATATCTGTTAGTTGATGCGATATTCCAGAGCTTGTGGTTCCTATCAGGATTTCCTTGATAGAGGGTTGCTGCTAACAAGGAAGCTACTTCGAAAGTTTTACGGTCGCCACCATGACTTGGTTGACCGTTATGGAATATCTGTGTCACAAATGACAACAGATATGTTCCACTTGTCGTAAACACTTCCTGGTTCATTCCTCGTTCATGACTTATCATCGGATTTGTAACTAGATTAAATTGACAAGTGTCACTAGTGGAGCAGGAACTGCTTTATACCCTTCTGGAGCACCTGAGTTCACCCCCAGTTTTTAGTGGGATTCGTGTTACTCGATCTTTAGTTTTATATGTATGTTTTGTAGATCGTTGTTATTGTCCTTTTGTACTTTCTCTTTTGGTCATTGTGTTGTCTGTTCTTCTTCGATATACAGATTCTGATTACCCCTTTGGTATCTTCAAACTCTTCTTCGGAATTCATGCTGAGACAAAATTTGAATAAAACTCAATAATTTAAAAACTGTAAGTATCACAAAAATAAATTGTTTCGATTGTAATAATAAACTGATAATGAATTGATTGGTCTAGAACAAGCATAAACTTAAAATCCACCAAATCTGTACTATATGTATATATATATGCAGTCTGTGCCAAAAACATTTTGACATACTAGCCCGAAAGGCTAATTTATGGAACTTCGTTTATTTGTCTAACCAATTTTAATGCAATTTTTCACTAGCCCGAACCAATTTTGACTAGACTCAGACATTGGGCTAGTGACTAAAAGCTCAGACTGTATATGATATACTGTGTAAACGTCGAGAGTAAACTCTCTCTTAAGATATGACGTCATAGTAGACATGATGTCTTAGTAATAAAGACATGACATCATGTTTGCTTTCAGAGTATATTTCCGATTCAGATATAGAATCGATTTGTCAAATATGTCAGAATACTCCAAAGATTTTAGAAAATAATTTATGACAAATGATTAAGCAAAAACTTTGTTATTTTTATTACTTTTTTAGAAGCAGAAGCAAACATAATTTTCTTGTGCATAACCAAAATGCCAGATAAACTGTTTTCACTTCTGTTTCCGGTTTCTATGAAGAATTTTTTTTGACATATTGTAGTATTCAACTCTTTGTATTTTATTTTATTTTTTTACCACATTTCTGCCATTAAGAGAGAGATATTGATTGCTTATTAGGTCTACTGCTGGGTTTTTTTTATTGTCCCAAAAGTTCTGTCCAAAGTTGAAAGGGACTTGTCCAATTTTATTATTTGCTACATGTATCTGTATTTGTATTGTAGCAGTAGACATTATTCATCTTTTTACTTCTGCCAGATGGCACTGATGTACTGTCTGTGGTACATGCAGAATGACGCACTGCCTTTTCAGTAGCGACTCATCTCCATGCAATGAATGAGAATTTCACAAATGTCAACCCTCATTGACATGGTATTTTCATCAGGGTTATATAAAGAGATCTGTGTGCAAATGCTTCAAATGTATGCAAATTATATAGTAGAGATGAGCAAATAAGGCGTATATGCATATGGGTATTAGATAAAATTGGCAACACCTTTTCATCATGAAAAGATAATTCTGAGTGAAGATTTAATTGAAAAAATATGATTTGAAGTCCTAGGTTTTCTGTCCTGGACAACCTGACTTTACTACCAGATACAAACCATGTTTTAATGACTTTTATGAGATAACAAACTGCCATGCACATGTACTGTAACATTAACTTCACTGGGTTAGCTGATAATGATGAGAACAATAATTTTATATATGTATATATTTCTACTTTTTGAGGAAAATACTTTTCTAAAATAAATAACATTAATACTCATATATACTCAGATCTATAAACAGTAATTTATTCTTTTATTAAATGTCTAATTATTTCTGTATGTATAATGACCATAGAGCTTTTCAACAGCATTCCTGTTATCTCTTTTTACAACTTAAAAGGTAGGCAGCATCTATGGAAGGTCCTCTATCTATTAATATTGCTAATTTTGTCCCGATCTGTTAATAAACATTGCCGTCATAGGCAATTCTTGTTTCTGATTGGTCGATTTATATATAAAAAAAAATTCTACTCTGAAACCGTTTACGTAATAACAGTATCAGTAATGTAAAAATAGCTTTCTAACCATGGTCTTATTTATTTTCAGATAAAATGACAGACAGTCAGGGTGTGAGTGCATTCCCCCTGCCTCCAATGCAGTATGTAAATTTATATACAGATGACAACATCAAGAAAGGGAGAACACTCCCTCCTCCTCCTGTCCTGCAGGTATCTCATATTTACACCATCTATCTAAGTTTAAAATACACATCAAATCAATCAGGGGTATATACATTTCAGTAGGATGATATCAATCAGGGGTATATACATTTCAGTAGGATGATATCAATCAGGGGTATATACATTTCAGTAGGATGATATCAATCAGGGGTATGTACATTTCTGTAGGATGATATCAATCAGGGGTATATACATTTCAGTAGGATGATATCAATCGGGGGTATATACATTTCAGTAGGATGATATCAATCGGGGGTATATACATTTCAGTAGGATGATATCAATCGGGGGTATATACATTTCAGTAGGATGATATCAATCGGGGATATATACATTTCAGTAGGATGATATCAATCGGGGGTATATACATTTCAGTAGGATGATATCAATCCGGAATATATACATTTCAGTAGGATGATATCAATCGGGGGTATATACATTTCAGTAGGATGATATCAATCGGGGGTATATACATTTCAGTAGGATGATATCAATCGGGGGTATATACATTTCAGTAGGATGATATCAATCGGGGGTATATACATTTCAGTAGGATGATATCAATCGGGGGTATATACATTTCAGTAGGATGATATCAATCAGGGGTATATACATTTCAGTAGGATGATATCAATCGGGGGTATATACATTTCAGTAGGATGATATCAATCGGGGGTATATACATTTCAGTAGGATGATATCAATCGGGGGTATATACATTTCAGTAGGATGATATCAATCGGGGGTATATACATTTCAGTAGGATGATATCAATCGGGGGTATATACATTTCAGTAGGATGATATCAATCGGGGGTATATACATTTCAGTAGGATGATATCAATCGGGGGTATATACATTTCAGTAGGATGATATCAATCGGGGGTATATACATTTCAGTAGGATGATATCAATCGGGGGTATATACATTTCAGTAGGATGATATCAATCAGGGGTATATACATTTCAGTAGGATGATATCAATCGGGGGTATATACATTTCAGTAGGATGATATCAATCGGGGGTATATACATTTCAGTAGGATGATATCAATCGGGGGTATATACATTTCAGTAGGATGATATCAATCGGGGGTATATACATTTCAGTAGGATGATATCAATCGGGGGTATATACATTTCAGTAGGATGATATCAATCGGGGGTATATACATTTCAGTAGGATGATATCAATCAGGGGTATATACATTTCAGTAGGATGATATCAATCAGGGGTATATACATTTCAGTAGGATGATATCAATCAGGGGTATATACATTTCAGTAGGATGATATCAATCAGGGGTATATACATTTCAGTAGGATGATATCAATCAGGGGTATGTACATTTCAGTAGGATGATATCAATCAGGGGTATATACATTTCAGTAGGATGATATCAATCAGGGGTATGTACATTTCAGTAGGATGATATCAATCAGGGGTATGTACATTTCAGTACTACAGTAGGATGATATCAATCAGGGGTATGTACATTTCAGTAGGATGATATCAATCAGGGGTATGTACATTTCAGTAGGATGATATCAATCAGGGGTATGTACATTTCAGTAGGATGATATCAATCAAGGGTATGTACATTTCAGTAGGATGATATCAATCAGGGGTATGTACATTTCAGTAGGATGATATCAATCAGGGGTATGTACATTTCAGTAGGATGATATCAATCAGGGGTATGTACATTTCAGTAGGATGATATCAATCAGGGGTATGTACATTTCAGTAGGATGATATCAATCAGGGGTATGTACATTTCAGTAGGATGATATCAATCAGGGGTATATACATTTCAGTAGGATGATATCAATCAGGGGTATATACATTTCAGTAGGATGATATCAATCAGGTGTATATACATTTCAGTAGGATGATATCAATCAGGGGTATATACATTTCAGTAGGATGATATCAATCAGGGGTATGTACATTTCAGTAGGATGATATCAATCAGGGGTATGAACATTTCAGTAGGATGATATCAATCAGGGGTATGTACATTTCAGTAGGATGATATCAATCAGGGGTATGTACATTTCAGTAGGATGATATCAATCAGGGGTATGTACATTTCAGTAGGATGATATAAATCAGGGGTATGTACATTTCAGTAGGATGATATCAATCAGGGGTATGTACATTTCAGTAGGATGATATCAATCAGGGGTATCTACATTTCAGTAGGATGATATCAATCAGGGGTATCTACATTTCAGTAGGATGATATCAATCAGGGGTATCTACATTTCAGTAGGATGATATCAATCAGGGGTATCTACATTTCAGTAGGATGATATCAATCAGGGGTATATACATTTCAGTAGGATGATATCAATCAGGGGTATATACATTTCAGTAGGATGATATCAATCAGGGGTATATACATTTCAGTAGGATGATATCAATCAGGGTATATACATTTCAGTAGGATGATATCAATCAGGGGTATATACATTTCAGTAGGATGATATCAATCAGGGGTATATACATTTCAGTAGGATGATATCAATCAGGGGTATATACATTTCAGTAGGATGATATCAATCAGGGGTATATACATTTCAGTAGGATGATATCAATCAGGGGTATGTACATTTCAGTAGGATGATATCAATCAGGGGTATGAACATTTCAGTAGGATGATATCAATCAGGGGTATGTACATTTCAGTAGGATGATATCAATCAGGGGTATGTACATTTCAGTAGGATGATATCAATCAGGGGTATGTACATTTCAGTAGGATGATATCAATCAGGGGTATATACATTTCAGTTGGATGATATCAATCAGGGGTATGTACATTTCAGTAGGATGATATCAATCAGGGATATGTACATTTCAGTAGGATGATATCAATCAGGGGTATGTACATTTCAGTAGGATGATATCAATCAGGGGTATGTACATTTCAGTAGGATGATATCAATCGGGGGGTATGTACATTTCAGTAGGATGGTATCAATCGGGGGTATGTACATTTCAGTAGGACGGTATCAATCGGGGGTATGTACATTTCAGTGGGACGGTATCAATCGGGGGTATGTACATTTCAGTAGGACGGTATCAATCGGGGGTATGTACATTTCAGTAGGACGGTATCAATCGGGGGTATGTACATTTCAGTAGGACGGTATCAATCGGGGGTATGTACATTTCAGTAGGATGGTATCAATCGGGGGTATGTACATTTCAGTAGGATGGTATCAATCGGGGGTATGTACATTTCAGTAGGATGGTATCAATCGGGGGTATGTACATTTCAGTAGGATGATATCAATCAGGGGTATGTACATTTCAGTGGGATGATATCAATCAGGGGTATATACTTTTCAGTAGGATGATATCAATCAGGGGTATATACATTTCAGTAGGATGATATCAATCAGGGGTATATACATTTCAGTAGGATGACAGTATTTTTTCATGTTTATTAGTAAGAAGGGATATGGATGTAAATGAACGTGAGAGAATATCCAATTCTACACTTAGACACAAATTAATGTAAATGAACGTGAGAGACTATCCAATTCTACACTTAGACACAAATTAATGTAAATGAACGTGAGAGACTATCCAATTCTACACTTAGACACAAATTAATGTAAATGAACGTGAGAGATATCCAATTCTACACTTAGACACAAATTAATGTAAATGAACGTGAGAGACTATCCAATTCTACACTTAGACACAAATTAATGTAAATGAACGTGAGAGACTATCCAATTCTACACTTAGACACAAATTAATGTAAATGAACGTGAGAGACTATCCAATTCTACAATTAGACACAAATTAATGTAAATGAACGTGAGAGACATTCTACACTTAGACACAAATTAATGTAAATGAACGTGAGAGACTATCCAATTCTACACTTAGAAACAAATTAATGTCACATATTATCGACACTTACAAAATAAACACATAAAAGCTCTACAATTCAAGAAAGTAAAACATAAATTGTTTAGAAAGCACCCAAAATAAAATATTTGAAAGAGAATTGCTCACTTAAACATGAAAACAAAAAATGAAATTGTTTCCATTTGGAATATCTAATTTCACAGCAATATTAACAGACTTTGTTGCTTTAAGATAATACAATTGACATCAAAAGACATTGTGTTGTAAGTAAACTTCACTGGATTGTTCCTTGTAGGATCTTCTATAATGTTTATATTTAAGTCTCCCAAACAACGTTTGGAGACTTATTGTTTTTGCTCCGTTTCTTATTATTATTACGTCACCCCGAACGCAGAAGGGTGACGTATTGCTATTCTACGTTTCTTTTTCACTATTATTATTATTCTTCCACACATTTTTGTCCGCTCTATTTCTCGGAGATGCCTTGAACAAACTTTATGAAACCTTGTAGGAATATCATATGCCATGTGTAGTTGTGCTGTTAAGGTTTGATTTTTTCAAAATGGCTGCCGTTGCCATGGAAGCGACCAAAATGCTAAAAAATTGAAAAGCACAAAAATGATCATAGCAGGTTACTCGCTGAACAGAAATTGATGAAACTTGATAGGAACAACATCCACAGCTAGTGGAACGAGATAAGCCAAAAAATCGGAATCGGTTGGACAAACTTTGCCGCAGTTGCCATGGAAACAAAAAAGGGGGGATTTAAAATAATTTTGGATTCCTTTCATCAAACTTCATGAAACTTTGTAGGAATATCCACTGTAGTGTGTGGCAGCTGTTGGGGGGGGGTTGAACAAATTCAAAATGGCGGCCATTGCCATGGTAACCAAGGTGCAAAAAAATGTTAAATTCACTTCCAACTTCACAAAGTTTTGCAGTAATGTTTCCTGTCACATCCACATCTAGTTGAATAAGATAAGCCAAAAAAATCGCAATCGGTTGGACAAACTTTGCCGCAGTTGCCATGGAAATAAAATAAGGGGGGGGGGGGTTTAAAAAAAAATTTGATTTTTCATCAAACTTCATGAAACATCGTAGAAATATTCACCGTAGTGTGTGGAAGCTTTTGGCGTGTTGATAAAATTCAAAATGAAGTTACCATGGAAACTGAGGTACCAAAATAATGGGGTGGGGTGACGTCCGCTATTGCTTTGCAATGGCAATTCTAGTTATTATTATTATTCTTCTCTTTCTTTCTTTCTTTCCGTGGACCATGAACTTGTCCACGGCAGATCTCAGGAACTACTGGACAGAATTTCATGAAACTTGGTGGAATCATAGATATATGTTTCTAGTTGGTCCTAAAGTTTTCAGCATTGTGGTAAAGGGGGTCAAAGTCATATTTTGAGGGGTTCAAAGGGGGTGGAGGTTACTATAGAATCCTATGGGAAAGTTGAAATTTTGTACATTAATGTTGATAACTTCTAAATGGATAATGATAGAGACATAAAATTTGACATAGTGATAGGTCACCATTAGAGGAGCAATTCTGCATTTTAAAAATTTTCGAGATGTCTGCCATTTTCAAAATGGCTGCCAAAACACGGCATAAAAAATGGGCGGTTAAAATTCAACATTGTCCGATATCATCAAAATTTTATATGTGGGTAGATAATGATGTCCCGACATTGGAAAATTTCTACCGGTCGCCATTTTCAAAATGACCACCACAATACCGCAAAAATTCAACATTGTCCGATATCAAAATTTTATATGTGGGTAGATAATGATGTTCCGAATTGATTGCCGACATTGAAAAATTTCTAACGGTCGCCATTTTCAAAATGGCCACCACAATACCGCAAAAATTCAACATTGTCCGATTTCAACGCCATTTCATATGTGGGTAGATTATGATGTCCTGAATTGATTCCTGACATCGAAAAATTTCTACCGGTCGCCATTTTCAAAATGGCCACCACAATACTGCACAAATTCAACATTGTTCGATTTCAACGTCCCGAATTGATTCCTGACATCGAAAAATTTCTACCGGTCTCCATTTTCAAAATGGCCGCCACAATACTGCAAAAATTCAACATTGTTCGATTTCAAAGTTAGCTTTTGATTTATTTTTTAAACCTGTTGTCAGTGGCCAGTTTGGGAGACTCCATAATCGTTCGATTATAATCATATCTTGTTATTATTATGTTGATTAGGAAATTAAGATGAACTGTTACTGTGAGAAAAAGTTGAAAAAGACATATTTGAAACTGAGTATCTACAAATAGAATGGAACTGTAATTGTACATCTGTAATTATTATTGAAAGCTGGAAAATGTATGACAATTTTACATTTTACACCACCAGAAGATGTAAAGCATTCATCTCTGAAAGTGTTTCATAAGCATATACTTCTGTAAAGCAAGTACATGTACATTCAAAGCTTTAAAAAACAAACTTAAGTTTTTCACATTCATATACATGTGGATTAAATAAGTAAGAAAGGACATGGATATTTAATGAACATGAGAGACTAAATTCAGTCATTAGAATCTCCAGGATTTTTTTTTCTATTTTAGGATAGTTACACAATGTTTGGTGTACCATTCAATGTTGAAGATCAGATAATTCAGTCATTAGAATCTCAAGGTTTTTTCTATTTATAGGATAGTTACACGATGTTTGGCATACCATTCAATGTTGACGATCAAATAATTCAGTCATTAGAATCTCAAGGTTTTTTTCTATTTTTAGGACAGTTACACAATGTTTGGTGTACCATTCAATGTTGACGATCAGATAATTCAGCCATTAGAATCTCAAGGTTTTTTTTTATTTTTAGGACAGTTACACAATGTTTGGTGTACCATTCAATGTTGACGATCAGATAATTCAGCCATTAGAGTCTCAAGGTTTTTTCTATTTTTAGGATAGTTACACGATGTTTGGCATACATTGTACCATTCAATGTTGACGATCAGATAATTCAGTCATTAGAATCTCAAGGTTTTTTCTATTTATAGGATAGTTACACGATGTTTGGTGTACCATTCAATGTCGACGATCAGATAATTCAGTCATTAGAATCTCAAGGTTTTTTCTATTTATAGGATAGTTACACGATGTTTGGTGTACCATTCAATGTTGACGATCAGATAATTCGGTCATTAGAATCTCAAGGTTTTTTCTATTTTTAGGACAGTTACACGATGTTTGGTGTACCATTCAATGTTGACGATCAGATAATTCAGCCATTAGAATCTCAAGGATTTAGAAGACTTCATCCACAGAATTACGACCATAAACGGGAGCTTAAGAAACTGAATCATTCTATTCTTGTGAACTTTCTTGATCTTATTGATATTCTCATAAAATCTCCAGATTCTCCAAAAAGAACAGAAAAATTAGAAGACTTAAATCTACTGTTTATTCACATGCATCACTTAATTAATGAATTTCGACCACACCAGGCAAGGGAGACATTACGTGTCATGATGGAAAAACAGAAGAAACAAAGACACAATATAGCTGAAATATTTCAGTTACATTTAGAAAAAGTCAAAGAATTAATTCAGACAAGTTTACAGAATATCCCTGATGATTTAAGTTTTGACTCTAAAACATTAGTGAAGACTGAACTTCTCCAGTTCTCCTCTCAACAAGAGGACGTCAACATTAAATCTGAACCATGTGACCAGCTAGATAGGATGATGTGTGACATTGTTGATAGTATGACGACAGATATGAAATAAAAATTAGAATCATTATTTATTTTGTTTTTAGAATTAAAAAGAAAACAAAAAGCAGTGCAAATTTATTTTCCAAATAAAAACAATGCCACAGACTTCATAACTTGAAAATAATCATATTTATTAATTAACTACTGTTATATTTACATAAATAAGATGAAAACTGCCTTTGCGATACGGATAGTACAACTCGGCCAATACACATTTTTTTCTTGTATTGGCCAACTTTTATCCAGCCAAGATTAGTGTTCGGATTCTCTTTAGATTTTACATACCTTTCAATGATAAAATAGATGTTATGTCACTGTTGATGAAACAAAATGGAAAGGAAGTGAAAGAAAATAAACATGTCTTGTCAGTGCAACTCTTCGTAAAGCGCTTAATGGATTTTGATGAAACTTTACACAAAGGAAGTACATGTGCACGAATCGATATCATTCCATTCTGACATTTCCAAGGGGAGATAATCAAACTTTAACTTTTTACTGCTAGTAGTAGTACATATGCATTAGACCTTGTCAGTGCTGAGTGTGTCTCTTTGTGAGCATGGTAACAGTACATCTAGCTTATATTAAAAAGGAAAAAGGATAAAAACACATGGAGACAATATTCTATGATTAATTAAAAGATATCATTATCTGATGATTATCGTATTGGCCTAGTTTTTAGTCCAATAATAGTTGTATTGGCCTGAGGAAAAAAAGATCTAAAAGCGAAAGGATAAAAACACATAAGACAATATTTTATGGTTAATTAATAAATAGATCATTATGTGATGATTTCTGTATTGACCTAGTTATTAGTACCTGGGTCGCTGTAGTGGCTTTCTCCTTCTAATAACAAGGTCAATACAGAAATTATCACATAGTAATACCATATTATTAGCTATCATGATGTTTACATGCTTGTTGTAAAAAAGGTCTTTGATGTTATAGTTGCTATAATACTACAAAAAATGACAATCATTGTATTCACCTGACTAATGACAACAGGCAGGTAAATAGATTCTACCTTTATAGATCGTAGTCGGTTAACTACGAGCATTCATTGACCCTGCTATTGTACTGTCCATGTGACCAACAGATTCTACCTTCATAGATAGTAGTCGGTTAACTAGGAGCAT
The DNA here is from genome assembly GCA_963680875.1 of Bathymodiolus brooksi. Taxonomy (NCBI): domain Eukaryota; kingdom Metazoa; phylum Mollusca; class Bivalvia; order Mytilida; family Modiolidae; genus Bathymodiolus; species Bathymodiolus brooksi. The sequence goes on from OY804582.1 coordinate 65,331,858, forward strand.
TCATTGACCCTGCTATTGTACTGTCCATGTGACAAACAGATTCTACCTTCATGCCTAGTAGTCGGTTAACTACGAGCATTCATTGACCCTGCTATTGTACTGTTCATGTCACCAAAAGATTCTACCTTCCTATCTAGTAGTCAGTTAACTAGGAGCATTCATTGACCCTGCTATTGTACTGTCCATGTGACAAACAGATTCTACCTTCTTAGCTAGTAGTCTGTTAACTACAAGCATTAAGTGACCCTGCTATTGTACTGTCCATGTGGCCAACAGATTCTACCTTCATAGATAGTAGTCAGTTAACTAGGAGCATTCATTGACCCTGCTATTGTACTGTCCATGTGACAAACAGATTCTACCTTCATGTCTAGTAGTCTGTTAACTAGGAGCATTCATTGACCCTGCTATTGTACTGTCCATGTAACAAACAGATTCTACCTTCATGTTTAGTAGTCAGTTAACTAGGAGCATTCATTGACCCTGCTATTGTACTGTCCATGTGACAAACAGATTCTACCTTCATGCCTAGTAGTCGGTTAACTACGAGCATTCATTGACCCTGCTATTGTACTGTCCATGTCACCAAAAGATTCTACCTTCCTATCTAGTAGTCAGTTAACTAGGAGCATTCATTGACCCTGCTATTGTACTGTCCATGTGACAAACAGATTCTACCTTCTTAGCTAGTAGTCTGTTAACTACAAGCATTAAGTGACCCTGCTATTGTACTGTCCATGTGGCCAACAGATTCTACCTTCATAGATAGTAGTCAGTTAACTAGGAGCATTCATTGACCCTGCTATTGTACTGTCCATGTGACCAACAGATTCTACCTTCATGTCTAGTAGTCTGTTAACTAGGAGCATTCATTGACCCTGCTATTGTACTGTCCATGTAACAAACAGATTCTACCTTCATGTTTAGTAGTCGGTTAACTAGGAGCATTCATTGACCCTGCTATTGTACTGTCCATGTCACCAAAAGATTCTACCTTCCTATCTAGTAGTCAGTTAACTAGGAGCATTCATTGACCCTGCTATTGTACTGTCTATGTGACAAACAGATTCTACCTTCTTAGCTAGTAGTCAGTTAACTAGGAGCATTCATTGACCCTGCTATTGTACTGTCTATGTGACAAACAGATTCTACCTTCTTAGCTAGTAGTCAGTTAACTACGAGCATTCATTGACCCTGCTATAGTACTGTCCATGTGACAAACAGATTCTACCTTCATATCTAGTAGTCGGTTAACTAGGAGCATTCATTGACCCTGCTATTGTACTGTCCATGTGACAAACAGATTCTACCTTCATGTCTAGTAGTCGGTTAACTAAGAGCATTCATTGACCCTGCTATAGTACTGTCCATGTGACAAACAGATTCTACCTTCATATCTAGTAGTCGGTTAACTAGGAGCATTCATTGACCCTGCTATATATATAGTACTGTCCATGTGACAAACAGATTCTACCTTCTTAGCTAGTAGTCAGTTAACTAGGAGCATTCATTGACCCTGCAATTGTACTGTCTATGTGACAAACAGATTCTACCTTCATATCTAGTAGTCTGTTAACTACAAGCATTAAGTGACCCTGCTATTGTACTGTCCATGTGACAAACAGATTCTACCTTTATAGATAGTAGTCGGTTAACTAAAAGCATATATTAACATTGCTATTGTACTGTCCATGTGACAAAACAGATTCTACCTTTATAGATAGTAGTCGGTTAACTAAAAGCATTTATTACCTAATTGTAAAGTTTACATGTTTTTTTAAGTATTTTTTATTTTCAACTATTTTAGGGGTTTTGACTTTCTAGTATTCTATTGCCTGGTGATCTATTGCCTGGTGTTCTATTGCCTGGCGTTCTATTGCCTGGCTACCTTTGAACTTTACTGTGATTGATCAAAACAATTTCATGAATATTTATTACTAAGTAATACGAAATCTTGTCTAGTCCAAACCGGATTACAGCGTATGAAAATGTCGTAATCTAACACGATTTAACCCTTGACTGCGACGTTTCATGCATAATCGTTACTTCGTGTGCTGTAAAATACGCTATGGCTCTTTCAGCAGAGTTACGTCATTTATTTCATGACGCCATTTTAACAGCAATGTGAAGTTACTTACCGTTTCTTTTTAACTTTAAAGAGGTTCTATATGTACAATATCTGTATTTAACTTCAAATTGTGCAATCTAATTATAGCGTATTTGCGTAACTTATTCTTAAAGAAATAAACGTACATTTCTTTCCCAAGGGAGTATGATTATGTCCCTAGTGCAGTCCATCAACCAGGCACATGTATGTCCCTCACGCAGTCTAAATACAAGCGCAGATTAAAAATTTAAGAATCTTCATGTTTATTTTGAAAAAAAGATAAGTAGTTTTTTTAATCTGTCTAAAAAAATTATAATTAGGTAATAAAACAGTTATTTAATGGGAGTGCAGGCAATAGATCAAACAATTTTCCCCTCGGTATTGGGAAAGACCAAAGTGTTCTATTGACCTGTTGAACGGCGATGAAATACTGGTAGATGGAGAAAGTGAGAGTAATGTTCACACAAAACCAAGACCCATGAAGGTAACATTTACAAACACTGATGTAAAGAAATCTTTTATGAAGCAGCCAAGTAAACTAAAAGATGTAGATGAATCAAGTCCATTCAAAAACATTAGTATTTCACATGATATGACAAAAAATGAAAGAGATCAAAATAAAGCTATGTTTGAGGAAACTAAGAGACTAAATACCGAGGAGAAATCGGGGAAACACCGTCACATAGTCAGAGGCCCCCCGTGGGCAAGAAAGATAATCAGAGTGGTAGCAAAAATCAAATAAATCACTCCAAGTCTGTACATAAAACTGTAAATTCGTTTAGTTCAAATGTTACTGGTGGAAAGGATTTTAAAATTTTGACTGAACTTAAATGTGTTTATACAAATGCGGATAGTTTCATGGACAAATTTGATGAATTTAGAACCCGTTTCATTAACGATGAGTCGGACCCGCATATTATCATGATCACAGAAGCGTTGCCGAAAAACAGTAGATACAGTACATCTAAAGCAGAATTTAACCTCGAAGGTTATGACTTATTCCCAGAGAAATTTCCTATACAAGACACTAGAGGTATATTAGTTTATATTAAACAAGATCTGAAGGCGGTTGAAGTGAACATAGACCAAGATTTTAAGGAATGTGTACTAGTAAAAGTAAACCTTAGAAACAGAGACAAACTTTTAGTTGGATGTATTTATAAAAGTCCGTCATCCTCAGATGAAAATCACGATAAACTAAATGAACTATTATTATATATTAGTAAACTTGAAGACTCTTATACCCATATTCTGTTAGCAGGTGATTATAATTTTCCAGACATAGACTGGAACTCATGGACATCAAAAGAGAAGACGAGTTTGAACTTTTTAGAATGTATTAGAGATTGCTTTTTCCAACAGGTAGTGGAAAATCCTACAAGGTATCGTATTAACCAAGAGTCGTCTTTATTGGACCTTATCATTGTGAATGATAGTAACTATATTCAGAATATTGAACACTTAGATCCAGTAGGACGCAGTGATCATTGCGTATTATCATTTACCTTAAAATGCTATCTTAACTATGAAAATACAAAGATTGAAAAGTTTAACTATTTTAAAGGAGACTATGATAAGCTACGCCAGGAACTAGATATTGACTGGAACGAAATATTAAATGACAAAAACACAACAGATATGATAGATATCTTTATGAGTAAACTAACATTTGCCATGAAACATAACATCCAGACTAAACGTATTGGAAATAAGAAGGGTAACACACCACTGAGCCCGGAGGCTAGGCGCTCAATTAGGAAGAAACATAGAAGCTGGGAAAAATACCGATGTAAACAGGATAGCGAAAGCTACAAAGAGTATACTAAAGACCGAAATAAGGTAAAATCTATTATCACAAGAGAGCGGAAGAACCGTGAAAAACAAATAGCTGAAACAGCAAAATCAAACAGTAAACATTTTTGGTCGTATGTTAATAATAAGAGAAAAACAAAATCTGGAGTTTCAGAACTACATACCGAACGAGATGGAATTAAAATTATTGCTTCAGACGATGGGGAAAAGGCTGAGATATTGGCTGATTTTTTCAGCAGTGTATTTACAATAGAAAACGATGATGATGAAACTTTGCTCGAGAATATACAGTATGATGAACATTCAAACAACGACAATTTTACATTGACTGAAGTAAATAAACTATTAAAAGAATTGAATACTACAAAATCACCTGGTCCAGACCAAGTTCACCCTAAAGTCTTGTATGAATTAACAGACATTATCGATAAGCCACTTTGTACTATATTCAACAGTTCCTTTAAGACAGGGACAGTACCCGAAGGATGGAGAATTGGCCAAATTACAGCACTCTTCAAGAAAGGAAGTAAGAACTCTGCATCAAACAACAGACCAGTTAGTCTTACTAACATCATATGTAAGTTAATGGAAAAGTTAATTAGAAAGAGAATCATTCAGCATATGGATAAATTCGACTTATTTAGTATAAACAATTCGGTTTCATGGGTGGCAGATCTACCACATTACAACTCCTAAAGGTACTTGACCATTGGACAACTATACTCGATAATGGTGGAACTATCGATACCATTTATACAGACTTTATGAAAGCCTTTGATAAGGTACCACACATCAGACTAATCAACAAACTGCGTTCATATGGAATAAGCAACCAGACTTGTGTATGGGTTAAGAACTTCCTGAGTAACCGCAAGCAAAGAGTACAACTAAATGGATCTGTATCAAAATGGCATAATGTGACGAGTGGTATACCGCAAGGCTCGGTACTTGGACCTGTATTGTTTGTAATATTTATCAACGACTTACCGCTAAACGTAGAATCTGATGTATACATGTTTGCAGATGATACTAAACTATACAGGGATATTGCCAATCAGAGTGACATTGAAATAATCTAAAATGATATCAACAACCTCTTTAAGTGGAGTGAAAAATGGCTTTTGCACTTTCATCCTGATAAATGTAAAGTCCTGTCAATCATTGGTAAACGCCATCAACAAAGAACCACAGAATACACGATGCCAACATACTCGGGATCATACGTCACCTTAGAATCAGTTGAATCGGAAAAAGACATTGGAGTTACAATAGACTCAAAGCTTAACTTCGAAAAACATATCCAGACACAAGTAAACAAGGTAAATCAAATAGTTGGGATAATCAGGAGATCATTTAAATATTTGGACTTCAAAACATTCTGCTTATTATTCAAATCACTTGTCAGACCCATCCTAGAATATGCGAGTAGCGTTTGGAACCCATATAAAACTAAAGACATAGAAGCAATCGAGAATGTCCAACGTAGAGCAACAAAAATGTTACCGGATATGAAGGACCTGACCTATGAAGAACGATTAAGGAAACTAAAACTCCCGTCACTGAGATATAGGCGATTAAGAGGCGACATGATAGAAACTTTCAAGATAGTTACTGAAATCTATGATAAGCGTGTGACAGAGGATTTATTGCCCATCAACAAGAGTACTTTTCATCAGACTCGTGGACATTCACTAAAGCTAACCAAGAACAGATCTAGATTGGACATACGTAAATATTATTTCACAAACAGAGTAGTCGAATATTGGAATAATCTACCAGAAACAGTTATCACGGCCAAAAACGTAAAGATTTTTGAAAACAGATTAGATAAGCTGTGGCAAAACCACCCTATGATGTACGACCATACATATAACGATAAACAGACAACAACCGGAAGTAGACAGTTAAACCAAATAGACAACGAAGTACAGCCAAATATAGAGGAGCAAGCTGATCTCCTGCGTTTGGAACAGACTTAGGTAGACTTAGGTAGGTAGACCTCGGGCAGTATAACCCTTTTTCTTTCCCCAATACCTTGGGAAATATATTTTGATCTATTGCCTGCACTTCCATTAAATAACTGTATAATATTAATCCTGCTATTGTACTGTCCATGTGATAAACAGATTCTACCTTTATATCTAGTAGTCGGTTAACTACAAGCATTCATTGACCCTGCTATTGTACTGTCCATGTGACCAACAGATTCTACCTTCATATCTAGTAGTAGGTTAACTACAAACATATATTAACACTGCTATTGTACTGTCCCTGTCATCTTTGTGATAGTATGTTGTCTTTTTGAGTGAAAGCGAATCTGTGCAGGTGTTGTATTGTTTGTTTATATGTGTTGCCGTTAGAGATCCAGTTATGATCAAGAGGGGAGGGTTGGGATCCCTTTAACCAGTTTAACCCTGCCACATTTTTGTGCCTGTACCAAGATACGACCAGGATTTCCAACGTCATGTGCAGTGGTCTTTTTTGTGTTCATTCAGTTCAGTTGAGGAGGAAATTGTTCATTTTGTTGATATTGGTGAAATTGATGACCATCACTCTTTAACTTTCTTTTTATAATTAGTTTAAAAAAAAAGATAGGTTTACACATGTACCATAGTTGAAAGTTATGTATTCTGGGTAAACTAACAATGGCATTATGATACTGGCATCTTAAAATTAAAAAAAAACCATATCCGTTGTTTTTGCACTTCTGAACTTTTTAGAATTACTTGGCATATATCTGTTGTTGTGTGTCATCTTCCATTACATTTTTCACATTTTATTCTCCTGCAAAACTGCTCAAAAGAAGTAGATCCCCCTAGAGGAGGGGCTATTTGGTTTGTTTGTTTGATGATGTTTAACGCCACTTTCAACAATATTTCAGTTATATCGTGGAGGTCAGTTTTATTGGTGGAGGAAACCAGAGGACCCGGAGAAAACCACTGACCTGTCGCAAGTCGCTGACAAACTTTATCACATAATGTTGTACACCTCGCCCTGATCGAGATTCAAACTCACAACATCAGGCACTGATTGCATAGATAGTTGTAAGTCCAACTACCATACGATCACGGCCCCTGGGGCTATTTTGGGAAAAGATGGATATTAAGTATCTTATAAGTTTTCTTCACAAGAAACAGTAATAGAAATGTTACAAAATTTATTGTGCAGCATCACTGCAGCTGGAATATGTAGATTTAGATTTGTACAAACTAAGAATTCAGTCTTAAAAGATCCAAAAGCCTTGGGATCCAAAATTTAACATAATCTGCAAGTGGAGAAAATTTAAACTAGAAGCTCAGTGGGCTGAGCCTGTGTCGCTCACCTTTCATTCTGCTTTGAGGAAACTTAATACAGAACCTTCCATAGGTGCTTCCCACCAAGTTTCGGTTCATTTAGCTAAGCAGTTACAGAGAAAAAGATTTTTAGAAATCAACCAATCAGAAACAAGAATGGCCTGTGGTGGCCATGTTTATTAATGGATGGGATCTAAATGCACAATCTTTATAGATGACCTTCCAAGGATGCTTCCTCATTTGGCAAAGTGGTTTCAGAGAAGATTTTTTAGAAATCAACCAATCAAACAAGAATTGCCTGTGGCGGCCATGTTTGTTAACGGATCGGAACTAAATTAGCAGTCTTTATAGAGGACCTTCCAAGGATGCTTCCTACCAAGTTTCGATTCATTTGGCCAAGCAGTTTCAGAGGAGACGATTTTTTAGAAATCAATCAATCAGAAACAAGAATTGCCTGTGGTGGCCATGTTTGTTAACGGATCGGAAATAAATGAGCAATCTTTATAGAGGACCTTCCAAGAATGCTTCCTACCAAATTTCGATTCATTTGGCCAAGCGGTTACAGAGGGGAAGATTTTTAAGAAATCAACCAATCAGAAACAAGAATTGCCTGTGGTGGCCATGTTTGTTAACGGATCGAGACGAAATGAGCAATCTTTATAGAGGACCTGCCATAGATGCTTCCTACCAAGTTTCGGTTCATTTGGCCAAGCGGTTTCAGAGAAGAAGATTTTAAAAATCGGCCAATCAGAAACAATAATTGCCTATGGCAGCCATGTTTGTTAATGGATCGGGACAAAATTAGCAATCTTTAGAGAAGACCTTCCATAGATGCTTCCTACCAAGTTTCACTTCATTTGGCTGAGGGTTTTCAGAGGAGAAGATTAAAATGTGAAAAGTTAACGGACAAGACAACGGACGCCAAAAGCTCACATTGCCTTTGGCAAGGTGAGCTAAAAAAACAGTAATAGAAGTGCAGTTATAAGTATCATGGAATGAATCATCACAGATTTAAGCTTGTACAAGAAAGACCACAGGGAATCCAAATTTTGACATGGCTGTTTCTGAAAAATTGTCTAGATCTGTTAGAGTACATACAATCAAGGTATCTCCTCATTCATTGGCTTTAAACATTTGGTTGTTGGATTTACAACTACATTTTTTGTACCTATGCAATCAGTGCCTATCACCACTAAAGTGAGTTTGAATCCCGCTCAGGTGAGGTGTACTTGATACAACATTATGTAATAAAGTTTGTCAGTGACTTGCTGCAGGTTGGTGGTTTTCTGTTGGTTCCTCCACCAATCCAGCTGACCGCCACGATATAACTGAAATATTGTTGAAAGTGGCGTTAAACACCATAAACCAAACCAAACCATTACTACAGTAGAGGCTATCATTATAAAGTCAATAATCATTGCAAACACAGAATTTTATTCAATAATAAATTTGTAATATATCTAAATAAATGTAAAATAAAGTTCACATCTAAAAACAAACAAAAAATATAAAAAACCAAAGAAAAGAAGAGTTCCTCAAACATTCTGTACTCTTGTAAAGAAAAATAGCAGGGTTTAATAACGGAATAAGTTCTAAGGTGTCTTCTCCTTTAGTTATTCAGTAGTACTCATTTCTCCTTTATTTATTCAGAGATAAGTTCTATGAAGTCCTTCATTTAGAAATAAATTGTCATACTGAGCAAATATATAAAAAAAAAATCTACATACTACAGAAAATTAACATACAAGATTTATTAGTAAAAAAAATTACAAACAATGGGGGATTATATTTTTCATAAATAATACAGATATTTTTTCAAGAGAATCAGGTGATCTTCTTGTCAATTATAATCATGTATCTACCTTTATGTGCTGAAAATAATTACATGTATTATTTGTACCTATGTCCTATAATTTCCTCATTAATATGTTTATACTGGTGAATATAAAAACAGTGAAACCTATCTAAACCAAACCTTCTTGGGACCAACTTTTGTTAATACAGGTTTAATTAACAAAGATTTACTATATTTAGACTTTATTTAAAGTTCAAACTTTCCAGGATTCTAGTTTATTCAAAGTTAGTTTAAACAGGTTTAATTAACAAAGATTTACTACCTTTAGACTTTATTTAAAGTTCAGACTTTCCAGGATTCTAGTTTATTCAAAGTTAGTTTAAACAGGTTTAATTAACAAAGATTTACTATATTTAGACTTTATTTAAAGTTCAGACTTTCCAGGATTCTAGTTTATTCAAAGTTAGTTTAAACAGGTTTAATTAACAAAGATTTACTATATTTAGACTTTATTTAAAGTTCAGACTTTCCAGGATTCTAGTTTATTCAAAGTTTAGTTTAAACAGGTTTAATTAACAAAGATTTCCTACATTCAGACTTTCCAGGATTCTAGTTTATTCAAAGTTTAGTTTAAACAGGTTAAATTAACAAATATTTACTACATTTAGACTTTATTTAAAGTTCAGACTTTCCAGGATTCTAGTTTATTCAAAGTTTAGTTTAAACAGGTTTAATTAACAAAGATTTCCTACATTCAGACTTTATTTAAAGTTCAGACTTTCCAGGATTCTAGTTTATTCAAAGTTTAGTTTAAACAGGTTAAATTAACAAATATTTACTACATTTAGACTTTATTTAAAGTTCAGACTTTCCAGGATTCTAGTTTATTCAAAGTTAGTTTAAACAGGTTTAATTAACAAAGATTTACTATATTTAGACTTTATTTAAAGTTCAGACTTTCCAGGATTCTAGTTTATTCAAAGTTAGTTTAAACAGGTTTAATTAACAAAGATTTACTATATTTAGACTTTATTTAAAGTTCAGACTTTCCAGGATTCTAGTTTATTATAAGTTATTTTAGACAGGTTTTACAGTAACTTTAATTGTTTTGAATTCAAAGAAAAAGAATAGTTTTCATGATAAGAAAAATTTGTGATGAACCTCCAGCCATTATCCTAATGTCACATGTTGTCAAGAATATATTTTAAATGTACTATTTATGTAGTTGCGGAACTGTAGCTCTTGATATTTCGTATGTAAATCAACACATGAGAATCTGAGTGTTTTATTTGGTTTCCCCTTACTACATACAATTCTGGGTTTAACTTGACTGAGAACAAAGTTGAAAAACAAAATATATCCTCGTGTGATGGGTTTTCGTACTATTATCGATTTTCCGATATAGCGATTAACAGTGTTAAACCTTCATTCATATGACAATTGGAATTTTCAAAGAATGGCTAGTTAAATATTTCTTTGTACATAAGAATGTTTTAAAAGCCATTCTTGTATTTTAATATACTCTCGATTATCTGACAACTTTTGCTGTCAGTAAAATGGCATCATATGTTTTCGTATGAAGTAAAAACAGGGCCGATATACGGGATGGAAACGAATATAAAATCCGGAAATGGCTGGTTTTAAAATTTCATGGTTCTGGCCATCTACAAATCATACTACATCTAAATAAAATAACAGAATGTTTGAAAATGACCACTTTCAAAATTGCGTTTACTTTTGATGTTTTTTTTAGTGCTGAAACCACATGCACTGCTGATGTTTCGCACAGTTATTTAGTGTTTAGTATTTATTTGGCTAAAAAGAAACAAATATATATATAAGTGTTAATCATTTTATGTATTTTTGTCAAAGATACAATGAATTGACATACATTGTAGTGACTAGTATAAAGTGAAATATTACAAACAATAATTCCCTAAAGTTTTTGGAGAGTATTGCCTGTATTTGTGCCTCTTGGCAGTGGATTTCTACAATAAATATGACAATAATAAATGATTTGTTTTTATCCAGACTTGTTTTAAAGATCAGAGTTTATATATAAAACATCAGGCTGTTTTTATGTCATTTTATTACAGTAATATAAAATAGAAGTTGACACTGAAATACATTAATTTCCAAGGTGACATGTATTTTATATAAGAAACAGGCACATTTCAGTCAACTCTTTTGTTTACAAGTACGATCAGTGACCCCATGACAGTCACATGACAGGAAGAGCCGGTGTCTGAGAGGCAGATGACATAGTTCAATTTTATATAGCCCTTCTGGATTTTTCCCCAGCTACTTTATAAATGAAGTAAATTTTTAGCATTACAAAAAGTATGGTTCAGTAGGTAGGTTCACTATTTTTGGTACTTACGTCTTTAAAAGCAACCTTGAACATTTTTGACAGATGTCACATTGGAGTCCTGTTTACGTTCCAGAAATAGAAACCGGAAGACACGTCAAAAATAACGTGTGCACTGTGGAAATCAAAATAAAATGGATGATACGAAAACATATACCGGGACGATATATACCAGGTAGGGTTGAGCTTAGATGATAAAATCAATGAGCAAACATTTTTATATAGAATATTACATTAAGAAGTTTACATTGAGAAGTTTACATTAAGAAGTTTACATTGAGAAGTACTCTTACTTTTATAAGAACAATATCGCTGGACATGAACTAATAATAAATCAGGACCAAATAAAATAATGTATCACATGTTTAAAGTCTAAACATACTTTAATTAAATTGTTAATTAGTGAAACTTGATCTAAATCAGTGTTCAAAGTGACAGGACAGGATAAATGATGTGTCTTATCCTTTTTGCACATTTGAGCAAATAAAGTATGTGTAAACTAAACAGGATAAAACTGACTATATAATATTAATATAAGTATTACTTATCTATACATAACTAAATATAATATACAGACCATGATTAATGGCAAGAAAAAAATATATATAGGAGAGTTACTTCCCCCTGAAAAATAACAGTGGCAAAAATACAAAACATTCTGGATTTATGTTCTCATAGAAACAGCTGAAGAAAATCATTTCTAAATATACCATAAATGTGAAGATAGACAATTGAGATATACATGTATATTGTTGCTTTTTTTCAAAGAACATAGTAATCTGTAGTCTATTTATTGACCACAAATCTTACTTATATAGAAGGATCGATTTTAGTTGGAAATTTTTTCTTATCTAGTAGAAAAGTTAACTAGCTATAAATCTGACTTATATAGAAGAAGGGTAATACTAGTTCTAATAATAAAACCGTAAATGCTCGCTTACTCGCAAGGGTTATAACGGGATGCCATTACACGTAATGGAGCAGCTGCCAAGATTTTTTGCACTCGCTTACAGAGTTTCTGACGCCTGCATTTATCAATAATAAGACATAACCTTTCCTTTTGTCCATTATTATAACAAGTTTTTATCACCTACCAGTATTTTAGAATGTAATTCCCACAAAATAAAAATCCATGTTTACTTTCTCTCTGAACATTTTGAATTTCGTCATTTCCGGCCTCACTATTTGGATGTCGATACCATATTTGGCGATTTGAGGCGTGAATGTTTACATCAGCCGTTTACTACGTGTAGTAAGAAATACCATATTTAGAAAAGCTCCGCCTTCCGTAGTTTCCGGTTATGGCAAACGATTGATAAATTTGAACAAGGTTGTTGCTACCTTTGAAAAGCATATATTTCTCAGCCAAACCGATTTAACAAGGACTGGGATCATCAGTAATAGTTATAATGAAATGTTTGAAGTGTAAATAGTGAGTTTTTATGTTTCAACTGCAACTTTTTTTTGGCTCCATTGTGATGAATGGGACCGCGTTGTAGCTCTGCCGAGACACAAGTTTGTCACAGGAGCTACATTATTGCAGCTAGGTAATACTAAAAGTTAAAAAACACATAAAATCACAAAAAACTCTATGCAAATTTATTAAAATATTGAAAGACATTTGTATTTATTGAGTTCAGAAAGATTGTTAAATCTTAAAAGCAACAAACAAAAATTGGACCCTTTGTGTAAAACGTTTAATAAGATTACTAAGAAATAACAGTAAATTGACATAGAATACAAACAGGTACAAGTAATGCATTGCCACTACATGTGGAGGACTGTGGCATTCTAAATATCAGCAAAAATACAAACAGGTACAAGTAATACACATGTGGTGGACACAGCTGTGGCATTCTAAATATCAGCAGAAAAGCACAATGTTTGATAAGTAAATGATATTACATGTGTCAGTAAAAACAGGGGAAATAACAAAAACATATCAGCAGAAGAATAAGAATCATTGAATTCTTCTGAAATTGTAAAAAAGAAAATACTGTATCATGTGACAAACCTAAATTATAATCAAATTAGATATCAAATGTTTCTATTCTATTGAGTGACTGAGGTATAATTAAGTCATTAACTAAATACATCATGTAAAACACAGCTGTTTGTCATCTTACAGATTAAAACAATATTAGATGTATATCACCATATACAATGTATACACTGACATAATCATGTCTCTGGTCATGATCTGTGTGCTAATTTACATATTCAAAGACTCCTTATCCTCAATATCTAATCAGTAATAACAAACAAAAACGTTTACATGTTTCAAAGTGTTTGTTAGTTTGATGGTGTTTAATGCCACTTTCAACAATATTTCAGTTATATCATGGCTGTCAGTTTTATTGGTGGAGGAAACCGGAGAACCCAGAGAAAACCACTGACCTGCCACAAGTCACTGACAAACTTTATCACATAATGTTGTACACCTTGCCCTGATCGAGATTCGAACTCACAACATCAGTGGTGATAGGCACTGATTGCATAGATAGTTGTAAATCCAACTACAATACGATCACGGCCACGATGGCTCCTCCTTCAAAGTGCAAATCTTCTTTTCCAATTTGTTTTTTCAAAGAACCTGTCATTTTATTTATATCTTAAAATCATAACAAAATAATACAGATAATCATGATCTATTAACTGATCATATCAAAAGAATGACCCGAGATTTAAAAAAAATGTTTCAGCAAAAATGCAACTGTTTTAACTAAAAATTCTAACTCTATAAATATAGTACGGTATAAAACAAAACTAGGATTATTACATATCATTACAATTAAAATGTTTTAATACATGTAGAAAAGTATGCAAAAAGTGATAATAAACAAGCTGACATATATAAGTTTAAACAATGAAAGCTTAAATAAGCAACAAATACAGTTTTAACTCCTCAAAAACCATCTTCAATGAGAATCAGTCTGATCTAAAACAGAAAGTACAATAAACATCATATTAGAATTGAGTATTACATTTACAATTATTTCTACGTATATGTTCTTATAATTCTTGAGTTGCCATAGCAACCCTTGTATGGTTGAATATACATCTATACATTTGTATATGTATTTATACATATAGTATCCATCACCACTAACATTATATATCAACTTATAATATTAAATTAGAATACAGTCAAACCTGCCTATGCGGTCACCTCTATTAAGCAGCCATCTGTATTAAAAGGTCACCTTTTTATTGTCCTGTATAATTGAAATTCTTTTAAGAGGTCACCTGCCTTATAAGGCCACTTTTTCCTTGCCCAAAAAAGGCCTGGGTGGCTCAATGAGTTAGGTAGTTTGATTACCTAACAACTCATAAAAGCCTATCACCAATATGGCGTGGGTTCATGCCCGGCTTTGTAAATTACAAAAAAGGGTGCACTCGACTCGCAGCCGCAAGTGATAAAGTCTACCAGTTGCTTGCCCATGGTCGGTGGTTCTCTTCGGGTATTCCGGCTTCTTCCACCACTAAAACTGGTCGCCATGATATAGCTGAAATATTGCTGAAAGTGGCATTGAATACCAAAATCAAATCAAATCCTTGCCCAAAAGTGACCTCTTAATACAGGTTTGACTGTATTGCTATTACAGTCTTTATCAATACACAATCATTACTTTCAATATACCAATACTCTGTGTAAACCATTCAAAAGCTGCTTAAAATACAGGAGAAATTATAATAATTCAGCACATTTATAACAACCAAAGTTATTTTCTTTTTTGACCGATTGAATTTGGTGCAACTTAAATCTTAACAATTTCTCATCTGTGTCCCACATTGTGAAGTTAAATATGCAGTACTTGGAATGAGTGATAGTTGCTTAATGACAACTCAGTAATTTTTCAGCTATATCATGGTGAGAACAAGCAAATTTTTCAGCTATATCATGGCGAGAGCAAGTAAATTTTTCAGCTATATCATGGCGAGAACAAATTAATTTTTCAGCTATATCATGGCGAGAACAAGTTAATTTCCTATGATATGATGATGAAGTCCACTTTATACTAGACCAACACATTTAGTTCGATTTTCATAGTGCTAGCTCATTGAAACAACAGTCTGGATAGATATGTCGCTCTACTCGGACACATTATCCCGATTACTAGGTAATCAAGTCTTTACTCTTATTTCTTAATGCTGCATGTTTAGTGGAGAAGCAGCAGATACCAATTTTCTTTAGTTTGAACCAATCGGGGCTGGTTTACTGCACTCGAGGTGAGAACGCTGACCATTACACCACCGGTGTGGTCTCCAGTACAGGGTGCATTCATAGATAGCTGATAGACACAAAGAGAACATATACCATTCCCAAAACAAAACTCTCGTAACTCCATGCATAATTTAGTTAATCGAAGCAGTAATCTCTGGGAAGACAATGTTAAGATTCTGAAGCATAAAGATAAGTGTCACTCTGTGGTTCATCAATGAATCCTTACTATTTCTTACTTTGTCAGCTAGGTATATGGGCAGAGTATTTATAACTTCAGATATTGCACAACCACTACTTGGAAGATTGGTATTATTGACATACCTGAATTAATAAATGTATTTTGACTAGAAATGTCTGCCATATAGGCAGAATGTTAGATCCTGAATATGTGAAATAATTCACACCATATAGTCAGTGTATGAATACATTGTGACTAGAATTACATAGAGTAATACATAATGTAATGACAATTAATTTACATGACAAAGTGTTGTAATTTCAATAGACAGCAGTAATTCTTTAAAATTTACACATCAATAAATATGTTTTGTGTTCACATAATCAGTAATTCTATTTTGTGTTCTCATATCAATAATTCTATTTTGTGTTTACATATCAATAATTCTATTTTGTGTTCACACATCGATAATTCTATTTTGTTTTCACATATCAATAATTCTATTTTGTGTTCACATATCAATAATTCTATTTTGTGTTCACATATCAATAATTCTGTTTTGTGTTCACATATCAAATTTTGTTTTGTGTTCACATATCAATAATTCTGTTTTGTGTTCACATATCAATAATTCTGTTTTGTGTTCACATATCAATAATTCTGTTTTGCATTCACATATCAATAATTCTGTTTTGTGTTCACATATCAAGAATTCTATTTTGTGTTGACATATCAATAATTCTATTTGTGCTCCCATATCAATAATTCTATTTGGTGTTCACATTTCAATAATTCTATTTTGTGTTCACATATCAATAATTCTATTTTGTGTTCACATATAAAAATAATTCTATTTTGTGTTCACATATCAATAATTCTGTTTTGTTTTCACATATCAATAACTCTATTTTTGCACATATCAATAATTCTATTTTGTGTTCACATATCAATAATTCTGTTTTGTGCTTATATATGTAAGTGTAATGATTACTCAAAGGTGAATAGTTTTGCAAATATATATATACATTTTTCTTTAAAGAATGAAATTGTATTAAATGTTATTTTGTATGTGTCTACAAGTGAGTGAAGTCAGTTCCCCCACACAAACATGGATAAAATTCCAAACAATCTTATTATAAGTCAATAAAGCCAGTTTTTCTAAACAAACTTGTATAAAGTCCTCCCACACTCTTATAAGTGAGTAAAGCCAGTTTGTATAAAATCCCCCATGACTCAAACTTCTACAACTGACTTGTGGGGTATTGAAATCTCTCTTAAATATAACAAGAAGTTAATACAACTTTTATTGCTCACTTTTTTTTTTATCATAATAAACTTCAGAAATGTTCAGTCATCCAGAAGAAAACTGTAATCAGTCACCTGGTTTTCAATTTGACTTCTAAAGTTTATAGAAAATAGGAGTGTCATGAATAATTTTGAAAGTAGGCCAACTAAAGATTGTGTCAGCTCAAATGTCTGAGCAGAAGATTTTCATGTGATTTTTTTCTCTTCAGTATAAATTGTCTGAAAAGAACATAACAGAAAATCCCATAAGATATGCTGATCTACACAATGCTATGTAGTTGCAGTTAAAAAAGAGCTCATTTTGACTTATAATAAGTAGCAGTAAACAATTAAAGAAATTTCTATTTTTAGTAATGGCCACCATCTTGAATGGAGGGCAGGGTTGTCCGACACAATTTTGAAAGGGACATCCAAGGAACATCTCTGCCAAAGTTGGTTAAATTGAGTTCAGAGGAGAAGTTTTAAATGTAGAAGTCAAGTGATGGTGAAAGCTCACATAGCCTGTGGTCAGGTGAGCTACAAAAGTCACATTTTCTATGTGCAAAATTGAATGACTCTGAAATGGATTTATTTCAATAGCAGTTACAATCAATAGTAATGATCACAAATCATACATTAGGTAGCTATATAAAACAAACAATTTAAAACAGATTTCCTTCTAAAAAAATCAAAAAATGTGGGTCACTGAATTTGTCTTTAATGTAAATCAAATTCTGAAGAGTTATACAGAGAAAAGGGGTTTTTGTGGAAAAATATATAGACTTAATATCAATAAACAGAAATTGCTATAAATTTGGGAAAAGACAATGTACAGGTAAATATTTTCATAGAAAAAAAGAAAGGATGGGTTACCTTTAGATATTACAGTATGGCAGAAATACATATTTCCTAGTGATTCTCAGGAGAAATTGCCTCCCCTTTTCAAACTTGACTTTCAATAATTTGACATAGATGTATATCTAAGATTAAACAACATGTAAATGTGCTAATCAATTAATAATGAATGCATGAAAGAGGATTAGTCATACCATTTTAAGTAATTCCGCCTTCTAAAAATAGTATTTGTAAATTGTTCAATGTATTTATTTACCACTTGAATGAGTAAAGAAATGAAAATTTCCAACAAAAAAATATTTGAATTTTATGTTTGTTGTGTACAGCTCCCTTAAATGAAGATTAACATAACCACTTCTGTGATTAAGAAAATATAAAATGGACAAATATTGCTACCAATACAAATGAATTAATTGTAAAGGACTTAAGAAATAAGCTATTCTTTAGTTGATCCACTACTGAAGAGCTTGGTCCTGACATTAGGTAGGGTATATGTTGTTGTCATCTTTTGTAGTGGACTCCGTGGACTACGGAACAATACAGAGCTATCATTCAGTCTTGGTGTTGTAATCTGTGGAAAACTTGACGACAGGTTTGAATACTGATGTATTCTGGCAGGGCTCGGCCAACTATAAAAATATATGATACAGTTATAAGTAATGATGTATTCTGGCAGGGCTCGGCCAACTATAAAAATATATGATACAGTTATAAGTAATGATGTATTCTGGCAGGGCTCGGCCAACTTTAAAAATATATGATACAGTTATAAGTAATGATGTATTCTGGCAGGGCTTGGCCGACTATAAAGATATATAATACAGTTATAAGTAATGATGTATTCTGGCAGGGCTCGGCCAACTATAAAGATATATAATACATTTATAAGTAATGATGTATTCTGGCAGGGCTCGGCCAACTAAGATATTGTTAGTATCAACACACTGTTCCTTTGATCTTACTGTAGGATATTGTTAGTATCAACATTGTTCCTTTGATCTTACTGTAGGATATTGTTAGTATCAACACACTGTTCCTTTGATCTTACTGTAGGATATTGTTAGTATCAACATTGTTCCTTTGATCTTACTGTAGGATATTGTTAGTATCAACACACTGTTCCTTTGATCTTACTGTAGGATATTGTTAGTATCAACATTGTTACTTTGATCTTACTGTAGGATATTGTTAGTATCAACACACTGTTCCTTTGATCTTACTGTAGGATATTGTTAGTATCAACATTGTTCCTTTGATCTTACTGTAGGATATTGTTAGTATCAACACACTGATCCTGTTTAAACTTTTTTTCTATAATTTTAAGAGTTGATACCTGTACTTGTAAACGGACCAATCAGAATACTGTAATTAATATATAAGGCATTCTCATTGGATGATATTTAAGTAAGAGTACACAGTTTGTACTAACAGTTTTATAACTGTACGATCTAGCCAGGCCTCGACATTAACGTTTGTCCGATACCAGTGAAAACTGACGTCGGACAAGTAGATCTTATATTATGGTTGTCCGACGGAACAAGTGAAAAAGTTAGATTCCCAAACGTGCCGGTACGACGGACAAATCTATTTCCACTGGTATAAAATACTGGGTTTGTTGTATAAAAGAGCCCTGTTTGATCTCCAATTTGTCCATAACTTATTTTGATTAAAACTAAAGTGAAACGCTAGATCAAAACTCTTTTATTGTATCATTTATCGTTCCTCCATATGAAGTTCAAGGACATTGACAAAATTAAAGTCGCAATCTCAGAAATGCTTTAATGAACGGAAATATCAATATTTGAAATATAAGAACAAGAATCACTCCGGAACGGACACGTAAAAATTATCAGATATCAATTTGGCGCCAAATTTAAACTTGTCTTTTGTGCAAAATCCGATAGAGGACTTGATTTAGGCTTTTGGGAAATATTGAAACCTTTGAAATGGACAAATATTACAAGCTTTTTCCTGATCTTGTTGAAAAGATCCACTAAAATTTTTATTTCTATGTGAATTTAAATAAAATACTTTGCTTTTTTATATCACAGGCACTTGTTTCTGGTAAAAAATATATAGCTAGATACTGGTATATATACATGTTGTATCTAGGTATCTTTTTTTTTTACCAGAAACAAGGATTTATATAACACAAATATGAGTTATTACAATTTGTGTGGTATTGGATCACAAATAAAAATGTGACATTGAATATAAGTACCTTAAGGTACTTATGAATAAAAAAAACCCAGAACAAATCAGTTCAGGCAGCTTTAACTATTTACTTAATTTGGGCAGGGTAACGTCAGAGGGATCGCGAAACAATGTTTCGATTAATTGCAATTGACTTCTCCCAGAAGTCTCCCCACTTCTCTCTGTTGTCTCCCACTTCTCCCTGTGAGCTCTCTGAAAGAGAAGTCACTTCTCCCTCTAATTTGAAAGTAGTGGGAGCCCTGGATAATTATTCTCTAGTTTTTGTAATTTTTATTAATTTTTTCGGACAACTAAAAGATTGAGTCGGACGAGTACTTTTTTTAGTTAGTTGTTTGAAGGGACAAGTTGAAAAATATGTTAATGTAGAGGCCTGCTAGCCCTGCAGCTGGTAAACAAAATTGAGGATCAAATAAAATTTAATTCATGTTCACTAACATAAACATCATTTTGTGTTCTATTTTCTTATATAAATAATTAATATTTCATAAATATAATGAAATTCAAATTAATTATTAGTGCACATTTTTCATTTAAATAGTGATATTACGATGTCAACATTTGTCTTCATATCTAAGAATGCCAAGAAAACATGTAATGTAACATTAATGCACTAGAACTGTTATTGACCTCACTGAGTGATACCCCCCGCTTGCAATACTATGATGTTCAAAATTTGGAATACAGGTATATTAGCAAGTTACCTACGAAAAATGAACGGATATGGAGGTATGTCAAGGAGACAACATCCCATCTCCAAAATAAGCTAACCAAGAGCATACATCTAGGGGTCGCCACAAGTACACGACCCCCCTTCTGTGAAAGTATAAATTGAATTATCTCCCCTTCTAAATTTTAGACAGCAACGGTATTCCTTCATGCACATCTGCAGGTTGTGTACTACAACTGTAAAGTTTCATAAAAATTCAATAAGCAGTTTAGTAGGAGTTGCGCTTACAAGGTACATGCCCCCCCCTTTTCGTGAAAGTATGAGTTGAATTATCTCCCCTATATTCCTTCATGCACATCTGCAGGTAGTGTACTACAAATGTGTAAAGTTTCATAAAAATCCAATAAGCGGTTTAGGAGGAGTTGCACTTACAAGGTACGTGGACAGATGGACGGACGGACAGGGTGATTCCTATATACCCCCCAACCTTTGTTTGCGGGGGGTATAATTAACTAATCTTTATCTGACAGAGTGTTAATTATTACAGTACAGTCCAAGACATAGCATGACAAATCACTATGATAGACGTATCACTATTCTTAGTGATACTGATATATCTTTTGGTCTATTTAATCTATTTACTTATTTTGATATGCCTTTTGGGTGATAGTAAGTAACACTCTAAATGTAATTGAAATTTTGAAGATATATTAAATAGAACAAAAGATATATCCAAATGACCAAGATGAGTGATACGTCTATCAGAGTGATTTATCACACTATGTCTCTATCTGTACTGTACATGTATACTAACTCATTTCCACAGTCTGTTATCCTGGCTGATATTAAGGATCTCCATCTATGTATGTAGGGGTATTCAGTTCTACTAATACCATAGTCATCCATAGCTCTAAAGGCATCTAAATCTGTCTTAGTGGGTAGAGGCCTATAAATATAAAACATAAACTAGATACATACTACTGGGTGACATGGTGCAACTGAACGAAAGTACACAACCATGGAGACATTATGAGGGAAGAAAAGTACACTGCAGATGGGCATGGTGACTGATGAAAAGTACACTGCAGGGGGGGAGGGGGGGGGATGGCAACTGATGAAAAGTACACAACCATGGAGACATTATGAGGGATGAAAAGTACACTGCAGGGGGGCATGGTGACTGATGAAAAGTACATTGCAGGGGGGCATGGTGACTGATGAAAAGTACACTGCAGGGGGACATGGTGACTGATGAAAAGTACACTGCAGGGGGGCATGGTGACTGATGAAAAGTACACTGCAGGGGGGCATGGTGACTGATGAAAAGTACACTCAGGGGGGGCATGGTGACTGATGAAAAGTACACTGCAGGGGGGCATGGTGACTGATGAAAAGTACACTGCAGGGGGGCATGGTGACTGATGAAAAGTACACTGCAGGGGGGCATGGTGACTGATGAAAAGTACACTCAGGGGGGGCATGGTGACTGATGAAAAGTACACTGCAGGGGGGCATGGTGACTGATGAAAAGTACACTCAGGGGGGCATGGTGACTGATGAAAAGTACACTGTAGGGGGGGCAGGGACAAATGAAAAGTACACTACATGGGGGCATGGTGAGGCTGATGAAAAGTACACAACCATGGAGGCATGGTGAGAGATGAAAAGTACACTACAGGGGGGGGGCTGATATGATGGACCTACAGTACACAGCTAGGTGACAAGATGTTACTAGCAAAAAGTACAGAGCAACTTCTATTTCCTTAACATATACAAGAATCACGAGGCCTGGTTCTGTCAACAATACTATTTTAAAAAGAGAGCATCAGATTGGACATTATACAATTAATGACTTTTAATGAGGTGGATACAAGGATTTATTAACCTAAGAATATTATATCTACTGGGGCCAGGGGTCAAGGCAAATATATTATTCTTGGTTTTATAAATCCTGGTATCCATCATATTAAAAGTCAATAATTGCTTTATTATACGACACATTTTTATATGCTGCTTTCACCCTTAAAATAAGTTTTTATCACAACATTTTCTTTGGTTTAGCTTGGTGCAAGAGGTTACAATGTTATATTTCACCTCGCATTACGTCGCACGAGGTAAATATAATGTAGGGCCCGGGTGTCTCAATGAGTTAGGTAGTTGGATTACCTAACAATTCATACAAGCCTATCACCAATATGGTGTGGGTTCGCACCCGGCTTTGTAAATTACAAAAAAGGGTACACTTGACTCGCAGCCGCAAGTGATAAAGTTTACCAGTTGCTTGCCCATGGTCGGTGGTTCTCTCCAGGTACTACGGCTTCTTCCACCATTAAAACTGGTCGCCATGATATAGCTGAAATATTGCTGAAAGTGGCGTTAAACACAATAAATCAAATCAAATAAAATCAAATAACTATAACGTTTTATCAAAGAACGTTACTATGGACGTCAGCCAATTAGAAAAGACATTATATGAAGTCATATAATAATTCTATCTATTGTTCGTATATCTTCTGTTGAAATGGTTTTTTCTATTTGCTTCTTTGCTGTGGTGTGCTTTTGTTTAATAATATATTAAAGGTTATTATAGATACAGCAGTGCCTGAGTCACTGGTCCAAATGGCATAATGGTGGCCCAAACATTTTGTGACATTTTTTTTTATGAAAAAAAGACATCAGATATCAATATATAAACAGTTTTCAGATTAATTGTTTTTTATCAATAACATTAAAATTCATTCTTTCACTAGTCTCACGGGGGTTGGGGGGCTCTTCAAGGTAATTTTTGTAGGTACAGGTGTGCAGCTGAAATTGCGAAAACACCCCAATGCATATATTGCTATCAAATGAAACCTAAATTTACTTGTTATAACCTTTTTGACAACCTTGACTCCATTGGCTAGGGTGGTCTTAAGAAACGATGCTAGTCCATCGGATGGGGACAATAAAAGGCTGGTTTGTGCAACGGGAGATCAATGCCATGATCACATTAAAGACATCCGGAAAAGAGTAGACTAATGCCACTACAAGGACCGCTCTTGCACTCCCCAGAGTGAAGATTGACATCACTTGTTTCAATCGACTATGAAGAAGTGATTTTAAAGTAAAATAACCTCTCAGTTCGGGGTAATGTCAGTTGGTTATTCATTCCAAACAAGTATCTCACTTTGTTGAAATAACAAACGGTACTGTCATTTTCTGTTATATAAACAACTGTTAACTTTTCCAGTTATTTTTTAATTTGTAAACAAAAGTTCTGGTTTCAAAAAAGAAAACCACTCCCAATTGTCATTAAAATGTAGCTGTGCACATGAACTATGAAAAGTTTAAAAGAAGTGACAGGCCAGATCGTTTCCGTAGTTTGACATTACTGTCAACGATTTTCTCTCCGTTGTTGGGGAAAAGTTTTTCAATGATTACCTAAGGATTGACACAAAAAGGTTTCCGATTGGCGATTTCTGTAAAATGAAATTCGTACATGTACATTTTGCAGCAGATTGAATGAATAAATTTCCGAACCGTGGAAGATACCAGATCCCAAACATTATAAGTTGACAGAATTCTCTTTATTGTTCACAACTTTCCACTTCGTCCGTGATTTTTAACAATTTTAATAATTAAATCATAAAGAAACAAAAAAACACGTTTCTTTTCTAATATTTAGTGAATACTTGTGTATTACATGAAAACGTGTAGGAAACGTGTATTGATTGGCTCGATAAAAAATACATAATTGGGGAGAACAATAAATTACATTAGCTGTGTATTCATTGGCTACAAAAATGTATTTGGACCAATCGCTGTGCTCGTAACAAACCGTTTTCGACTAGAACAGAAGAGTTATCTACCGCTGAAGTTACAGTTTCCATGTATGCCTGGTTTCGGTAAAACAACAATTTTAAACGGTCTTTTAGGCAATCGCCCAAACGTTTTTTGTTGGGCCAGTGACTACCTAATTTGGAGCAGCTTTTGGTCGCCCGAATAAGATTTTAGTCGCATTTGGCAACTGGGAGACCGTCCATTTCAGGCACTGATACAGTACACTCCAAGTGTATCAACGCTCATACTCTCAGGTCGGACATATTCCTCCCAAAATGTCCGACTCACTCCAGAGAAATGTCCGACAAATTTGGGTCAACAGTCTCTAACTCCGACTATTTGGTCGGACATTGTGGTCGGACGTGAGAGTGGATATTTAATTTTTTTTTTTACATTTCTCGAGGTGAACATGTCAAACATTTTGTGATCGATGCGTATTTGTAAGCGTACTTTCTTTCCGGTGTGTAGAATGTCCGGGTACGTAAATACCCTAGTGTGTTTCTACCTTGCACCATATTCGCGCCAGGAAAGGTACTGTAGCTCAAAGGTCAATATATAACTGAAATATTGTTGAAAAGTGAAGTTTAAACACCCATAGCCTCATATAAATTATTGCAATAAAATATCAATTAAGTAACGAAATCGAAATAAATTATTTTCCAGTATATTTAGTATAAAAAGCTTGTTCTACACGTTTACTGTGAGATGTATTGCAACCGCCATTTTTTACTACAACCACGTGCGCATGCTCGTGTTTGATGGAAAAGCTATAGCTATATTTAGATATTTTGTGATAATAATTTTATATTGAAAATCGATCCACCCTGTGAATTTTTTCAACAAGATACATTTTTTATAGTGTATATTTTATTATAAAATACAATATTGAACTGATTTTCGCTAACACTTCAATCATTGAATATTGATTTTTTTCAGATGTTGAATATTCTTTTCCCAGAATTGCACCCCCTGTTAGTATATACTTTTATTGCTTTATTTAAACTAGAGGCTCAGGTGAGCCTGTATCGCTCACCTGACATAAATAAGTCCTCTTAAGAATGTCTGCATGCTGAATACATCTAAGTTACTATTCAAATCCCATACTGCCATAGGGTTCTATGTTAAAACTATGTCTGCTCATGGCAGCCATCTTGGATGGAGGTCGTGGTCACCGGACACAATTTTGAAAGTATACTACCCAAGGACCATCCATGCCATGTTTGCTTTAAATTGGCTGACTGGTTTCAGAAGAGAAGACTTTTAAACAATTTTCCCATAGGGTCCTATGTTAAAACTATGTCTGCTGACGGCGGCCATTTTGAACCGAGATCGGGATCACTGAACACAATTTTGGAAGTTGACCACCTAAGGACCATCGATGACATGTTTGCTATATTGGCTTACTAGTTTCAGAGGAGAAGATTTTAAAACATTTTTTCCCATAGGGTCCTATGTTAAAACTACAGTATGTCTGCTGAAGGTGGCCATCTTGGATGGAGGTCAGGGTCACTGGACACAATTTTGAAAATTGACCACTTAAGGACCATCCATGCCATGTTTGCTTTAAATTGGCTTACTGGTTTCAGAGAAGAAGATTTTTAAATATATTTCCCATAGGGTCCTATGTTAAAACTATGTTCGCTGATGGTTGCCATCTTGGATGGAGGTCGGGGTCACAGGACATAATTTTGAAAGTTGACCACCTAAGGACCATTCATCCCATGTTTGCTTTAAACTGACTTACTGGTTTCAGAGGAGAAGACTTTTAAACATTTTTTCCATAGGGTCCTTTGTTAAAATTAAGTCAAGTCATGGTGGCCATCTTGAATTTCCGATCAGCAAACGATTCACAAATTTAGTACAGGACCACCCAATGATCATTCCTGCAAAGCCACAATTCAATTGGCTTAGTGGTTTCTAAAAAGAAGATTTTTAAAATTTCGACCAATCAGAACACATTATAGGCCCTGGCAGCCATGTTGGATTTCCGATCAGCACCAAAAACAAAAATCTTGTATATGACCATCCAATGAACATTTCTGCCCAGTTTGGTTCAAATCTGTTTTGTGGTTTCAGAAAAAAAGATGAAAATGTGAAATTCCCATAGGGTCCAATGTTAAACTAAGTCGAGTGATGGTGGCCATCTTGAATTTCCGATTGGCAAACGATTCACAAATTTAGTACAGGACCACCCAATGATCATTCCTGCAAAGTCACAATTCAATTGGCTTAGTGGTTTCTAACATGAAGATTTTTTAAATTTCGACCAATCAGAACACATTATGGGCCCTGGCAGCCATGTTGGATTTCCGATCAGCGCCAAAAACAAAAATCTTGTATATGACCATCCAATGAACTTTTCTGCCAAGTTTGATTCAAATCTGTTTTGTGGTTTCAGAAAAAAAGATGAAAATGTGAAATTCCCATAGGGTCCAATGTTAAACTAAGTCGAGTCATGGCAGCCATCTTGAATTTCCGATCGGCAAACGATTCACAAGTTTAGTACAGGACCACCCAATGATCATTTCTGCAAAGTCACAATTCAATTGGCTTAGTGGTTTCTAACAAGAAGATTTTTAAAATTTCAACCAATCAGAACACATTATGGGCCCTGGCAGCCATGTTGGATTTCCGATCAGCGCCAAAAACAAAAATCTTGTATATGACCATCCAATGAACATTTCTGCCAAGTTTGATTCAAATCTGTTTTGTGGTTTCAGAAAAAAAGATGAAAATGTGAAATTCCCATAGGGTCCTATGTTAAACTAAGTCGAGTCATGGCGGCCATCTTGAATTTCCGATCGGCAACCGATTCACAATTTTAGTACAGGACCACCCAATGATCATTCCTGCAAAGTCACAATTCAATTGACTTAGTGGTTTCTGACAAGAAGATTTTTAAAATTTCAGCCAATGAGAACACATTATGGACCCTGGCAGCCATGTTGGATTTCAAATCAGCACCAAAAACACAAATCTGGTAGAGGACCATCCAGTGAACATTTCTGGCAAGTTTGGCTGATTTCTGTTCAGCGGTTTCAGAGAAGAAGATTTAAATGTGAAAAGCTAACGGACGGACGGGCGGACGACGGACGCTTACCCATGACAAAAGCTCACATGGCCTATGGCCAGGTGAGCTAAAAAAAATAACACCAAGAACATCGATGATACGAGTCTTCTTATTCAGAAATAAACCTACATGTACAGCAAAATAAAGGTAATTTTTATCTAGATTTATCGTCCGAAAAATACGGTACTCCTCTACTATACTAATTTGGATTAGGTGATGGGAATTAGGTGCCATCATCAAAATAAAGATTAAAAAAATGTATTTTATGATAATGATGGCTGATTAAAATTGTTTGTCATGCATTAGCTGTCAGTTGTAATATACAGGATGTAACCAATATACAGGAAGAGCCCCTACTGTGAAGCCATCTATTTTGAGATGCCACTCAATGAAAATAACAACCTGACCATATTGTTACATAATAAGAATAAGAATTAGATAAGAAATTAAAATTTATAGAAGGCAAGGATTTATATAATTAACACATTAAGTCACATTTCATTTATTTAGCTTGGGTCAATTAAAAAGACAAAAATGGTTTAAAAAAAAAAAGTATTTACCTAAATCACGATATCATGACGTATAATAATTTCTCACCGTAAATGTATTTCTTTTATTAAGATATTTATATAAGGGCTATTCCATTTAAGTCTACCTGGGAGGGGGGAACGCCATTTTTTTTATTTTTCTGTTGGTTGTGGAGGTGAAACCATATTTTTTTATGTTGGGCGGGGGGTCTCTTAAAAATAAATTCTGTTGGGAGGGGGGGGGGACCATCTAATGACTAGAAAATTCAGTGGATGAGGGGGGGAGGGGGTATTTATCTTGACTTCCCTTTGCCTTAAGCTCTCTGGCTTTTCACAGAAATAAGAAGATGTACTGTGAGCTAATGCTCACTTATGATACCCCCGCTCTTCGGCAAACAGAAAGTAGGAATCTGATGGATCCAAAAACGCTTCCCACGATATGGGGTACCTATATGAAGCTTGTGACCAAATATCAGATCTCTGCCATCAATAGTTGCTGAGAAAAATGTGACGGAAAATGTGCATATATGTTCAATGTGTATAAAAACCAACTAAGTCGGCAAACAGGAAGTAGGAATCTGACGGGTCCAAATACGCTACCCACAATATGGTATACCTATATGATGCTTGTGACCAAATATCAGATTTCTGCCATCAACAGTTACTGAGAAAAGTGCGGTGAAAAATATCTTGGACGGACAGAGGTAATACAGTATACCCCCCTCCCCCTTCGGGGAGCGGGGGTATAAAAAGATATATCTGCTTTGTTGTCTTAAGGGATCATGCCATTTTGCCAGAATTTGCTCCAAAACAGTAGTGAGTTATCTTCCCGGAAGTGGAGTAATTATCTACCCTTAAAGATGGCAACTTCAGTTTCTGTTGCCGTGTGGCTGGAAAAAATAGGTCTTCAGTCATTATCACCTATATTTGAAGGTAATTTTGCAGACATTTTTCATAGCAAAATTTAAGGGAGAGATTTACATGCCGTATATTGATATATCATTAGTGCGAAGCTCTGGGTGCTTCTATAAAGGAAATTATTTTTATGATTTTTTTTTTCTGGTGGTACATGTATACGTAGTGGGGTACTTTCAGAAGTAAATTCAGGTGGTGGTGGGTAGAATTTTTTTTAATTCTACTGGTAGGGGGGTCTGAAATAAGTGGCATTTTCCCCCCTCCCAGGTATATTTAAATGGAATAGCCCTAAGAAACTAGAGGCTCCCAGGAGCCTGTATAGCTCACCTGGGTATAATAACAACATCAGTCAATAAAACTTGATAACTTCGGTGAAAATAATTAACAAATGTAGCCTTCGTCATTGCAGACTCCTTCTACAAAAAAATTTGGGCAGGGGTTCCCCCTTTAATGTAAGTTATCAAAAATGCTGTAAAAAAAACATATATGTCAATGATTCTCAAAATTTAGCTTTTCCAACTTCACATTTTGTAATAGAGTTGCTTCCCTATGATTATTTGAGTAACCAAAAGCAGTGAGTCAACAAAAAATGCATTTCAAGAGGAATAACTCTTCACACAGTTGTCACACATTTTTAACTGTGGGAAATTTTTTGTAGATCTTGACATGCTGAACATTTTTGCAGTTTAAACTTTCCCTCTATCTCTAATAGTTTTTGAGATATAAGATGATAGTATTAAAATTGAGAACATTTTGATGAAAAAAGGGCAATAACTCCAAAATGGGTAATGGGATTTACTTCAAAATTGCAGGGTAGGAAGATCTTGACATGCTGCAAATTTTTGCAATTAACTTAACCTTTATCTCTTATAGTTTTTGAAATATAAGACGAAAAGTATTAATTTTTTTTTTTAATTTGATGAAAAAAAGGGCAAGAACTCCAAGATGGGTAATCATATTTACTTCAAAATTGCAGGGTAGGTAGATATCGACATGGTGCACATTTTTGCAATTTAAACTTAACATCTATCTCTTATAGTTTTTGAAATATAACACGAAAAGTATTAAAATTAAAAAAAAAAAATTGATCGAAGGGCCGAACCGCCGGACACATTTTTGGAAGAGAACCATCCAATGACTATTTCATCAAAATTTTGTTCTTATTGAGCAAATGGTTTCAGACAAGAAGATGTTTATGGGAATTTCCCATAGGGTCCTATGTTAAATTAAGTTTGGCTGTGGTGGCCATCTTGGTCAGTGTTCTGAAATGCGGGACACAATTTTGGAAGAGGACCACCCAAGAATCATTTCAGCAAAGTTTGGTTGAGATTGGCTCAATAGTTTCAGAGGAGAAGATTTTTTCTTAATTTCATCCCCCCTTTTTTCTAATTTGCATAATTGGTCAAAATAGGCAAAAGTTCAAAGTTCATAAAAAATCCCGTAATATATGTTAAAAAGCTCATCATTATGCTTATACAGTTCAAATTTGGGCACTTTCTGGCTTAAAATAGAGCAGTTTTGGCCATTTGAAGAAATTTCTATTTTTAGTAATGGCAGCCATCTTGGATACAGGACAGTGCTGACGGATACAATTTTGAAAGGGGACCACCCAAGGATCATTTCAGCAAAGTTTGGTTGAGATTGGCTCAGTAGTTTCAGAGGAGAAGATTTTTTTAAAATTTCATCCCCCTTTTTTCTAATTTGCATAATCGGTCAAAATAGGCAAAAGTTCAAAGTTCATAAAAAATCCCGTAATATATGTTAAAAAGCTCATCATTATGCTTATACAGTTCAAATTTGGGCACTTTCTGGCTTAAAATAGAGCAGTTTTGGCCATTTGAAGAAATTTCTATTTTTAGTAATGGCGGCCATCTTGGATACAAGACGGTGCTGACGGACAAATTTTTGAAAGGGGACCACCCAAGGATCATTTCAGCAAAGTTTGGTTGAGATTGGCTCAGTAGTTTCAGAGGAGAAGATTTTTTTTAAATTTCATCCCCCCTTTTTTCTAATTTGCATAATCGGTCAAAATAGGCAAAAGTTCAAAGTTCATAAAAAATCCCGTAATATTTGTTAAAAAGCTCATCATTATGCTTATACAGTTCAAATTTGGGCACTTTCTGGCTTAAAATAGAGCAGTTTTGGCCATTTGAAGAAATTTCTATTTTTAGTAATGGCGTCCATCTTGGATACAAGACGGTGCTGACGGACACAATTTTGAAAGGGGACCACCCAAGGATCATTTCAGCAAAGTTTGGTTGAGATTGGCTCAGTAGTTTCAGAGGAGAAGATTTTTTTTAAATTTCATCCCCCCTTTTTTCTAATTTGCATAATCGGTCAAAATAGGCAAAAGTTCAAAGTTCATAAAAAATCCCGTAATATATGTTAAAAAGCTCATCATTATGCTTATACAGTTCAAATTTTGGAACTTTCTAGCTTAAAATAGAGCCGTTTTTGGCCATTTGAAGAAATTTCTATTGTTAGTAATGGCGGCCATCTTGGATACAAGACGGTGCTGACGGACACAATTTTGAAAGGGGACCACCCAAGGATCATTTCAGCAAAGTTTGGTTGAGATTGGCTCAGTAGTTTCAGAGGAGAGGATTTTTTTAAATTTCATCCCCCCTTTTTCTAATTTGCATAATCGGTCAAAATAGGCAAAAGTTCAAAGTTCATAAAAAATCCCGTAATATATGTTAAAAAGCTCATCATTATGTTTATACAGTTCAAATTTGGGCACTTTCTGGCTTAAAATAGAGCAGTTTTTGGCCATTTGAAGAAATTTCTATTTTTAGTAATGGCGGCCATCTTGGATACAAGACGGTGCTGACGGACACATTTTTGAAAGGGGACCACCCAAGGATCATTTCAGCAAAGTTTGGTTGAGATTGGCTCAGTAGTTTCAGAGGAGAAGATTTTTTTTAAATTTCATCCCCCCTTTTTTCTAATTTGCATAATCGGTCAAAATAGGCAAAAGTTCAAAGTTCATAAAAAATCCCGTAATATATGTTAAAAAGCTCATCATTATGCTTATACAGTTCAAATTTGGGCACTTTCTGGCTTAAAATAGAGCAGTTTTGGCCATTTGAAGAAATTTCTATTTTTAGTAATGGCGGCCATCTTGGATACAAGACGGTGCTGACGGACACAATTTTGAAAGGGGACCACCCAAGGATCATTTCAGCAAAGTTTGGTTGAAATTGGCTCAGTAGTTTCAGAGGAGAAGATTTTTTTTAAATTTCATCCCCCCTTTTTTCTAATTTGCATAATCGGTCAAAATGGGTGATGGGATTTACTTCAAAATTGCAGGGTAGGTAGATCTTGACATGCTGCACATTTTTGCAATTTAAACTTATAATCTATTTTTAAATAGTTTTTGAAATATAAGACGAAAAGTATTAAAATTAAAAAAAAAATTGATGAAAAAAGGGCAATAACTCCAAGATGGGAAATCAAATTTACTTCAAAATTGCAGGGTATGGAGATCTTGACATGCTGAACATGTTTGTAGTTTCAACTTACCATCTGTCTCTTATAGTTTTTGAAATAAAGGACGAAAAGTATTAAAATTTTACAAATTTGATGAAAAAAGGTCAATAACTCCAAGATGGGCAATCAGATTTACTTCAAAATTGCAGGGTAGGTAGATCTTGATGTGCTGATCATTTTTACCCCATGTCAGATTTTTGATATTATTAACGGTTTTTGAGTTATTACCCAAAACCTGCAATTTTACCATATGTTCTATTTTTAGTATCAGTGGCCATGTTGGTTGGTGCACGGCATCACCGGACACAATTTTGAAACTAGACACCCTAGTGATGATTCAGACCAAGTTTGGTTTCCATTGGTCTTGTACTTTCAGAGGAGAAGATTTTTGAAAAAGTTTACGACGTACGACGGACGCCAAGTGATGGCAATAGCTCACATGACCCTTTGGGTCAAGTGAGCTAAAAAGATATAAATTTATTTTTTAAGTACAAATAAATTGGAAGACGGCTTGAAAATCGAAAACGCAAAATAGTTATCTATGTTTATAAGTCTTAGTATAATAAAAGGAGTCTTGAGCAACGTTTTTTTCACACCTGTGATAGGTGTATTTGTATATCATGAATGCGCGATGCGACGACATGCTGAGATGGGTGATGTTTTGACAGGTAAACTGTAAAAAAAACCTGTAGAATACACTAATAAAATATTAATTCACCTATATCAGGACTCCGCAGACTGCCAATTTTCAAGAAAAAAAACCTGGGATTTACGGATTTATGACCCATTCGCCATAAACAAAATAAAACTTAAATTTTACTAATTAATTTTAATCAAAATTTGCCTTTAAAAGAAAAAAATGTATAAATTAGAATTATTTACCCAGGTTCGTTCGCCCTACATTTGGCAAACACGTAAAAGAGCAAACGCACCCGATATCGTAAACCGGCAACTGTCTGCAGCAAGTGAAAGGGCCTTGGCATAGATTGTCGCGAGTACATAGGGACATATTAATATTCACTTCTAGTGCACTTAGAACATGGGTACTGCATGTCAATACATTTTAATCATGGATATTATTGTATATATCGCCCGTGACAGCCGTTAACATATCTATACTTTCCGTACTGTATATCACTCATTTACTTCAGCTTTACTAAGATACGCATGTTTCTTTATGCACGAATTTATTGGTTAGCAGAATTTGGGGACGTTTCCTGTTTATAGTTTAACTATCTGAGAGTGGAGACTCTCAATTCAACATGGGATACTCTCACTCTCACTCCGAACTGGGAGGATTTTGTCAGACGATTTTGTCGGACAATTTTAAGAGTGACACTCTCTTCAAGTCCGACGAAACTCGGTGTCCGACCTGAGAGTATGATCGTTGATACACTTGGAGGGATCTGTAGATGATTCATTTACTTACCCATTGATAAAATAGCTTCTCATCTGGAAACTATTGCTGACCAACAAAGCCTGTTTCATCTGTTCCTTAACAAAATTAAACTTAACATTAACAATCACAGTTGATTCAGAAAAATGAATGTCGTCTATTTTTAAGTATTCACATGAAGTCAGTTTGAAAGGAACTCTGGGAAAAACTTTCATTTCATGTAAGTTTAAGCTTAATGGGACAACAGCCACCGTGGCATAGATTTCTAAGCCTTCTTTCAGTTCAGACTGTGTCAAGTCATAATCTATAACAAAATCTCTACTCCAAACATCATCCCCATATTTCATAAAATCCATCTCATCCAAATTCATGTTAGATTTCCGTCGTTCATTTACAGCTTCAAACAAACCTTCAAACACATTTTCCGGTGTTTTGTTCTTATTCATTTCAAATACAACGTCCAGGTGAAGAAATACTGGTTTTTCTTTAGAAGTAATTCTACGTTTTCTCTCAGGAGTCTGTTCACAATGGCTTTTAATTCTAGAATCAGTATCTTCATCCACAGATACAACCTGTTCAAATTTCCCACTTAAAGAATCCACACTTGTTCCTTCCTTATCTGAAACATCGTTACTTTTCACAGAGGTATTTGGACCCTCTTTACTTTCTATAGATGTATTTTCTCCCAATTCAAACTTTAAATCTGACATGATATTTGAACAGTCATTTTTTATGTCTTTCTTTTCTTCAGAAGCAAATTTTGAATCAACTATAATATTTTGACTTTGAACAGTTTTATCAGTTGATCCTTCAGACATAATCTTCACATCACCATCATAGATCTCTGATCTTGAAGTGGAATTATTGTCCTCACTGAGGGAAGACGATGATGAAGATATACTGATATTATCTCTCCATAATAAGATGTTTTTATCACTAATGACATCTGGTGACTGACTCCTATCAGGATTTTCATCAGAAGAATTCTCTTCAGCAATATCTTCACACACACGATTTGGAACGCTACCATTACAATATAAATCAGATTTTAATTCACTTCCCTCAATGTTTTTGTTGATGTCTCTCTTGTCTGAGTTTTCAGAAATAGGTTCCATTGCTCTCGGAGGAGAAATGTATGGTTTAGAAACATTCTTCTCGTGAGAATTATGTCCAGAACGGTCCCCAATACATGAGCTACAACTAACAGATCTTTTCTTCTGTCTAATGGATCTGTCTAGCAATGAAAGTTTAGAAAACAGAGCACTCAAGCATGACATAGGACTAGCAGATGCATGGAAACTTTCTTGCATAAAATCACTACTATCCATGGACCATGTCATATAATTTTTACCATAATCATAAATATTATGCTTGGGTAAATGTAAACTTTCCTCCATTTCATTCGTAGAAGTATTTAATGGTGAGCTTGTTTTCGTTAGTCCATTGCACAAAAAACTATTTTCCTCTAGAATCTGAGGACTCAAACTTTGATGTCCCAGTGATCCATTTATTGATTGGAATAACGAGGAATTTAAAAACGACGAGTTCATGGGATTACTGCTCTGATTAGCTGTTATAAAACTCTCGTCAGAATCATATTTCAAATCTATTTTCTCAATTTTTTCAGCAATACACAACCCTAGACTTTGTCTCTGTAAGAAATCTTCAAACAGTTCTAATCCATCTTCTGTTGTCAAGTCAGCATAAGTCTGTAAGAAATTCCAATACTCCACCCATGGTATTTGATATTCATGTGCCAGTTCTCTGAAATAAAAAAAAAAAAATCACTATTTATTATTTTTGTTATCAACCTTTGGGATTCAATGCACGAACATCATAACTTAAGAATAAAAAAAATTCTAATGATATCCAATTAATAAATTTGTTTAAAATCATCAGTTATGATATGTTACACCCACTAACATCTGACAGAAACAGCTCAGGTCATGTTCAGATGACCTCATGTTCCACCATTGAGAACGCTGCTGTGCACTATAAAATGTTTTATAAGCATATTCTTAAAACTGAGAGTGATTGTCGTCTAACAACAAAATGAGCAATTTTTCAGCTATATCATGGCGAGAACAAGTTACATTGGATAGGATGATGATGAAGTCAGCTGTTTACTACACCAATATGGCTAGTGGGATTTTATAGTGCAATTCACTGAAACAACAGTCCCTGGATAGACTCAGACATATAATCCTGGTGATTCTGAACCAACCAGTCTTTGCTTTCTCCTTAATACTGGATTCTTAGCAGAGAAGCAACAAATACCAAACATCTAGTCTTAGGTTGACCTGATGGGGAATCATAATCTACCATACTTAAGGCAAGCAACAAATACCAATCATCTAGTCTTAGGTTGACCTGATGGGGAATCAAACCCATAATCTACCATACTTAAGGCAAGCAACAAATACCAATCATCTAGTCTTAGGTTGACCTGATGGGGAATCATAATCTACCATACTTAAGGCAAGCAACAAATACCAATCATCTAGTCTTAGGTTGACCTGATGGGGAATCATAATCTACCATACTTAAGGCAAGCAACAAATACCAATCATCTAGTCTTAGGTTGACCTGATGGGGAATCATAATCTACCATACTTAAGGCAAGCAACAAATACCAATCATCTAGTCTTAGGTTGACCTGATGGGGAATCATAATCTACCATACTTAAGGCAAGCAACAAATACCAATCATCTAGTCTTAGGTTGACCTGATGGGGAATCATAATCTACCATACTTAAGGCAAGCAACAAATACCAATCATCTAGTCTTAGGTTGACCTGATGGGGAATCAAACCCATAATCTACCATACTTAAGGCAAGCAACAAATACCAATCATCTAGTCTTAGGTTGACCTGATGGGGAATCATAATCTACCATACTTAAGGCAAGCAACAAATACCAATCATCTAGTCTTAGGTTGACCTGATGGGGAATCAAACCCATAATCTACCATACTTAAGGCAAGCAACAAATACCAATCATCTAGTCTTAGGTTGACCTGATGGGGAATCATAATCTACCATACTTAAGGCAAGCAACAAATACCAATCATCTAGTCTTAGGTTGACCTGATGGGGAATCATAATCTACCATACTTAAGGCAAGCAACAAATACCAATCATCTAGTCTTAGGTTGACCTGATGGGGAATCATAATCTACCATACTTAAGGCAAGCAACAAATACCAATCATCTAGTCTTAGGTTGACCTGATGGGGAATCATAATCTACCATACTTAAGGCAAGCAACAAATACCAATCATCTAGTCTTAGGTTGACCTGATGGGGAATCAAACCCATAATCTACCATACTTAAGGCAAGCAACAAATACCAATCATCTAGTCTTAGGTTGACCTGATGGGGAATCATAATCTACCATACTTAAGGCAAGCAACAAATACCAATCATCTAGTCTTAGGTTGACCTGATGGGGAATCATAATCTACCATACTTAAGGCAAGCAACAAATACCAATCATCTAGTCTTAGGTTGACCTGATGGGGAATCATAATCTACCATACTTAAGGCAAGCACGCTGGTGGACCTGATGGGGAATCATAATCTACCATACTTAAGGCAAGCACGCTGGTTGACCTGATGGGGAATCATAATCTACCATACTTAAGGCAAGCACGCTGGTTGACCTGATGGGGAATCATAATCTACCATACTTAAGGCAAGCATGCTGGCTGACCTGATGGGGAATCATAATCTACCATACTTAAGGCAAGCAACAAATACCAATCATCTAGTCTTAGGTTGACCTGATGGGGAATCATAATCTACCATACTTAAGGCAAGCAACAAATACCAATCATCTAGTCTTAGGTTGACCTGATGGGGAATCATAATCTACCATACTTAAGGCAAGCAACAAATACCAATCATCTAGTCTTAGGTTGACCTGATGGGGAATCATAATCTACCATACTTAAGGCAAGCAACAAATACCAATCATCTAGTCTTAGGTTGACCTGATGGGGAATCATAATCTACCATACTTAAGGCAAGCAACAAATACCAATCATCTAGTCTTAGGTTGACCTGATGGGGAATCATAATCTACCATACTTAAGGCAAGCAACAAATACCAATTATCTAGTCTTAGGTTGACCTGATGGGGAATCATAATCTACCATACTTAAGGCAAGCAACAAATACCAATCATCTAGTCTTAGGTTGACCTGATGGGGAATCATAATCTACCATACTTAAGGCAAGCAACAAATACCAATCATCTAGTCTTAGGTTGACCTGATGGGGAATCAAACCCATAATCTACCATACTTAAGGCAAGCAACAAATACCAATCATCTAGTCTTAGGTTGACCTGATGGGGAATCATAATCTACCATACTTAAGGCAAGCAACAAATACCAATCATCTAGTCTTAGGTTGACCTGATGGGGAATCAAACCCATAATCTACCATACTTAAGGCAAGCAACAAATACCAATCATCTAGTCTTAGGTTGACCTGATGGGGAATCAAACCCATAATCTACCATACTT
Organism: Bathymodiolus brooksi; assembly: GCA_963680875.1. Lineage (NCBI taxonomy): Eukaryota > Metazoa > Mollusca > Bivalvia > Mytilida > Modiolidae > Bathymodiolus > Bathymodiolus brooksi. Next base: position 65,370,403 of record OY804582.1, read on the forward strand.
AAGGCAAGCAACAAATACCAATCATCTAGTCTTAGGTTGACCTGATGGGGAATCATAATCTACCATACTTAAGGCAAGCAACAAATACCAATCATCTAGTCTTAGGTTGACCTGATGGGGAATCAAACCCATAATCTACCATACTTAAGGCAAGCAACAAATACCAATCATCTAGTCTTAGGTTGACCTGATGGGGAATCATAATCTACCATACTTAAGGCAAGCAACAAATACCAATCATCTAGTCTTAGGTTGACCTGATGGGGAATCATAATCTACCATACTTAAGGCAAGCACGCTGATTAACCTGATGGGGAATCATAATCTACCATACTCAAGGCAAGCATGCTGGTTGACCTGATGAGGAATCATAATCTGCCATACTTAAGGCACGCTAACTATTACACCACCAATGTGGTTCCATATTCGCAAAAACATGTCTTTAAAGTTTTTTTTATGTTTGTCAATACAATGATAGATAAGGTACCTGACTAACCTGCCAATTCTCTCTACACCCTTGTCACTGTCTTCTCTCTTGGTAAAAACAAATTTACGTTTCACATGGTCAGGACTACCAGAGGGAGGCGTTGTCCATCGTTTATGAAAATGGAATGCCTGGAAAAGAAAGTTTTAAACTTGCATGATAGTTAAGATGATTAAGTGGTAAACTGTTTGTCCTGTTGACATTTCCTATGTAAAAACATATGCCACTTCTACTTACATTAAAATGTCTGAGTGAGTGAGTGATTGGTGCTCAACGCCAACTCAGCAATTTTTCAGCTATATCATGGCGAGAACAAGTTAATTTTAAATGAGATGATGATGAGGTCCGCTTTGTACTAGACCAACACGCCGCGTTGGATTTTTATAATGCTAGTTAGCTCCCTGAAACAACAGTCCTCGGACATGTCGCCCCACTCAGACACATTATCCCGATTTCGAGCCAGCAAGTCTTTGCTCTTTCTCCCCAACGATGTGTGCTTAGCGGAGAAGCAACAAATACAAATTTTATAGTTTTTAGTTTGACGCGATCTGGACTCGAACCCAGTCTATCGCGCTCGAGGCGAACAGGCTAACCATTACACCACCGATGCAGTTCAAAATGCTTGAGTGATATAGAACCAGTATTGTTCAGAAATATTACCTTAGAAGGTGTCATTGGACCAGCACAAGCCTTAACAGCCATTAGTGGATCTTTAGGGGACCAGGAACCAGCAGCAACATTCAACGGAACCTTGGAACTGTCAGGTGACCATGGTTGACCAATCATGGGTTGTGTTGTATTATCTTCTGCTCTAAGCAATGGCACATAAAACTGACCTACAATGAAATATTGGTTACAAAATCCTCTGATTAGAATGGAGATATGATATTTAGTGAGAATTCTAATATGTCATCCTTCATTTACTGTGATAAAATTCCTGATATACTTTACTTTGCACATGCGTACAACATTTGTATAGCTGGAAAATTATGGACACCATTTTTGAGTGATTTCATGTATTTTCACAGGACTATAGTTCATACAAACATCAGTTTTTCCAGATGGTAAAAATAACCATCTATGCTATTTGTCTTGTAAATAAAAAAAAAACATTCACTGTACAATAAAGGTATTCATTTTGTTGTTGTTGCTTCATTGGTCTAGTATACATGCACAAGTAACAACATTGGTCTAGTATACATGTACAAATAACAACATTGGTCTAGTATACATGTACAAGTAACAATATACTGGTACTTGATTATTATAGTGAATAGTAAGAAATAGTAAAAATAGCATGGAAAGGAAAGGGACACAATTGAAAATGACCGAAACCACGTTTGTTTCTGTTCATTTCAGTAAAATTTGACAGTTATTTTGGATTTTTTTAATTCAAAGTAACAGATATGATTTTTTAGTTCTTCTTCAAACAGAGGCAGTTTTTATAGTTTACACACATATATTTTAAATGTATTTGATATACAATATATCTATATTATTATAAAATATAGAAATTATTTACAAAAGCTTTAGAAACAGGTTGAAATGAGAGCCTTTAGTTAGCATTTCCAGTCTGTTTCACAGCTAATAGATTAAACATTATTCTTGCTGACAATGTATGTATGTATGTATACTGTGTGTATGTATACAATGTATGTATGTATACAATGTATGTATGTATACTGTGTGTATGTATGTATACTGTGTGTATGTATACCATGTATGTATGTATACTGTGTGTATGTATACAATGTATGTATGTATACTGTGTGTATGTATACAATGTATGTATGTATACTGTTAGCTACAATAATGTAGCTCCTGTGACAAACTTGTGTCTCGGCAGAGCTACAACGCGGTCCCATTCGTCACAATGGAGCAAAAAAAAAGTTGCAGTTGAAACATAAAACTCACTATTTACGCTTCAAACATTTCATTATAACTATTACTGATGATCCCAGTCCTTGTTAAATCGGTTTGGCTGAGAAATATATGCTTTTCAAAGGTAGCAATAACCTTGTTCAAATTTATCGATCGTTTGCCATAACCGGAAACTACGGAAGGCGGAGCTTTTCTAAATATGGTATTTCTTACTACACGTAGTAAACGGCTAATCTAAACATTCACGTCTCAAATCGCCAAATATGGTATCGACATCCAAATAGTGAGGCCAGAAATGACGAAATTCAAAATGTTCAGAGAGAAAGTAAACATGGATTTTTATTTTGTGGGAATTACATTCTAAAATACTGGTAGGTGATAAAAACTTGTTATAATAATGGACAAAAGGAAAGGTTATGTCTTATTATTGATAAATGCAGGCGTCAGAAACTCTGTAAGCGAGCGCAAAAAATCTCGGCGGCTGCTCCATTACATGTAATGGCATCCCGTTATAACCCTTGTGAGTAAGCGAGCATTTAGGGTTTTATTATTAGAACTAGTATACTGTGTGTATGTATACAATGTATGTATGTATACTGTGTGTATGCATACAATGTATGTATGTATACTGTGTGTATGTATACAATGTATGTATGTATGTATACTGTGTGTATGTATACAATGTATGTATGTATACTGTGTGTATGCATACAATGTATGTATGTATACATACTGAGTGTATGCATACAATGTATGTATGTATACTGTGTGTATGCATACTGTGTGTATGTATGTATGTATACAATGTATGTATGTATGTATACTGTGTGTATGTATACAATGTATGTATGTATACTGTGTTCATCCTTCAATATAAATTCGAATTATTTTTAATCAATATATATAATTCACCTAATAAACTTAAATAAGTCTTTGTGTGTCTAACTTAAGGTAGCACTATACAAAGATTTTCCCCCTCCAATCTTCCATCTGAAAACAACTGTAACTTTCTTAATATTGCATCAAAATTAACAAATGAGGTACCATTTGAAAGACGAAAGATATATCTTTCCACTGAATATAATATTATGATTATGCAACAATTACATAATTTATTATTATGCAATTAGTTGCAAAATCTTGATGTGTGCACTTGACCAAATTAGCTTTTCATGTTTATTCAAATGGTAAAACTTTTTACAATTTCTTAATCAACACAGCATTACCTCCAAAACCGTGTCTCAGATTTTTCCTGTGATGTTTCAATCTCTCTTAAAGCCCCATTATGTGTATACAGCCTGACTTCATAAGATTTCACCAACTTTAATTGTGTGTAGAATTTGTTCTATTAATTCTATCAGAAATCTGAGACACGGTTTGGCAGATAACAGGTCTAAGAACAACATATACGAAAACTAAGCCTCTAGGGGTACCAATGCAGGAGCTAATTTCATTCAAATTCGATATTTTATGTCAAAAATTGTAGTGGAAAAATCCCAAAAGTTGTAATTTCCCTCTTGGTACCCCATTTTCTTGAATAAAAGTCACAAATGTGCCATGGGAACACTTCAGGATTGACCTTGAATCATAAATCAACAATAATTTGACCAGAAAGATAGAATTTCTTCACGCAAACTCTAAATATAGCTGGAAAATGCACACCCTGTGCAGTAAACACTTGAAATTGGTGGGAGAAGTTACATCACTCTGACCTAGCTTGAGGTTAACTGCTTACTGATAAGGTCAAAACTCCACCTCCACTAACCAGACGTGAACCACTAATTATAACAGGAATCACCTGGAACCTTAGTTTGCTCATTATGTGTATTCTTCCCTTTTAGTTGGATGTTACTAAATGAAAATTATACATTAGATATTTTGAAATAAATTCCATTGCAAATAACTAATTTAGTTCTTTTGGGATTGATGAAAAGTTAGCTACATCCATGCTGCTTTCCCCTTCATTTAATGGAATCTTCCATAAAAATGGTCAGTGGTCATAAAACTATCAAATTATCCAATAGATAAACAATTAAGAACCACCCACTTGTTTTTATCATCTGATTCAAGCACATGTGTTTGTTTACAAAACTAACTAAAAGTAATGCTCATTAATGGTACATCATATCAGAATTATTTTTTCACCTGTGTATCAAGAACATTATAATAAAATAAAAATTGATTAAAAAAAATTTTGATGAAAAAATATCAATTTTTGTATAGTGCTACCTTAAATAAGACTTTGTCTATATACCTTCCAGTAGGTCTTTGATCTCAGCTTTCTGTTCCTGTGTGGGAGTCTTTAATCTACTACATACTATCTAAAACATAACATATTGTATAGTACAAATTCTTCTACATGTTACCATGGTAATATCAAATATAAACATAAAATACTGCTGTGAATAGTTCAAACTCTTCTACTACATGCTACCATGGTAATATAAAATGTAAACATAAAATACTGCTGTGAATAGTTCAAATTCTTCTACTACATGCTACCATGGTAATATAAAATGTAAACATAAAATACTGCTGTGAATAGTTCAAATTCTTCTACTACATGCTACCATGGTAATATAAAATGTAAACATAAAATACTGCTGTGAATAGTTCAAATTCTTCTACTACATGCTACCTTGGTAACATAAAATGTAAACATAAAATACTGCTGTGAATAGTTGAAATTCTTCTACTACATGTTACCTTGGTAATATAAAATGTAAACATAAAATACTGCTGTGAATAGTTCAAATTCTTCTACTACATGTTACCATGGTAATATAAAATGTAAACATAAAATACTGCTGTGAATAGTTCAAATTCTACTACTACATGCTACCATGGTAATATAAAATGTAAACATAAAATACTGCTGTGAATAATTGAAATTCTTCTACTACATGTTACCATGGTAATATAAAATGTAAACATAAAATACTGCTGTGAATAGTTCAAATTCTTCTACTACATGCTACCTTGGTAATATAAAATGTAAACATAAAATACTGCTGTGAATAGTTCAAATTCTTCTACTACATGTTACCATGGTAATATAAAATGTAAACATAAAATACTGCTGTGAATAGTTCAAATTCTACTACTACATGCTACCTTGGTAATATAAAATGTAAACATAAAATACTGCTGTGAATAGTTCAAACTCTTCTACTACATGTTACCATGGTAATATAAAATGTAAACATAAAATAATGCTGTGAATAGTTCAAATTCTTCTACTACATGCTACCTTGGTAACATAAAATGTAAACATAAAATACTGCTGTGAATAGTTGAAATTCTTCTACTACATGCTACCTTGGTAACATAAAATGTAAACATAAAATACTGCTGTGAATAGTTCAAATTCTTCTACTACATGCTACCTTGGTAATATAAAATATAAACATAAAATACTGCTGTGAATAGTTCAAATTCTTCTACTACATGCTACCATGGTAATATAAAATGTAAACATAAAATACTGCTGTGAATAGTTCAAATTCTTCTACTACATGTTACCTTGGTAATATAAAATGTAAACATAAAATACTGCTGTGAATAGTTCAAATTCTTCTACTACATGCTACCTTGGTAACATAAAATGAAAACATAAAATACTGCTGTGAATAGTTCAAATTCTTCTACTACATGCTACCATGGTAATATAAAATGTAAACATAAAATACTGCTGTGAATAATTGAAATTCTTCTACTACATGTTACCTTGGTAATATAAAATGTAAACATAAAATACTGCTGTGAATAGTTCAAATTCTTCTACTACATGTTACCATGGTAATATAAAATGTAAACATAAAATACTGCTGTGAATAGTTCAAATTCTACTACTACATGCTACCATGGTAATATAAAATGTAAACATAAAATACTGCTGTGAATAATTGAAATTCTTCTACTACATGCTACCATGGTAATATAAAATGTAAACATAAAATACTGCTGTGAATAGTTCAAATTCTTCTACTACATGCTACCATGGTAATATAAAATGTAAACATAAAATACTGCTGTGAATAGTTCAAATTCTTCTACTACATGCTACCTTGGTAATATAAAATGTAAACATAAAATACTGCTGTGAATAATTGAAATTCTTCTACTACATGTTACCATGGTAATATAAAATACTGCTGTGAATAGTTCAAATTCTACTACTACATGCTACCTTGGTAATATAAAATGTAAACATAAAATACTGCTGTGAATAATTGAAATTCTTCTACTACATGCTACCTTGGTAATATAAAATGTAAACATAAAATACTGCTGTGAATAGTTCAAATTCTTCTACTACATGCTACCTTGGTAACATAAAATGTAAACATAAAATACTGCTGTGAATAGTTCAAATTCTTCTACTATATGCTACCTTGGTAATATAAAATGTAAACATAAAATACTGCTGTGAATAGTTCAAATTCTTCTACTACATGCTACCTTGGTAACATAAAATGTAAACATAAAATACTGCTGTGAATAGTTCAAATTCTTCTACTACATGCTACCTTGTAACATAAAATACTGCTGTGAATAGTTGAAATTTTTCTACTACATGCTACCATGGTAATATAAAATGTAAACATAAAATACTGCTGTGAATAGTTCAAATTCTTCTACTACATGCTACCTTGGTAATATAAAATGTAAACATAACATACTGCTGTGAATAGTTCAAATTCTTCTACTACATGCTACCATGGTAATATAAAATGTAAACATAAAATACTGCTGTGAATAGTTCAAACTCTTCTACTACATGCTACCATGGTAATATAAAATGTAAACATACAATACTGCTGTGAATAGTTCAAATTCTTCTACTACATGCTACTTTGGTAATATAAAATGTAAACATAAAATACTGCTGTGAATAGTTCAAACTCTTCTACTACATGCTACCATGGTAATATAAAATGTAAACATAAAATACTGCTGTGAATAGTTCAAATTCTTCTACTACATGCTACCATGGTAACATATAGTGTAAACATAAAATACCATATATTTGTAGCTTTCCAAAATAAATCAGTTATAACAGATGAATTGTTAGTTTATTTTCTAGATGTCTTTATCTATAATACATACATCTCTGGGAGTTTCTCCATACTTATTCTTCAGATTTTTGTCAACTTTTGGATGAGATGCTAGGACAGCAACAACATCTGTGTATCCAAACTTACAGGCGAAATGAAGTGGTGATTCACAACACTGAAATAATTAACAAAAATCATTATTTATATCAAATCACATGACTGCAGGAAAATGAAGTGGTGATTCACAACAGTGAACACTGAATTAATTAATAAAACTCATTATTTATATCAAATGACATGACTGTAGGAAAATAAAGTGGTGATTCACAACACTGAATTAATTAATAAAACTCATTATTTATATCAAATCAAATGACTGTAGGAAAATAAAGTGGTGATTCACAACACTGAATTAATTAATAAAAATCATTATTTATATCAAATCACATGACTGTAGGAAAATAAAGCAGTGATTCAAAACACTGAATTAATTAATAAAAATCTTTATACCATATCAAATGACTAGGAAAATAAAGTGATGATTCACAACACTGAATTAATTAATAAAAATCATTATTTATACCAAATCAAATGACTAGGAAAATAAAGTGGTGATTCACAACACTGAATTAATTATAATTAATAAAAATCTTTATTTATACCAAATCAAATGACTAGGAAAATAAAGTGGCGATTCAAAACACTGAATTAATTAATAAAAATCTTTATACCAATTCAAATGACTAGGAAAATAAAAGTGGTGATTCACAACACTGAATTAATTAATAAAAAGCATTATTTATATCAAATCACAAGACTGTAGGCAAAATAAAGTGGTGATTCACAACATTGAATTAATTAATAAAAATCATTATTTATACCAAATCAAATGACTAGGAAAATAAAGTGGTGATTCACAACACTGAATTAATTAATAAAAATCATTATTTTTACCAAATCAAATGACTAGGAAAATAAAAGTGGTGATTCACAACACTGAATTAATTAATACAAATCTTTATTTATACCAAATCAAATGACTAGGAAAATAAAGTGGTGATTCACAACACTGAATTAATTAATAAAAATCATTATACCAAATCAAATGACTGTAGGAAAATAAAGTGGTGATTCACAACACTGAATTAATTAATAAAAATCATTATTTATACCAAATCAAATGACTAGGAAAATAAAGTGGTGATTCACAACACTGAATTAATTAATAAAAATCTTTATTTATACCAAATCAAATGACTGTAGGAAAATAAAGTGGTGATTCAAAACACTGAATTAATTAATAAAAATCTTTATACCAAATCAAATGACTAGGAAAATAAAGTGGTGATCCACAACACTGAATTAATTAATAAAAATCATTATTTTTACCAAATCAAATGACTAGGAAAATAAAAGTGGTGATTCACAACAGTGAATTAATTAATAAAAATCATTATTTATATCAAATCACAAGACTGTAGGCAAAATAAAGTGGTGATTCACAACATTGAATTAATTAATAAAAATCATTATTTATACCAAATCAAATGACTAGGAAAATAAAGTGGTGATTCACAACACTGAATTAATTAATAAAATTCATTATTTTTACCAAATCAAATGACTAGGAAAATAAAAGTGGTGATTCACAACACTGAATTAATTAATACAAATCTTTATTTATACCAAATCAAATGACTAGGAAAATAAAGTGGTGATTCACAACACTGAATTAATTAATAAAAATCATTATACCAAATCAAATGACTGTAGGGAAATAAAGTGGTGATTCACAACACTGAATTAATTAATAAAAATCATTATTTATACCAAATCAAATGACTAGGAAAATAAAGTGGTGATTCACAACACTGAATTAATTAATAAAAATCTTTATTTATACCAAATCAAATGACTGTAGGAAAATAAAGTGGTGATTCAAAACACTGAATTAATTAATAAAAATCTTTATACCAAATCAAATGACTAGGAAAATAAAGTGGTGATCCACAACACTGAATTAATTAATAAAAATCATTATTTTTACCAAATCAAATGACTAGGAAAATAAAAGTGGTGATTCACAACAGTGAATTAATTAATAAAAATCATTATTTATATCAAATCACAAGACTGTAGGCAAAATAAAGTGGTGATTCACAACATTGAATTAATTAATAAAAATCATTATTTATACCAAATCAAATGACTAGGAAAATAAAGTGGTGATTCACAACACTGAATTAATTAATAAAAATCATTATTTTTACCAAATCAAATGACTAGGAAAATAAAAGTGGTGATTCACAACACTGAATTAATTAATAAAAATCTTTAATTATACCAAATCACAAGACTGTAGGCAAAATAAAGTGGTGATTCACAACATTGAATTAATTAATAAAAATCATTATTTATACCAAATCAAATGACTAGGAAAATAAAGTGGTGATTCACAACACTGAATTAATTAATAAAAATCATTATTTTTACCAAATCAAATGACTAGGAAAATAAAAGTGGTGATTCACAACACTGAATTAATTAATAAAAATCTTTAATTATACCAAATCACAAGACTGTAGACAAAATAAAGTGGTGATTCACAACACTGAATTAATTAATAAAAATCATTATTTATACCAAATCAAATGACTAGGAAAATAAAGTGGTGATTCACAACACTGAATTAATTAATAAAAATCATTATACCAAATCAAATGACTGTAGGAAAATAAAGTGGTGATTCACAACACTGAATTAATTAATAAAAATCATTATTTATACCAAATCAAATGACTAGGAAAATAAAGTGGTGATTCACAACACTGAATTAATTATAATTAATAAAAATCTTTATTTATACCAAATCAAATGACTAGGAAAATAAAGTGGTGATTCACAACACTGAATTAATTAATAAAAATCATTATTTATACCAAATCAAATGACTAGGAAAATAAAGTGGTGATTCACAACACTGAATTAATTAATAAAAATCATTATTTATATCAAATCACAAGACTGTAGGCAAAATAAAGTGGTGATTCACAACACTGAATTAATTAATAAAAATCATTATTTATACCAAATGACATGACTGTAGGAAAAATAAAGTGGTGATTCACAACACTGAATTAATTAATAACAAGGGCAACGCAAAGCATGGCATATCCCCTCACCTAAAAATTAGACCCTGTGACCTTGACCTTTGACATTGAAAATCAATAGGGTTCCAGATTCTCTTAAGGTCTAAGTATGTACCAAGTTTGGTCAAAATCCATTGAAGGATGTTGATTCTAGTGTTCACAAGGATGTTATGCAGTAAAAATTTGACCCATTGACCTTTGACCTTGAAAATCAATAGGGTTCCAGACTCTCCTAAGGACTAAGTATGTACCAAGTTTGGTCAAAATCCATTGAAGGATGTTGATTCTAGAGTGTTCACAATGATGTTACACAGTAAAAATTTGACCCGGTGACATTGACCTTTGACCTATGACCTTGAAAATCAATAGGGTTCCAGACTCTCCTAAGGACTAAGTATGTACCAAGTTTGGTCAAAATCCATTGAAGAATGTTGATTCTAGAATGTTCACAAGGATGTTATGCAGTAAAAATTTGACCCGGTGACTTTGACCTTGAAAATCAATAAGGTTCCAGATTCTCTTAAGGACTATGTATGTACCAAGTTTGGTCAAAATCCATTGAAGGATATTGATTCTAGAGTGTTCACAAGGATGTTACACGATAAAAATTTGACCCGGTGACATTGACCTTTGACCTTGTAAAATCAATAGGGTTCCAGATTCTCTTAAGGACTATATATGTACCAAGTTTGGTCAAAATCCATTGAAGGATGTTGATCCTAGAGTGTTCACAAGGATGTGACGGACGGACGGATGGTAGCGTTACTATATCCCTTCGCAACTTCGTTGGCGAGGGGATAAAAATTATTATTTATACCAAATAGCATGACTGTAGGCAAAATAAAGTGGTGATTTACAACACTGAATTAATTAATAAAAATCATTATTTATACCAAATGACATGACTGTAGGCAAAATAAAGTGGTGATTTACAACACTGAATTAATTAATAAAAATCATTATTTATACCAAATGACATGACTGTAGGCAAAATAAAGTGGTGATTCACAACACTGAATTAATTAATAAAAATCATTATTTATACCAAATGACATGACTGTAGGCAAAATAAAGTGGTGATTCACAACACTGAAATAAGACAAGTTTATATGAACTGACTTTACAAACTGATAGGTTATGACCATTTTTTTTTAGTTAGACTTTTAAAAGTTCAAACTTCACTAAAATGTTTTTAAAAACCCTGTCTTATGCACTTGAGTACAAAGCCCTGAAGATAAGAATACTTTATTTTTATAGCAATAAATAGCTTACCACTATAAATTCGGAGACGCTCCCACAAGCGACCTTCACCCACAGTAGTTGAAAACCACCATCAAAATAACATTGAGATACTCCCTCAACACCGGATATATCCCAACAATTCACCCATAAACCTCATTCCATTTCCTACTGCGATACAACACACATGTTAATTTCGTGCAGCAGCGATTTACAGAAACCAAAGATAACTTCTATCATTGCTTAAATTTTAAATTTGTTGCTTAATACTATATTTATATTAGTATTTAATTTGATTATTACTGCTTTTACCGAGGTAAAATAGTGAGTATTTAACTGGTAAGTTATGGATTTTGATAACTTACAAAGTGTGACTAGTAGTGTAAGTGATACTTTGCCCTTCGAGGCAATTAGTATAACAGGTAGAGATTGTTTCTGGGATGGGTCTGTGCCTAATTCTTTAGTGTCGGTTGGTAGCCCAACCATGTCCGTCTCTTCCATTATGCCTGAGCCTTTGGGAGCAGGTGCGAGAGTCGGCGGTCTTGCGGGCCCAGTTCCGTCAAGACCAAGGGTGGGTATACCAACCTTGTCCACTGTTACCCATACTGTTTCCAGACCAGTAAACACTACAGGGTCTTTTTCTTCAGCACCTGGTTCTTCTATGGGTTTGAACCTTCCTGGTTCTAGACCACCAGTTTTTTCATATGGATACTGCTTACCGGGTCCTTCCATACCTCCTGTGCAGACTTGGGCTCGTCCACCATGGGCTGTACCCACCCAGTCTTATCCTGGCTCTCAGGGTGTTAACCCCTTTGCTTACTGGCCTCAGCCAGTTCCTTTCAGTCAGGATACCTTTAGGACTCCGGTTACTTGTAGTCAGTCTAACTCTTCTTCTGTCTTACAGAATTCAGAGTTGGTTAGTTCTTTTAAGGAGGTTTTATCTGACTTTAAGAAGTCAATGTCGGTTGATTTGGCTAACATTTCTTACAGGATTTCTTCTTTGGAAGCTGGCCTTCGGGTCTCTCTTCCCACTCCTTGTGAGGAAGTATCCGATCTAATTTCCATGGCACCAGGGAGTCAAGAAGCTACCTTCCTCAGTGGAGATGAGCACGAGGAAGGTGAGTCTTCAATGGCTAGAGTTTCTGGTAAGGTTCCTTTGGCTGGTCGGACTAAGTCTATTACATCTACGGATGTTGGTTCCCCTAGGGAATCGGAGGCAGAGGATTCTTCTGTGTCTTCTAAAGACCAGTTGAGGTCTAGAGTTTACTCTCTCTTGCGAGAAGTTGCTCATGTGCCCCTGTCTTCTCCTCCTAGACTTAAGAAGACTAGCTCTTTCTTTGAGACTTCTTGTGGTTTGGTTCAGGAAAAACCTAATACTTTTGGTTCTTTTCCTGAATCTAATCATGCTTCTTCTGCATTTCAGTTTGTGAATAACTGTCTTTCAGTGAAGGCTAATGACAAGTCTTCTCAGGGTTCTTTTTTTCTGGGTTTGGTGCCAGTTCTTTTCCCGGTAATTTTAAGAGTAAAGATTTTGAAATCCATGACTCTTCTATCGGGAAAACGGCCCCAGTTTGTGATAAGTCTTTTTCACAACTTCTTGGGGCCAAACCAGTTGATGGGCTTCGCCTTTCTCAGTCCTTGTGGGCCAAATCGGAGAACTTGCTCCGTAGTGCTTCACATGTTCTGGGTACTGCTGAGTTCTTTCTTTCAGCAGTCGGTGCTTTGCTTCAGGGCAAGGAAGGTGATGATCTAGCAGAGGTAAAGTCTCTTCTTCTGCCCTTGGGTCCTCTCAGTGCCTTATCATGGGAACACTAGCCAATTTCACTCTTTCTAAAAGGCGTGAAATACTTGAGAAGTCTTCTGTCAATGAAATTCTTCAGGACTCCTTACTTCTTTCTCCTCTTTCTGATAAGGTTTTCGGTTTATCTTTACAGAAGGTTCAGGAGGAGGTCAATAAGAAACCTCAGCCTCTTAGGGTCAATGTGCAATTGACTAATGGTAAGAGGTCAGCTTCTGTTTCTTCTTCTGCCCCAACGGGTAGTGACAAGAGGAGGAAAACGTTTGTTCCCAAGGCTTCTGGTCCTAAGAAACCCCATCAGAAAGGAGGTTTTAAAGGTGCCAAGAAGCCTGGGTCTCGTAAATAGGTTGTTGCCCCCTTGTATGTTGCTGACACCTCCCTTAGGAGAGGAACAGTTTCCTGTTCCTCTTCCTTCTGTTCCAGTGGGAGGGAGACTTACCCAGTTTCTACATCATTGGGAGAAGTTCACCACAGATGTGTGGGTTTTGTCAGTAATTCGAGGGGGATTGGATCTTGTGTTTCAGGAACGCCCTCCTTTGTCGGACAGTCCGATTCCTATGTCTCAGACCTCAGACAAGGAGAAGTTCCGTCTTCTGTCCGAGGAAGTTCAATCTCTATTACTGAAAAGAGTAATAGAGGAAATTCCTCCGACTCAGTCGACACCAGGGTTTTATTCTCGTCTCTTCTTGGTTCCCAAGAAAACTGGGGGAATGAGACCTGTGATAGATCTCTCTATTCTGAACAGTTACCTTTCTGTTCCCCATTTCAAAATGGAGACCAACAGATCTATCAGAGCTTGTATTCTTCCAGGTATGTTGACCACCAAACTGGACCTTTCGGATGCTTATTTCCATATCCCAATTTCTTTGGCTTCCAGGAAATTTCTCCGATTTGTCTGGAACAACAAGGTTTACCAATTTCTGGCGGTCCCGTTTGGCCTGGCGGTTGCACCACAGGTTTTTACTCAGGTTTTTCAGACGGTTATAGCTCACCTGCATACTCTGTCGATTCAAGCTCATTCTTATCTGGACGATTCTCTTCTGAAGGAATTCGATTCAGAAATTCTTTCTCGTCATACTTTCCTGTTTATCAGACTTCTTCTGGACCTAGGCTTCCTTATTTCTTGGAAAAAGTCTCAGATACTTCCTTCCCAAGACTTCCTGTTTTTGGGGGAACATTACAGGACAGATTTAGGTCTGATTTTTCCCCCAGAGGAAAAATTTCAGTCACTTTGTCCGAAAATTCTTATTTTCAGCAACAGTCCTTCAGTCACGGCTCGACAATTCTCTCAACTACTGGGCTTTCTGAATTCTCTAGCCGATGTGGTTCCTCTAGGTCGCCTTCACATTCGACCTCTCCAGTTCTTTCTTCAGGAACATTGGGACTCCGCTTCTCAAGTTTGGGAGGCTCTAGTGCCTATTCTTCCTGTCTTACTACATCACCTAGATTGGTGGACTCACAGGGAAAATATCTTGACAGGTGTAGCTTTGCTTCACCCAGTTCCTTCTCTAACTCTGTATACAGATTCCAGTCTTCAAGGATGGGGAGCTTTTCTAGAGGGAAAGTCTGTGTCGGGAGTGTGGTCTCTTGTTCAGCAACAAGAACACATCAATTTGCTAGAGATGAGAGCTGTCCTATTAGCGTTACAACATTTCAAGACTCTTCTAGTTTCGAAAGCAGTAGTGCTAGCGACGGACAATACAACAGTAGTGGCCTAATTGCAGAATCAAGAAGGAACTCGCTGTCATGCTCTCTTTCTTCTTTGCAAAGAAATTCTTCTTCTTTGTCTTCTATCACACATTCATTTGGTAGTCAGGCATATTCCAGGGACCTTCAATGTACTGGCAGATTGTCTGTCTCGCTTCCACAATCCAGTCAACACAGAATGGGAACTACGGCAAGTAGTGTTCGACTCAGTTGTTCTGCGGTGGGATCGTCCTCATGTAGATCTCTTTGCTACCAGTCTGAATCACAAACTGGAAACCTTTGTATCTCCAGTTCCAGACCCTCTGTCCTTCGCAATAGACGCCATGTCTCTCTCTTGGGACGGAATGTTCGCTTATGCCTTTCCTCCATTCCGCTTTCTTCTTCAAGTGCTTCTCAAGATCAAGCAATCAGATTGCAAGATCATTCTTATTGCACCAGCCTGGCCAAGACAAGCATGGTTTCCAGAACTTCTGCTTCTGTCTTGTGCCAGGCCTCTGAAACTTCCTTTCAGACGAGATCTTCTGTCTCAGTTCAAGGGAAAAGTGGTACATCCAAGGCCAGAGTCTCTTCATCTTCACGCTTGGCTACTCTCAGGGAGGGACTCCGTCAGAAAGGCTTTTCTGAAGGAGCAACCTCGCACATCTCTAAGTCTGTCAGACAGTCTACAGGGATCGTGTATGAAGCCAAGTGGGCAATCTTCTGTGATTGGTGTAGTGGACGGGATATTGATCCAGTCCGAGTCACTGTTCAACAGCTAGCTGATTTTCTAGTTTACCTTTTTGAGATTAAATGGTTAGTACCCTCTACTATTAAGGGGTACAGATCAGCTATTGGCAGAACTATATCTTTACTTGGTGGACCTGATTTTGGGCAAAATGAATACATTTCTTTACTGGTTAGAAGTTTTAGTCTGGAGAGACCTAAACAGAATAAGTTGGTTCCTCAGTGGAATTTAGGGTTAGTCTTAGCTGCCCTAAACTCTCCCCCTTTTGAACCAGCAGAGGAAGTAGATTTACATTTTCTCTACTACAAGTGCTGTTTCTTGCTTGCCTTAGCTTCTGGCAGAAGGAGAAGTGAGATTCATGCTTTTTCTGTTTCTGACTCTTGTCTACGTTTCAACAGAAACAAATCTTCTGTTACCCTGTTAACAGATCCTTGTTTCCTTGGAAAGAATCAGATTCCAGATAGGGGTGCTGAACCAGTCATTATTCCAGCTTTGCCAGAAGATGCTTCTTCTAGGTTGTCTTGCCCAATCAGAATCCTTAGCATATATCTAGATAGAACTAAGAATTCTCGTCCTGCCAAGAATACTAGGCTTTTTCTTCCTTTGAAAAAGGGAATTTCTGACATCTCTGCCAAGACTATTTCCTCTTGGATTTGTCGTACTATTCTTCTGGCTTACGAGTCTTCAGGGGAAAGATTTCTTAACCGCCACTTGGTTAAAGCTCATGAAGTTCGTGCCCTTGCTTCTTCCTGGGCACTTTTTAATTCAGCCTCTATTTCAGAGGTTTTGTCAGCTGGGTTTTGGAGATGTCAGGATTCTTTTACTTCCTTTTATCTTAGATCTATGTCTGCACAAGCAGACAGTCTTTTTTCACTTGGACCTATAGTTGCTGCTCAACATGTCAGTGTTCCTTTGGTTTCTGAGAGATCAGGGGATTCAGCTGTCTGTTAGATTCTGAGTTTCTCAGAATTTATAGTGGTAAGCTATTTATTGCTATAAAATTAGAAAATTTTCTTAGTAAAATTTACTTTTATTAAATAAATACTTACCACTATAAATTATAGGTCCAACCCGTTCCTCCCCTTCATCCCCTGTTGAGGCTTCTCTTGGGGAAATGGAATGAGGTTTATGGGTGAATTGTTGGGATATATCCGGTGTTGAGGGAGTATCTCAATGTTATTTTGATGGTGGTTTTCAACTACTGTGGGTGAAGGTCGCTTGTGGGAGCGTCTCAGAATTTATAGTGGTAAGTATTTATTTAATAAAAGTAAATTTTACTTAGAAAAATTTCTAAATTTATTATATGATGTCATACCCCTTCAGGGGCCGTTGAATTTACAACTACCTATGTAATCAGTGCCTATCGCCACTGCTGTTGTGAGTTCGAATCTCGATCTGGGCGAGGTGTACAACATTATGTGGTAAAGTTTGTCAGTAACTTGCGACAGGTCTGTGGTTTTCTCCGGGTCCTTCGGTTTCCTCCACCAATAAAACTGACTGCCAAGATATAACTGAAATATTGTTGAAAGTGGTGTTAAACACCATCAAACAAACAAACATACCCCTCTATCTGGAGTGTTGAGGTACAGGTCAACTACAAAGTTCATTCTGTCTGTCCTTGTACTCTCTGTTTCTTTAGTATGACCATATAACTTGTCTAGAAAGCTGGGATCTTCTAAAATGTCAAAAATCAGCTGAGCAACAGGAGCCTGGTTAGTCTTGGCTGATATGTGTAAAGCATTGTATCGTGGACCTTCCTGTAAATATACAACTATTGTGATTAAAACATAATAGTCAATGTAGAAATGTCCACTGGTTAAGTGAGTGATTGTTGTTTAATGCCAATTCAGCAATTTTTACGCTATATCATGGCGAGAACCAGTTAATGAGATGATGATGAGGTCCGCTTTAAACTAGACCAACATGCCGAGTGTGATTTTTTTTATAGTGCTAGTTCACTGAAACAACAGTCCGCAGATAGACATGTTGCCCCACTCTGACACATTATCTTGATTCCGAGCCAACCAGTCTTTGCTCTTTCTCGTTAATGCTGCATGCTTAGCGGAGAAGCAACAAATTCCAATTTGATAGTCTTTGGTTTGACCCGATCAGGGCTCGAACCCACGATATACTTCCCTCGAGGCGAACATCCTAACCATTACACCACTGATGCGGTCGTGATCAGGTTATGTAATTACCTGTATTATCAATGGAGTATCAGCACTACTGTCGAGGAATTATGGATTTTCCCACACTAAAGTTTCTATCGTAGCACAATCTCCCTGTTCAAGTGCTATATTTACCTGTGTATAGTGACTTAAGTTATAAATTTACCTGTCCCTATTGACTAAGTTGTCTACCAAATGACTGTGACGGTGAGACTGTGTGATGCGTACGGTGTGTGTGTTGTAGTGTCTGTGCTTGTCACTCTTGCTTTCAGCCTCACCGTTAGATAGCAGCTTGCTGTGAAAAGGAAGTCGAGTGCGTAAGTCTTCAGTGCCAGTTATAGCCTCTCATACAGTAAGACCTACATGTAGATGTGACCCAGAGATGGCATCCTCCTCGAGGTGGTAGATGGTAACTGGGTACCTTGCGGCCCCAGGGAAAAATCACAAGGTCTCAGAGGAATCTAGGCCCCCAGATGCACGGTATTCATGGCCCATCGGCATATGGACATGTCCTGATGCCTGCAAACCTAGATCCCAGCTATGGGTTAAATAGTTCCACTGCCTTGTGGATGACTTGGGAAAGTCAAAGGCTATGGGTGCCTTCCCAGAAAGAAAAGCCGAACAGATAAAGTTTGTAAGCATGGTGAATGCAATTGTCTAAGAGAAGGAAAACCCTTACAGAAAACACAACCCTGCCAGTAGTAGGTTGGGCATAGGGTTAACCACCCAACCCTGTGAAAAGAACTTGAATACGGAAACTATGAACAGGTAAGGACAGCCATCATGCAAACCCGAAAGGAAACTCGAGGGCTGAAAGATTCGTTGGCCAACCCCAAGGTTACAAGGAGGATCGGAACATGGAATGTCAGGACCATGTATTCCATTGGAAAAACTGCCCAAGTAGTTAACGAAATGAACAGGTATAATCTCGACATCTTAGGAATCAGCGAATGCAGATAAACAGGCTCAGGAAAGATTAGAACCAGTACAGGAGACTATATTGTAGGGAGGCAGGATGAACATCACAGTAGTGGCGTTGTCATCATCATGACAAAATAAGCAGCCAAAACGCTAGAAGAGTGGACACCAATAAGTGAAAGAATTATCACAGCAAGGTTCTGGTCAAGACACATTAAGACAGGTATATGCTCCAACAAATGACGCAGATGAGGAAACAAAAGATAGCTTCTACGATAAGCTTCAAAGCGTCATCCACCTGACGCCACGTCATGACATAACCATAGTTGTGGGCGATCTTAATGCAAAGGTTGGAACTAAGCTCGATGGAGAAGACGGGATTGTCGGTGAACATGGACTCCAGAGTGAGAGAAATGACAATGATGAACGCTTTTCCTCTCTGTGTGCTAACAACAACTTAGCCATAGTATCAACAATGTTCCCACATAAGAAAATTCATCTTCACACTTGGACATCTCCAAACGGACACCACCACAATCAGATCGACCATGTTGCAATCAATGGCCAGTATAAACGATCAATCAATGATGTCAGAGCACACAGGGGTGCAGATGTTGGAAGTGATCACAACCTTGTAGTCATCAAGACCAGACTCAAGTTATGTAAAATTGGGAAGAAACCATCGACTTCCAAAAGATACGAAACATGTCAGCTGAAAGTGCCAGAGATCAACTAACGCTTCAGAATGGAGCTAAAGAACAGGTTCAGTGTGCTTGGAAACGAAAACAGCAACGAATTGGAAGAAAGTTGGGAAAAGTTCAAGGACATGTCACATCTACAACCAAACTGCATCAACCGTCCTTGGACCACGGAAAAAGAGAAACCAGGATTGGATAAGTGGTGACAGCTGGAAAGAAGTCGAAAAGTGAAGACCACTGAAAGAGAAAATAGATGGAACAAGATCAGAGAGAGTAAAAGAAATATTGAGGGAAGAATACAGAAACATCGACAAAAATGTAAAGAAAAGTATGAGGAGAGATAAGACAATGGCTAGATATACTGACAAATGAAGCGGAGACATCGGTAAACAATGGGAACATGAAAGGAGTCTATGACATCACAAAGCTCCTAAGCAATGAGAAACCTAAACAAATAGACAGTGAGAAAAATAAGAATGGGAAGGTGCTAACAAATGAGAACGATGTGAGAAAAAGATGAAAAGAACGCTTTTGTGAAGTGCTGAATAGGCCAGATCCATCAGAACCAGCAGAGATTGATAACAACCAAATAGAAGAGTTGGATATTGACGTAACACTGCCAATAAAAGAGGAAATCAGATGGGCCTTGAGAAACATGAAGAACAGGAAAGCACCTGGAATAGATAACATATCAGCAGAACTTCTCAAAGCAGATCTAGAAACTTCCACAGATCAGATATCCAAGATTTTAGACCTTGTATGGATAAGAGAGAATGTACCATCTGACTGGAGAAAAGGGTTAATAATAAAGCTGGCAAAGAAAGGTGACCTTACCTGCTGTGGAAACTGGAGAGGCATCACACTGATACCAAACATAACAAAGATCATGGGAAAAATCTTCATCAAACGAATTTCCAAGGAAGTAGACAAGCACCTACGTGATGAGCAAGGTTTAGAGCAGTAAAAGGAACAACGGAACAGATTTTCATTCTCCGTAACATCTTGGAGCAATGTGCTGAGTGGAATTCCAACCTTTACATTTTGTTTATCGACTTCGAAAAAGCTTTTGACAGTGTACACAGAGACACACTATGCACTATGGAAGATTATGAGACACTATGTCTATGGTATTCCAGAAAATATCATTGATCTGGTCAAATGTATGCATTCCAACAGCGAGTGTGCAGTAGTCGACGGTACGGGAACACCTGAATGGTTTACCATCAAGTCGGGAGTGAAGCAAGGATGCAACATGTCAGGTTTCCTGTTCCTCCTATAGTAATTGACAGGATAATGCGAAAGACTACCTCCAGCAGCAACACAGGCATCAGATGGAACATTACATCAAAGCTAGAAGATCTAGATTACGCAGATGACATAGCCCTCCTATCAAGCACAAAAGACCAGATGCAGAGAAAGAGCAATCTGCTGAACACCTATGCAAAATCAACTGGTCTGAAGATAAATGCTGCAAAAACTAAAGCAATGAGGATGAACACAAACAACCAACCCATAGAAATAGATGATACCACTGTAGATGATGTTAAACACTTCATATATCTATATGTAGGTGCAACAGTAAGCAAAACAGGAGGAACCAATGAGGACATACGAAGAAGACTAGGTCATGCCAGATTAGCATACAACAAGCTTAAGTCTGTATGGAACAACAGCCAATTTGGAAGAAAAACTAAGATGAAACTTCTCAAATCGAACGTTCTATCGGTTCTACTACTGTGAAATTATTTTTCCTCGTGGGTATGAATTTTCGTGGTTTGGTTAAAAATTACAATTTCGTGGATTCGTACATTCGTGGATTTTGTGCTTGTACCCAAAATAAAATTCGTTGATTTTATATTTTCAACATAATAAGTTTCACTGGGTTTCAAAACTTTGAGAAAGCTTCAATACATTAGACAAATGAGCCATAGAATTATGTAATCGGAAGTGGAACATGCATATAAACGTGTTCATTTTCTCAATAATTTTTTTTTTACATATATCAACTTAGAATGGAAACAAAATCTGCTTTTGAATTTCATAATTATAGATAAGTGCAAATCAGTGTTATATTATCGTATTTGAAAATTAAAAAAAATCATCTGAAATTATTTTATGAGCACGTACATTAGGAATTTCCATCAATATATACACTTTGTATTAAATTTGCTTTTATATTTTACAAATATTTAATCTCCATTTTATTTTCAATTTTTGTTTTTCACAACTAAAAAAAGAACAATAAAATTTGTTTTATCTCATTATTTTGATTTCAATGACAGATTGAACTTGTAAAATTACTTCAACATGTTCGATCTTTCACTACCCTTATATCGGAGTGTGAAGCCACTCGCAATTGGGTCACAAGATTAATCATGACCCCGGGGCAAATGTACAGTTAACTTAATTGAATTGTTTAAAGAAAGGTGATCAAATATGTTAGTTGAAGGGTGTTATAATTTAACAGAGAAATGTTTATTCAACACTTAAAGTTTTGTCACCATTAGTGTATGGTTTGGAAGTAAATTTTATTACCGTAAGTTGTTAGAATCTTTTCACAAATAAACATTTCTGTCGTTTTTACACATGCATTCAAAATCAAATCATTCACAAACATGTTCATGTGGATTATAACCCATTAAAAGGTATGCTGTTATTAAAATTGTCAATTGTCCCCTATGCAGCTGGTCCAGAAAGTCGAGGTCATTCGAGGACAACATGGCTATATATGGATGTCAAACTGCTACCCAAGTTTCATTGTTCGTTGGATTCTTAATTTCGTGGATCAGCCTACCCACGAAAACCACGAAAATTGGTACCCCACGAATAAAAGTGATTTCACAGTATATGGCAGCGAAACCTGGAAGATGACAAAAGGTGAAGAAAAGATCTTGGACACCTTTCTTCACAAATGCATCAGAAGCATCCTGAAGATGTATTGGCCAGAAAAGATTACCAACGCTGAGGCAAGGAAATGGGCTGGACTTGAAAAGATCTGTACCATTGTAAAGAAAAGAAGATGGCAATGGATAGGACATGCCCTCAGAATGGATAACAACAGGAATTGACTGGGCCCCTGAAGGAAAAAGAAAAAGAGGTAGACTGAAGGAAACATGGAGGAGAACAGTAGAAAAAGAAAGGAAACAGCTAGGATTCAACACATGGGCAGAGGCAACCAGACAAGCGCAAGACAGATCAAAATGGAGAGGACTCGTTCATGGCCACATTCTCCACGAGGAGACAGGGAACTAAGTCAAGTAAGTCAAGTGTTTTAAGTTATATAATTACCTGTATTATCAATGGAGTATCAGCACTACTGATTAGGAATCGTGGATTTTCCCAAACTAAGGTTTCTATGGTAGCACAGTCTCCCTGTTCAATAGCTAGTCTGAACTTTGAAATCTCTTGAACTTTAGGGGCCTTATAAGGAGAACTTTCAAAAGACACCCCTGTCCCAAGTGTGGAGATAAAACTATCTGTTGCCTGAAATAGATACACATTTTTATTGTTATGAAAACTTTTAGAACACAAAAGCTAAATTCAGATTTTCGTGGAAATTTTCCAGAAGACGTCTGTGTAGGATATTAGTAATAAGAGTAATATATGAGTGAAACCAAAGTAAAATCACCTCTTATAACTAGATGGTTACCAAGATCAACTTTGACCTACTGACCCCAAAATCAAAATGATTAATAGAGTTTTTAGATGATGACATCCACCTGCCTTCCATCAAAACAATAGTCAACTTCAACATAATCACATTGAACTTGGCTAAAAGGCAGTCGTGGTCGTGATCGTCTCGGTATGGCAGTTGGATTTACAACTACCTGTGCAATCAGTGCCTATCACCAGTAAAGTTGTGAGTTTGAACCCTGTTCATGGTGAGGTGTACTCAATACAACATTATGTGATAAAGTTTGTCAGTTTCCTCCACCAATGAAACTGAAATATTGTTGAAAGTGGCGTCAAACATCATAAACCAAACCAAACCATCTTCTAAGGACATTGTATGGTAGTTTGATTCAAATCTTAAATTACTTATATGTAGACAATAACATACAATTATTGCCTTCATATGAGATAAACATCGAAAGTTGTAAACTTGCAGGGAGCCACTTTTGATCAAAATTATATAGGAATATAGGATTTTTTTGGATGAAAATATAGGATAAATTTAAGGTATATTTAGCAAAAAAATACATGTATGGCCTCCACCTCCCCTGTAGCCAGGCCTCACCTCTCTTTTACTGACAAATGAAAAAAAATATAGTTTATTAAACTCTAGTCTCCTATTACTCTTTTTGCAAAAGAAATAAATATCAGACAGTGAAAAAAAAAATCAACATTTGTCTTTTTCAAAGGATTGAACATTACAAGAACATGTGTAACTCCTTTAACACTGTAAAGGACAAATTTTGATATAACGTCTTCAAAATTATATGTAATATTTTTTGTGAAGAAAAAGGTACCTATTTACCTTTACAAAGTTTATTGAAACAAATGCTCTGTAGCAATGACTCTTTCAACAGATACATGTAGATCCCTGAGAGTATTTTGTATGTTATAAACCATTAAACATTGTATTCTAAACCAAGGAACCAGTACTGAGTAGCAGACCACTATAAAAATAGACATGTACTACAAGGAAGACTACAATACTGAAATAAATATACAATCACGTGAATCTAAACCCCTCTGCCAAATAAGATACAACGATGAAATATCTATTTTTTAAATGTCCTTCTGTGAAAAAAGTTAAAATACTATTAATAGAAATAGAAGCAATATTTAACAGATCTGGATTAACAGCTAATATAGAAATGAAGGAATCAAATACATTTTTTTTTTGTATTATGTTAGGACTATATGGGGGTGAGGATTTAGACGTCATTTTTATTAATACCATAATATTTTTCTCAAAGTGGGAAATATGGAAAATACACTTAAATAATTTTATAAATATTTACAATGCACATTACTCCTATTAATGAAATTGCTAGAAAAAAAATTAGAACTTATTCGGAATAACATATAATTATATATTATTATTTATCAACATAAAACTAATGCATGGTAATAATTGTATCTTCTAATTAAGTATATCATTGATGAAATGTAAAAACAAATGAATATTAAGGATGTTTAAGTGGACTTTTTTATTTTCACTTGCTACCCATGGACAATTGAGAAACAGGGACCTTTAATGTGCAACCCTGGGCCATTAAGGTTATTGTAAAGAGGAGATTTTTGAATAAACTATATTATGATGTAAAAAAAAAAACCTTAGAAAATTCAGCAATAAAAAAGTCACATGAATGTACAAGATCAGCTAAAAACTATAGAAGTATCAGCATTAATATCTTGTAAGCCTCTATTTGTCATGTTTTTATATGAAATTTCCACTCAAAATTAAAGATTCAATTTTTTTTCTCTCACAGTTTTGGAAAAATATAGGATTTTGGGATGAAATATAGGAAATTTTAGGCAAATATAGGAAAAATAGCAAAATCTTGAAAATATAGGAATATAGGATCACTCGAGTCGACACTCTGAACTTGAGGAAAACAACCTCTCGCGGGTTGATAACTTGATGTTAACCTTCAATGAAGGCAATAACTGTTTTATTATATCGAAACTACCCTAAGATGTTTAAAAAAATGAATGTTTTGTTTTGTAGAAGACAACAAAATAATTTCTGCTATAGAAAATACAATTACAGAACAAGACTGAAAAAAAAAGGATTTTCAACACACTTCCGGTTTGTCAGGGGTTTTAGACCAGGCGACAACCTATCCAGGGTTTCTGTTTGGTGTCGGTCATCGGCCGATAATTTGCGTATATGACAAGAAATAATTTGACATTGCTGTCAAAATGATCGTTTGTTTCAAAATAAGTGGCCAAAAAGACTGACACATGCTACGTATGCATCGGACACGTGATCGAGTATTCTCCAATTTGTCCATAATTTATTTTGATTAAAACTAAAGTGAAACGCCAGATCAAAACTCTTTTATTGTATCATCTATCGTTCCTCCATAAATGAAGTTCAAGGACATTGACAAAATTAAAGTCGCAATCTCAGAAACGCTTTAATGAACGAAAATATCAATATTTGAAATATAAGAACAAGAATCACTCCGGATCGGACACGTAAAAATTATCGGATATCAATTTGGTGCCAAATTTAAACTTGTCTTTTGTGCAAAATATGATAGAGGACTTGATTTAGGTCTTTGGAAAATATTGAAACCTTTGAAATGGACAAATATTACAAGCTTTTTCCTGATTAAGACAAATGGTTGAAAAGATCCACTAAAATTGTTATTTCTCTGTGAATTTAAATGTAAAAAAAAATAATCTACAAAATGTTTATTTCAAAGCAGACTTTTTTGTAACCTATTTAGGGTAGCTTTCTCTAAAGTCTTTGATTCATTCCTCATTGGGGAATTTGATTTTAATTTCTATTTATTTGGAAACCTCTGAAAACCTGTCTGGTTGTCAATTCCAAATATAATAAGTATGCAAGTTTGAAACAAATGAATATTAAATTAAGCTCCAGCTGCATTAAATGAATCAAACCACACCTTAATACATCATTAAATGACCTATAAGTTTTAGGCAAATTAGGACACAATTGACCTATTGAATAAGTGCCTTTCAGGACAAAAGGCCTGAGGAATTTATATGAGTTAGGTCATTTGACCTTAATATAATAAAATCCAGCTGAAACCCTGCTATCGTCTCCTTCAACATGTTTGTCTTGTTCATTGGGTTGTCTCCCTCATCAGTAAATTTTCAGTAAAACATCAAAATTGTCTTATTACTTTTGGATAGTAAAAAATCATGTATGGTAATAATATACAATTATTGCTTTCATATGAGGTGAACATCCAAAGTTGTCAATCCTAGCTGGGTAGCTGTTTGTCCTGATTGCTTTAGACCAAGGTAAAACAACTTCCGGGGTTGACAACTTAATGTTCACCTCATATGAAGGCAATAACTGTTTTAGTATACTGAAACTACTCTAAAAATGTTTGGTTTTGCAGAGGTCAACAAAATAATTTCCGGTATAGAAAATACAATCATAGAATCAGACTGAAAAAAAATTTCAACACACTTCCGGTTGTAAGGGGTTGTAGACCAAGCAACAACCTATTGTCTCCCTCTACATTATATATGTTTGGGTTGTCCAGCGGGTTGTTTCCTCGTTTTCCGTAAAACATACCAATAGTCTTATTACTTTTATCTAGTAAAAAAATATGTAATGTATAATAATGCTTATTATGTTGTAGAAATTGTAAATCACAACATTAAGGTTAATACAGATTAATATTATGGACAAGTCATATCTATTAAACCACAACATTAAGGTTAATACAGATTAATATGACGGACAAGTCATATCTATGGGTAAAAAATGTCACATAATTTATTTTTTTTATTTATCCATGACAGCAAATTATCAATTTTAACCTTTTGAGATGTTGGTTTCCATAGAGATGGACAGGGAGCATCTGCTGATGATTGGCTAAATAGCCTAGCTTCTGGTCTTGATTTGAAAACCTTAAATCTTGCTCCAGCAAACTTTTTAACAGCCTGTAGGGCCTCCACTTTGTTTGTATATACCAAATCTTCATCTGAAATATAAAATACTATTTTTAGTCAATATGCAATTTTTTATAAAAGCATTACTTTTCATTATCTTTTTGAAGTGGGTGACCAAGAAATGCAGGGATTATAATATATGCACTTTGTCCCGTGTATCACAAATTCAAGGTGGGGGGATGTGTACATGTAAATATTTATGATCCCCTGTTATTGTCAACATATCTGTTTACACCATCCACGTTCCCTGAGTCAGAAAGGGGCATGTAGTCCCTGTACCTGTACATACACATATCAATGTACATACACATATCAATGTACATCCACATATCATGTACATACACATATCAATGTACATACACATATCAATGTACATATACATATCAATGTACATACACATATCAATGTACATCCACATATCATGTACATACACATATCAATGTACATATACATATCAATGTACATACACATATCATGTACATACACATATCAATGTACATACACATATCAATGTACATACACATATCAGTGTACATACACATATCAATGTTTGTACTATCACATGTACATACACATATCAATGCTTGTACTATCACATGTACATACACATATCAATATTTGTACTATTACATGTACATACACATATCAATGTTTGTACTATCACATGTACATACACATATCAATGTTTGTACTATCACATGTACATACACATATCAATGTTTGTACTATCACATGTACATACACATATCAATGTTTGTACTATCACATGTACATACACATATCAATGTTTGTACTATCACATGTACATACACATATCAATGTTTGTACTATCACATGTACATACACATATCAATGTTTGTACTATCACATGTACATACACATATCAATGTTTGTATTATCAATTGATTTTTAACTAGCAATTAAATCCAGGGTCATTTCCATGACTACATGATTATAACATCCTAAATACATAAAGAAACTACTTTGTTCTAGCGTGTATACGTGTATACCGTTTAGTTAACTCATAAATAAGACATTCAAATACACATTGAAATGTAGCTGGAGTTTTAATTTTTAGTAGAACAAATTTCCTACATCATAATTATACTTGTAATGTATCTGTGAGAATCATTTCTATTTTGTTCCAATATAACATGAAAGGTTTCAAATATACAACATGTAATTCATCTGAGTAATATTATATAATAAAACAGAATCAATCCCATTATTATCATCATCTCCATGGTAACGTAATCATTATAATTACTGTAATAACTCTCACACAATAAACAAGTCTTTTGAGATTCCAAAAAAAAAATAGATTAATAAAAGTGTAAAATGTTAAAAATAGTTTTTATTGAAGATCTATATTTTTATATTTTCATTATCATTCAAGTAAATCTCAAGCTTTAAGACAAACAGTGTATCTGTGCATTCTACAGGAGCTGCCAAAGACAAATCATATCTCTAAATCTCACAATATATATTAGTTTTTAGTTCTGCCTAATATCATAGAACGATCCTGTTTGAAAATATATACTGACTTGTGTTCAATGATTTGAGGTGATAAGTCATTGTTCGATTTGTTGAAATTGGTGGAATTGTTGACATTGCACTATCTTGGTTTGAAAAAATCAGCAAATTCATCATATGATATGAAAAACTTCAGAACATTTTCTTTATTTTCGGACGATTCGCCCTTATCAAGCTTACGGGACCGTGCCATAATTAAGTAAGGAAGACAAAGTCTGATATGTGTAGTACTATCCAAACTTTTTTTAAATATAAATATTGATTTGATTTAATTTTAACAACATTTTTTGTAGTCTACAAAAACATATGCTAACCGACGTACAGCCTTAAAATAAAAGAGGAAGATTGTCTCCAGGTCTCCTTTACTTATACCATGAATAATGTTGTAACTTATTATACGCCCCACAACGAAGTTGTAGGGGGGCATACTGGTTTCACCATGTCCGTCCGTCTGTAGACAAATCCTATGTCGTACGATAACTTAAGTTGTTTCTTAGAATCTTTTAAAATTTTATCAGCTGTTTACTGGTGAAGAGAGGAGGATCCCTTTCATTTTTGTCGTTCCAGAGTTATTGGACCTGATATGACGGAAAATAGGATTTTTACCCTATGTCGTATGATAACTTGAGTAGTCTTTCTCAGAATGTTTTGAAAAATTTTCAGCAGCTTACCGGTGAAGAGAGGAGAATCCCTTTCATTTTTGACGATTTTCACTTTTGACATGTATTGTTATGTACACGACTGTACAAGTACGCTCCGAATTTGGAAAGTTTGCTTACACAGCAATATGTATGCGTAATGTGTACACTTTGATCTGATAATACATGCGTTTTTACTCGTTTTCATAGTGTAAAAAACGCAAATACGCAGCTTATCTGGAGCTCTGACATGTCATAAACCAAAGGACAGACAATACAATGGTCAAAAGAAATAGGTAATCAGATGTCATAAACCAAAGGACAGACAATACAATGTCAATGTCATAAACCAAAGGACAGACAATACAATGGTCAAAAGAAATAGGTAATCAGATGTCATAAACCAAAGGACAGACAATACAATGTCATAAACCAAAGGACAGACAATACAATGTCATAAAACAAAGGACAGACAATACAATGTCATATACCAAAGAACAGACAATACAATGTCATAAACCAAAGGACAGACAATACAATGTCATAAACCAAAGGACAGACAATACAATGTCATAAACCAAAGGACAGACAATACAATGTCATAAACTAAAGGACAGACAATACAATGTCATAAACTAAAGGACAGACAATACAATGTCATAAACTAAAGGACAGACAATACAATGTCATAAACCAAAGGACAGACAATACAATGTCATAAACCAAAGGACAGACAATACAATGTCATAAACCAAAGGACAGACAATACAATGTCATAAACAAAAGGACAGACAATACAATGTCATATACCAAAGGACAGACAATACAATGTCATAAACTAAAGGACAGACAATACAATGTCATAAACCAAAGGACAGACAATACAATGTCATATACCAATGGACAGACAATACAATGTCATAAACCAAAGGACGGACAATACAATGTCATAAACCAAAGGACGGACAATACAATGTCATAAACTAAAGGACAGACAATACAATGTCATAAACCAAAGGACGGACAATACAATGTCATAAACCAAAGGACAGACAATACAATGTCATAAACTAAAGGACAGACAATACAATGTCATAAACTAAAGGACAGACAATACAATGTCATAAACTAAAGGACAGACAATACAATGTCATAAACTAAAGGACAGACAATACAATGTCATAAACTAAAGGACAGATAATACAATGTCATAAACTAAAGGACAGATAATACAATGTCATAAACTAAAGGACAGATAATACAATGTCATAAACCAAAGGACAGACAATACAATGTCATAAACTAAAGGACAGACAATACAATGTCATAAACTAAAGGACAGACAATACAATGTCATAAACTAAAGGACAGATAATACAATGTCATAAACTAAAGGACAGATAATACAATGTCATAAACCAAAGGACAGACAATACAATGTCATAAACTAAAGGACAGACAATACAATGTCATAAACTAAAGGACAGACAATACAATGTCATAAACTAAAGGACAGACAATACAATGTCATAAACTAAAGGACAGACAATACAATGTCATAAACTAAAGGACAGATAATACAATGTCATAAACCAAAGGACAGACAATACAATGTCATAAACTAAAGGACAGACAATACAATGTCATAAACCAAAGGACAGACAATACAATGTCATAAACTAAAGGACAGACAATACAATGTCATAAACTAAAGGACAGACAATACAATGTCATAAACTAAAGGACAGACAATACAATGTCATAAACTAAAGGACAGACAATACAATGTCATAAACTAAAGGACAGATAATACAATGTCATAAACTAAAGGACAGACAATACAATGTCATAAACTAAAGGACAGATAATACAATGTCATAAACTAAAGGACAGATAATACAATGTCATAAACTAAAGGACAGACAATACAATGTCATAAACTAAAGGACAGACAATACAATGTCATAAACTAAAGGACAGACAATACAATGTCATAAACTAAAGGACAGATAATACAATGTCATAAACTAAAGGACAGACAATACAATGTCATAAACTAAAGGACAGATAATACAATGTCATAAACTAAAGGACAGATAATACAATGTCATAAACTAAAGGACAGACAATACAATGTCATAAACTAAAGGACAGACAATACAATGTCATAAACTAAAGGACAGACAATACAATGTCATAAACTTAAGGACAGATAATACAATGTCATAAACCAAAGGACAGACAATACAATGTCATAAACTAAAGGACAGACAATACAATGTCATAAACCAAAGGACAGACAATACAATGTCATAAACTAAAGGACAGACAATACAATGTCATAAACTAAAGGACAGACAATACAATGTCATAAACTAAAGGACAGACAATACAATGTCATAAACTAAAGGACAGACAATACAATGTCATAAACCAAAGGACAGACAATACAATGTCATAAACTAAAGGACAGACAATACAATGTCATAAACTAAAGGACAGACAATACAATGTCATAAACTAAAGGACAGACAATACAATGTCATAAACTAAAGGACAGACAATACAATGTCATAAACTAAGGGACAGATAATACAATGTCATAAACCAAAGGACAGACAATACAATGTCATAAACTAAAGGACAGACAATACAATGTCATAAACCAAAGGACAGACAATACAATGTCATAAACTAAAGGACAGACAATACAATGTCATAAACTAAAGGACAGACAATACAATGTCATAAACTAAAGGACAGACAATACAATGTCATAAACTAAAGGACAGACAATACAATGTCATAAACTAAAGGACAGACAATACAATGTCATAAACTAAAGGACAGACAATACAATGTCATAAACTAAAGGACAGACAATACAATGTCATAAACTAAAGGACAGATAATACAATGTCATAAACTAAAGGACAGACAATACAATGTCATAAACTAAAGGACAGATAATACAATGTCATAAACTAAAGGACAGATAATACAATGTCATAAACTAAAGGACAGACAATACAATGTCATAAACTAAAGGACAGACAATACAATGTCATAAACTAAAGGACAGACAATACAATGTCATAAACTAAAGGACAGACAATACAATGTCATAAACTAAAGGACAGATAATACAATGTCATAAACTAAAGGACAGACAATACAATGTCATAAACTAAAGGACAGATAATACAATGTCATAAACTAAAGGACAGATAATACAATGTCATAAACTAAAGGACAGACAATACAATGTCATAAACTAAAGGACAGACAATACAATGTCATAAACTAAAGGACAGACAATACAATGTCATAAACTAAAGGACAGATAATACAATGTCATAAACCAAAGGACAGACAATACAATGTCATAAACTAAAGGACAGACAATACAATGTCATAAACCAAAGGACAGACAATACAATGTCATAAACTAAAGGACAGACAATACAATGTCATAAACTAAAGGACAGACAATACAATGTCATAAACTAAAGGACAGACAATACAATGTCATAAACTAAAGGACAGACAATACAATGTCATAAACCAAAGGACAGACAA
This sequence comes from Bathymodiolus brooksi, assembly GCA_963680875.1. Taxonomy (NCBI): domain Eukaryota; kingdom Metazoa; phylum Mollusca; class Bivalvia; order Mytilida; family Modiolidae; genus Bathymodiolus; species Bathymodiolus brooksi. The sequence continues at coordinate 65,403,581 of OY804582.1, forward strand.
TACAATGTCATAAACTAAAGGACAGACAATACAATGTCATAAACTAAAGGACAGACAATACAATGTCATAAACTAAAGGACAGACAATACAATGTCATAAACTAAAGGACAGACAATACAATGTCATAAACTAAAGGACAGATAATACAATGTCATAAACCAAAGGACAGACAATACAATGTCATAAACTAAAGGACAGACAATACAATGTCATAAACCAAAGGACAGACAATACAATGTCATAAACTAAAGGACAGATAATACAATGTCATAAACCAAAGGACAGACAATACAATGTCATAAACTAAAGGACAGACAATACAATGTCATAAACCAAAGGACAGACAATACAATGTCATAAACTAAAGGACAGACAATACAATGTCATAAACCAAAGGACAGACAATACAATGTCATAATCTAAAGGACAGACAATACAATGTCATAAACTAAAGGACAGACAATACAATGTCATAAACTAAAGGACAGACAATACAATGTCATAAACTAAAGGACAGACAATACAATGTCATAAACCAAAGGACAGACAATACAATGTCATAAACTAAAGGACAGACAATACAATGTCATAAACTAAAGGACAGACAATACAATGTCATAAACTAAAGGACAGACAATACAATGTCATAAACTAAAGGACAGACAATACAATGTCATAAACTAAAGGACAGATAATACAATGTCATAAACCAAAGGACAGACAATACAATGTCATAAACTAAAGGACAGACAATACAATGTCATAAACCAAAGGACAGACAATACAATGTCATAAACTAAAGGACAGACAATACAATGTCATAAACTAAAGGACAGACAATACAATGTCATAAACTAAAGGACAGATAATACAATGTCATAAACTAAAGGACAGACAATACAATGTCATAAACTAAAGGACAGATAATACAATGTCATAAACAAAAGGACAGACAATACAATGTCATAAACTAAAGGACAGACAATACAATGTCATAAACTAAAGGACAGACAATACAATGTCATAAACTAAAGGACAGATAATACAATGTCATAAACTAAAGGACAGACAATACAATGTCATAAACTAAAGGACAGACAATACAATGTCATAAACTAAAGGACAGACAATACAATGTCATAAACTAAAGGACAGACAATAGAATGTCATAAACTAAAGGACAGACAATACAATGTCATAAACTAAAGGACAGACAATACAATGTCATAAACTAAAGGACAGACAATACAATGTCATAAACCAAAGGACAGACAATACAATGTCATATACCAATGGACAGACAATACAATGTCATAAACCAAAGGACGGACAATACAATGTCATAAACCAAAGGACAGACAATACAATGTCATAAACTAAAGGACAGACAATACAATGTCATAAACTAAAGGACAGACAATACAATGTCATAAACTAAAGGACAGACAATACAATGTCATAAACTAAAGGACAGATAATACAATGTCATAAACTAAAGGACAGATAATACAATGTCATAAACCAAAGGACAGACAATACAATGTCATAAACTAAAGGACAGACAATACAATGTCATAAACTAAAGGACAGACAATACAATGTCATAAACTAAAGGACAGATAATACAATGTCATAAACTAAAGGACAGATAATACAATGTCATAAACCAAAGGACAGACAATACAATGTCATAAACTAAAGGACAGACAATACAATGTCATAAACTAAAGGACAGACAATACAATGTCATAAACTAAAGGACAGACAATACAATGTCATAAACCAAAGGACAGACAATACAATGTCATAAACTAAAGGACAGATAATACAATGTCATAAACTAAAGGACAGATAATACAATGTCATAAACTAAAGGACAGACAATACAATGTCATAAACTAAAGGACAGACAATACAATGTCATAAACTAAAGGACAGACAATACAATGTCATAAACTAAAGGACAGACAATACAATGTCATAAACTAAAGGACAGACAATACAATGTCATAAACCAAAGGACAGACAATACAATGTCATAAACCAAGGGACAGACAATACAATGTCATAAACTAAAGGACAGACAATACAATGTCATAAACTAAAGGACAGACAATACAATGTCATAAACTAAAGGACAGATAATACAATGTCATAAACCAAAGGACAGACAATACAATGTCATAAACCAAAGGACAGACAATACAATGTCATAAACCAAAGGACAGACAATACAATGTCATAAACTAAAGGACAGACAATACAATGTCATAAACCAAAGGACAGACAATACAATGTCATAATCTAAAGGACAGACAATACAATGTCATAAACTAAAGGACAGACAATACAATGTCATAAACTAAAGGACAGACAATACAATGTCATAAACTAAAGGACAGACAATACAATGTCATAAACCAAAGGACAGACAATACAATGTCATAAACTAAAGGACAGACAATACAATGTCATAAACTAAAGGACAGACAATACAATGTCATAAACTAAAGGACAGACAATACAATGTCATAAACTAAAGGACAGACAATACAATGTCATAAACTAAAGGACAGATAATACAATGTCATAAACCAAAGGACAGACAATACAATGTCATAAACTAAAGGACAGACAATACAATGTCATAAACCAAAGGACAGACAATACAATGTCATAAACTAAAGGACAGACAATACAATGTCATAAACTAAAGGACAGACAATACAATGTCATAAACTAAAGGACAGACAATACAATGTCATAAACCAAAGGACAGACAATACAATGTCATAAACTAAAGGACAGATAATACAATGTCATAAACTAAAGGACAGATAATACAATGTCATAAACTAAAGGACAGACAATACAATGTCATAAACTAAAGGACAGACAATACAATGTCATAAACTAAAGGACAGACAATACAATGTCATAAACTAAAGGACAGACAATACAATGTCATAAACTAAAGGACAGACAATACAATGTCATAAACCAAAGGACAGACAATACAATGTCATAAACCAAGGGACAGACAATACAATGTCATAAACTAAAGGACAGACAATACAATGTCATAAACTAAAGGACAGACAATACAATGTCATAAACTAAAGGACAGATAATACAATGTCATAAACCAAAGGACAGACAATACAATGTCATAAACCAAAGGACAGACAATACAATGTCATAAACTAAAGGACAGATAATACAATGTCATAAACCAAAGGACAGACAATACAATGTCATAAACTAAAGGACAGACAATACAATGTCATAAACCAAAGGACAGACAATACAATGTCATAAACTAAAGGACAGACAATACAATGTCATAAACTAAAGGACAGACAATACAATGTCATAAACTAAAGGACAGACAATACAATGTCATAAACCAAAGGACAGACAATACAATGTCATAAACTAAAGGACAGATAATACAATGTCATAAACTAAAGGACAGATAATACAATGTCATAAACTAAAGGACAGACAATAGAATGTCATAAACTAAAGGACAGACAATACAATGTCATAAACTAAAGGACAGACAATACAATGTCATAAACTAAAGGACAGACAATACAATGTCATAAACTAAAGGACAGACAATACAATGTCATAAACCAAAGGACAGACAATACAATGTCATAAACCAAGGGACAGACAATACAATGTCATAAACTAAAGGACAGACAATACAATGTCATAAACTAAAGGACAGACAATACAATGTCATAAACTAAAGGACAGATAATACAATGTCATAAACCAAAGGACAGACAATACAATGTCATAAACCAAAGGACAGACAATACAATGTCATAAACTAAAGGACAGACAATACAATGTCATAAACCAAAGGACAGATAATACAATGTCATAAACTAAAGGACAGACAATACAATGTCATAAACTAAAGGACAGACAATACAATGTCATAAACTAAAGGACAGACAATACAATGTCATAAACTAAAGGACAGATAATACAATGTCATAAACTAAAGGACAGACAATACAATGTCATAAACTAAAGGACAGACAATACAATGTCATAAACTAAAGGACAGACAATACAATGTCATAAACTAAAGGACAGACAATACAATGTCATAAACTAAAGGACAGACAATACAATGTCATAAACTAAAGGACAGATAATACAATGTCATAAACTAAAGGACAGACAATACAATGTCATAAACTAAAGGACAGACAATACAATGTCATAAACTAAAGGACAGACAATACAATGTCATAAACTAAAGGACAGATAATACAATGTCATAAACTAAAGGACAGACAATACAATGTCATAAACTAAAGGACAGACAATACAATGTCATAAACTAAAGGACAGATAATACAATGTCATAAACTAAAGGACAGACAATACAATGTCATAAACTAAAGGACAGATAATACAATGTCATAAACTAAAGGACAGATAATACAATGTCATAAACTAAAGGACAGACAATACAATGTCATAAACTAAAGGACAGACAATACAATGTCATAAACTAAAGGACAGATAATACAATGTCATAAACCAAAGGACAGACAATACAATGTCATAAACTAAAGGACAGACAATACAATGTCATAAACTAAAGGACAGACAATACAATGTCATAAACTAAAGGACAGACAATACAATGTCATAAACTAAAGGACAGATAATACAATGTCATAAACTAAAGGACAGACAATACAATGTCATAAACTAAAGGACAGACAATACAATGTCATAAACTAAAGGACAGACAATACAATGTCATAAACTAAAGGACAGATAATACAATGTCATAAACCAAAGGACAGACAATACAATGTCATAAACTAAAGGACAGACAATACAATGTCATAAACTAAAGGACAGACAATACAATGGTCAAAAGAAATAGGACAAACAATGATCCACAAAACACTACACAGAAAACTAATGATTGAACTATTATATAAAACTGTTGACCAATCAGAAGCAAGCATTAGTGACTGGTACTACATGTGTAGTTCATTTCCTGTAATGTTCAATACTAAACACACACACACATAGTGACGTACATGTACATGTATACAAGTATTCAGTTGAAAAATTACAACCGAATGCAAAAAGCACAAATACGCGAACCCACGAAGTTGGAGCACAGTGCGACCTGAAAATTAGTAATACCTCAGGCCGGCCCACATTGGAATTTTCAATGCGTCATTTTTCATGTACCTGTGTCAATGACGCAAAGCCGCGACGTCAAGTGATTTCTGCATGTTTAACAAGTTCAGGCAATCTAATGGCATCAGTTTCTCTGATGGCAAAACAATAGAGCTTTATAGTTCAGGCAATCTAATGGCATCAGTTTCTCTGATGGCAAAACAATAGAGCTTTAAAGTTCAGGCAATCTAATGGCATCAGTTTCTCTGATGGCAAAACAATAGAGCTTTAAAGTTCAGGCAATCTAATGGCATCAGTTTCTCTGATGGCAAAACAATAGAGCTTTAAAGTTCAGGCAATCTAATGGCATCAGTTTCTCTGATGGCAAAACAATAGAGCTTCAAAGTTGAGGCAATCTAATGGCATCAGTTTCTCTGATGGCAAAACAATAGAGCTTTAAAGTTGAGACAATCTAATGGCATCCGTTTCTCTGATGGCAAAACAATAGAGCTTTAAAGTTCAGGCAATCTAATGGCATCAGATTCTCTGATAGTGATGGTCCTGTTTAATTTAGGATCAGCACCAAAATAGACAAGTCTACACTATTAAGACAGATCTATATATAACCTCCCTCCTACAAAATGTTTGTGTTAATTTTTTTTAAATAGAAAATTAACAATGTACCATGAAATTAAAATTAAGTTAAAGTAATATGAAAGGCAAATATCATGGAATTTTTGGATTAAATATTTTCACTTAATAAGTTAATATGTCACTTAATTTTAACTAAAATCAACTGCACAACATTAATATTCCGCTCAAAAGCAGATTTTAAGAGCAAATTGCAAAATATTTGACAGCAGATAATTCTGTTTTACCGTACAGTAATGCAAAGGATATGCACGTGACCCAAGATTTGAACTCTTTCTGGGAGATTATCGCTCATGCGCAATATTCAGTTGATGAAAAAAAATAAAAATATATTCTGTGTGTACCACATAAGAATAATTGCAAAAAAAAAATTGGTTCACACGACATGAAACAGACAGATTCCTCAATAATCATTGTCAGGAATGTGTGCGTGCTTACCTCAGCATCCATGATTGTTTATCTTTTCTTCACGAGGTCATGATCGGCAATCATTGGACCAAAACTTTTCTTCACGAGGTCATGATCGGCAATCATCGGAACAAAACAACCGAAAGTTAATCAGTCTCCACAACAATGGCGACTATGCTAAACATGCAAACGGATTTGCAGATTTCTAGTTGTTGGGAACATATTTCGACTTGAAACATGCATGAATAGCTTAGTAAAGGTACCACCGTATTCCAAATTGAATTTTCAAGGAAAAAATTTCTTCACCCAAAACTGGTGTAATATTTACTTTAAGCTAAAGCAGACATGCATGAATATGCACATGTATGCCTCCTCCATTGTCAATGTCAGTGTATGAAAATTCCCATTTCCTGTTTCCCAGGGAAAGTACGGGTAAAAACACACACAGGAAAGTGACATGCTGATCAGTGCTTCCTGCCGGGAAAGTGTTATAAGTCTGTTGTTGCACTTTGCGGTTATCAGATATATCAGTTTCTGAAACAGGTTTACAATTTATTTTAATTCTGAATTCTGTATGCTAAGGTATAAAATTGTATTTATGCGAGATACCAGTTATTGACGTCGTGGTTTGCAGTCGTTCTTACCGGTACATATATTTTGAAATAAAAACTAAATTATAATTTTGATAATATGAGTAGGCACAGCCAATAGAGATGACAGAAGTGAATATAATAGATCTTACTAACGAAAAAAGGAACAGTTTGTTTCAAGTGAAATAGTCAGCAGAATTTCCGTGGGTAAAAAGATGCTATGTACATGTACCCTCTATGTTAAATTCCCCGACTTATCAGACTAATATATAATAACTAGAAGCTAAAAAAAAGATCTATCACAAGAAATAATCACAAACCAACAAAATTGTAGTTTTATTCAGATTCATATCTCAAATTGATTATAAACAACAAAACAAAGTAAGAAAAATATATTTATTTTCAAACATCAATGATCAAAATCATTTTTAGATATGCTCAGAATGCCGGATTTTGCATTAAATATTTCAAAATTTTCACGTGGGGCATGTCCCCAAACCTTCCTCAACAGGAAAGTAAATTTTTTTTCACTTTCCCTTGGGTAAGTGACTTACAAAATAATTCTTCATGCCCTTGAATGTGTGGTCACAGAGGATCAACTATAGTGAGCCTATATTGCTTACCCTTCACAAGCACCTGAGTTCACCCCCAGGTTTTTGGTGGGGTCTGTGTAAAACTAGATGTGTCTAGACTAGACACAAATGTCCCCGCCGTGAATATTAAGGAGGCTTGCAATTGTTTCACCCTTTTTTTAATTAACTTTTTGACCAACTTGTCCATTCGGGCAAGTGCCATATTGATTTTACTTGCCCGAAACTGTAAACTACTAGCCCGAATTCTTAAGTGCCATATATGCATGTAGTGCAGAACTATGCAATCTACAATGACCGTTCATAGAGTAGAATAACCCCTCATATTAATTATTTACACCTTATGATGTGGGCATAGTGTTAGTGCATCATTTGGCTATATAATTAAAATACTCCTATTCATAATTACAGTAAGTTATGATTATAGTCATGCTTATGATCAGTTCAAATCAACAAATTTGAAATTCAATTATTGTCTGAGATATTGAGTAGACGTACCGATCAATTTGCGGGAATATGACAGTTTTATAAATATGGGTGATTGATGAGGATTTCTGAAATATTTTTGTTAGAAAATTTAAGTATAAATGTTCCTTATCATAGACTGACCACGACTGTATAGTTTGTTTGAATTTGTATTCCAGTAATCTATCACGTTTTCAATATTTTGATCGCAAAGGCATCAGGGATAATTTTCTAAAATTAGAACACCGCAAATAACTCTAGCTTTTCCACGATTGGCTAATATAAATAACACGATCTTTATTTGAGAAAGGGGAATTCTGTAGTCAACAAAATAAAACAAAATGGTGTAAAATACATGTTACATACGACGCGATCTTTAGGTAAAATTCGCTGCGACTTCCAACACTGAATAATTCAACATTAATCATTTTGCTCTTCAGGAATTGAACATATCACAGAATCATTTTCACTTGCCCGATCGGACAAGTTGGCCCGTTGGGTGCTGTTTTCACTTGCCCCGGGCAATCGGACAACCGTTAATATTGAACCCTGCTCAGTACTGACAGTAATAGGCTAAGAATAACAAATGAATTTCAAAGTAGATCTGTAACTTATGATTAAACCAAAAATCAAGTCAATATCTCAAATCATAGTGAAATAAAGTGGTGACCGTGACAAGAACAAATAAATATATGTGTGTTTACGGTCACATGTCAAAAAAATCTAGGGTCGGTTGGTCGGCATTATTATTTTTTTTTACTATCAGCAAAACCGGAAATAGTCGTTCCCGGTTCCGGAATCTGATATTTCATTTCCGAAATTTCCGGTAAGCCGTCATTTGTTGAAGCTGTTTTATGATGAGTTACGCAGTTTTTCTACCTTCTTTGCTCTCAATTTCAACAAAAAGCTAGCGGTTGAATAAATAAAACATTGCTGCTGATTAAACAGCAAAAATGGTTATCCGAATTCTGTGTAAAAATTGATAGGGTCGCTAGCAAAAATTAGGGTTGAATAATTGCTGATAAAAAAGGTTAGGGTCGGTCGGGTGACCATAAACACACATTTTTTTTTTGGCCCAACTAAATATTTGGCCAAATTTCAAAGTCCAAGGGCCATTACTCAGAAAAATCATTGGAACGGAACGAAATGTTAACTTGATCTGTAACTCATCACTATACACTCATATATATATATATACCAAACATCAAGTCAATATCTCCAAGCATAGCGAAAAAAAGTGGTGACAACTACATTTTTTTTAATATTTGATCAAATTTCAAAGTCCAAGGGCCATAACTCTGCCAAAAATCATTGAACCGGAATGAAACATAAACTTGAACTGTAACTTATCATTATACACCCACATACAAAATATCAAGCAGCATGCCCATTTACCCTCTGCAGAGGGTTTTTTTATCCCCAAAATAGGCCCTGTACCCCCAAAATTGTAGGGACTTTCTATATGCAGGGGTACAAAGTTAAGGAAAAAACAGCAATTGTACCCCATTGTAACCCCAGTTTCAAAACTCAGTGGGCACCCTGTCAAGTCAATATCTCAAAGCATAGCGAAAAAGTGGTCGCAACTGTTTTATTTCGGAATTACGGACATGGGTAACATGTCCCGGCCACTTAGTGGCAAGGATATAAAAAACTGTTGCTAATCTTTTAAGTTTTTTGTGTTGTCCTATTATTCATCTTTACGTTCTGAGTTCCGTGTTGTGATGTCCGTTACGATTTCCACAGTTCGTCTTTACCTCCAGTTGTTTGCAGAAGGCTCATGTCTTATTTACGTTATTTGTGTTTGCTTGCACATACATGTAGTGTGTTCAATACATATTGTGATGTGTTTTTGTTTTGTTTTTCTTCATCTTGTGTACCATATATGTTGCCAGTTTCTCTGGATTATCCATTTTGGATTGCCCCTTCTGTGCTCTCTATAGTTTATTTGTATGGCTACTATGGCAATACTAGAGACACTGACCTATTCAGAAATATATCTTCGATGGTTGACTGTTTCATTGTGTCTCCTCTTTTTGCCCAATTTGCCAGTGAAGAAATCATTTAGAGATTGCTGCATTTCACATGTTTCACAAAGTGACTGCTATTAAAAGCACAATGTCATATAACGATCAGTCATTTGTAGGTGCACGCTGGTAATGGTCTTAAAAATACGGGGTCGTCTCTTTTTTACTCTGACAGTTATTTCTACGACACTCATTAATACTCCGACCATGCATCCGTACGCATCTGATGCAATGGTAGGTAGGTGTCGCTCAACTATGAGACGATTTGATAACTTGAAAAGGTAGGCCATGTATTTTTGTTATCCTGAATTTTGAGGAAAATATGACGGGAATCGAAGAAACAAACTAATCAGAGAAAGCATTTTTATTGGATCTACATGTACATGAAATAATATTTTCTTTTGCAAAAAATAATTTGTTGGGCCACGCTGAAAAGCTTTAAAAACAATAGCACTGCATACGAAAAAAACTTCTGACTCTGGGATAAAAACCATGCCCCTATCAAGTTAAATGGGCAGTCTCGTACTGCATTTGGATTGCTAAAAGCGCCAGAATTGCAAAGACTATCGGTCACTGTCGAAGTAATGATTGTCGGAGTTATAAGGGTCGGAGTATTGACATTATCCCAAAAAATACTACGTGCATGATAGTTTTTGCACGTGAAACATGTGCAGCAGTACGTGAATGGGCATGCTGACAAGGTAACAAGTTTTCATTTCCAGTATGCTCTAGCTGACTTTTCAAAGGGTGAGACATAGTATACATTTGTACTTTTTCCCACCAATTAATCAAAATCAATTAGCACACTGAATATTAGCAAACAAACACAGATTTGCATAACGAAAATGCAAGATAAAATCACATATTACAATACAATGGCAATTTTAACTCTTGTTGAATTGACAATGGTACAAATTAACTAGTAAACAATAAAACCAACCTTCAGTGTCTTTCCTTTCAATGCCATGAGGTAGACATACACCATAGAAAATTGATGGCTCCTCCGTAGAATCATTAACCTCTGTTATTGGTTTATGAACGACTTCTTCAACTTTAACATTGTTCACTAGAGTGTTGTTATTTACAACATCATTGTCACGAGCTTCATCAGTTGTTAAGTCTGGATGCTGATTTTCATAAAGACGTTTCGCTAAACGTTTCTGAAACAGTGCTTGTGTTGTTGCGGTAATAGGACCTACTTTTTCGCCGACTTCTATAAGTTTTTTTCTCAGTTCTATCGTCGTCAGTTCCTTCACTTCTTTTAAAATGTCATCCATCGCAGTAATATTGTCGTCCACTCATGTCAAATTGTTTACAACCCACATCTCATTATGCTATAAATCTATTTCCGGTTTTTAAATGCTTGCCAAATGAAGTTTATAACGAAAATTTTGAATGGTCAATCGATATTAAAATAGTTTTTACGCGGGAATTTTTAAATCATTTCAAGATCTTTTAATGAAACCAAATTATCTTTTCTATACTGCACAGTAAGACTGTTTTTCTATTCGTGTTATGAATAGTCAATAAGCAATAATCAAATGTCAAAATATAAATGTATTTAATTGTCTAGCAACTTTACCCAAGAACTAAATTCAGAGAAACAAATCGTTAACCCAAAATTATATGTCTGTGTTAACTGCAATTCCAGAGATAAACAAATATATCTTATACTACTACCTATTAAACGAAGTAGCTACATATACAATGTGCTGCTTCTACTAAAAATAGTAGTAAAAAAAGCTTTGCTGTCTTAGGAATCAAATCAAATGATAGGTTTCATGGCTGTGACACTGCTACTACATGTACTACAACTAGACAGTGGACAAAAGTATTCGAATGCTTTAAATTTTCCTATATATTTCGCATAAAACTACAGTTTTAAAAAACTAGCCGTTATACCAAAGTCAATTCATGTCACACGTATATTGATATTTTTGTATCAACACAAGCTGAATTAAAGACGATATTGCTTAACTGTGTAATGTCACCACACAGGCACTTGTTTCATTCAAAAAATATATGCCCCCTCCTCTTCCTTACTTCAAGGTAAACATCTGCCCTGTACCCCCCCTTCCCCACTTCGCCTCAATATTTTTCGCTTATTAGTGATCCTTTCGCTGACCCAATTATATCGTTACACTCCCGAGATATTTCTCTTTTCGACTGCCACATTTAAATATAAATACCGGGCCCCGCTCAGACGAATTGGACAATGATATTCAGCGAAAGTCGCATTTTCTATTTTTCAGTCAATGAAACGGATACAGTCACTTCCGGTCCGTTCTATATTGATTTAGAAACTAAAAAAAGGTGTTTTAAAAATCAAATGTCAGTAATTTGGAGTTGAACATATTTTTATAATCTGCATTGGAACAATTGTCTCTATTTTAAAGGCTTACTTTACATTTGGGAGGAGATGATCATGATGGCATTGATATACATGTCTTTCTTTTTAAATTTTTATGAAAATTTAAAAATTTTTAAGATGTTCAAATTTTTATTCTTTAAATGGTTTTAAATAATTTCTATGGAAATTACTAAATGTTTAAGTTTCTGTATTTTAGTTGCTTTTTGCTTGTTTTTAGTCTCATGCTTGGCTTGTTTTGTACTGCGTTTATGTTGAAATAGAATGACTGTATGGTAATCCTGAACAGGGTGACAGCGAGGCACTTGCCACATGGACCTCTGTTCGGGTTTCTTTTACAGCCCCCTTTCTGCTTTTTGCCTGCATGATATGTTTTAATTTTGTAATTGCATGCCGATTGTATTGTTTTAATGTTGATGTATTTGTATTCGGTAAAAAGCTCTTGAGAGCTTATGTTTTTTGTTTATATTACATGCCGAATTGAAATAAAGTTTTTTACTTGGCCGGTCTAGAGAATTCCGAATGCATATGAAAAATCCAGCGCAAACCGGAAGTGGTTGTATCCGTTTCATTGACTGAAAAATAGAAAATGCGACTTTCGCTGAATATCAGTGTCATATTCGTCTGAGGGGGGCCCGGTATTTATATTTAAATGTGGCAGTAGAAAAGAGAAATATCTCGGGAGTGTAACGATGTAATTGGGTCAGCGAAAGGATCACAAATAAGCGAAAAATATTGAGGCGAAGTGGGGAAGGGTTAAAGGGCAGATGTTTACCTTGAAGTAAGGAAGAGGAGGGGGCATACATTTTTTGAATGAAACAAGTGCCTGTGTGTCACCATCTTATTTTGTAAGCTAACAATTTTGAGAAAACTCAATTTAAACAAAAGACTGAATTTATTTAGTTCTAAACTGACAATGCAATAATAGAGCTTTTGTAGACAATTTATTTAAATATGACCTTAAACCATGACGATTTTAATTAATACATGTTTCTAAATATTATTTAAAAACTACCACTATAAACTACATACGTTTCTGCTTTTGTTGATAAAAATTTCCCAAAATCAGATGTGAATTTACTTCATGAAAATTGTAGTTACATATGAAAAATATAGGAGAATTTAATGGCGTACGAATACTGTTGTCCACTGTCTAATCCTTTCTACACATTATAACATCATGAACATGCACTTTCGACCCTTGGCAACAGACCATCACGACGGCTCATATCAAGCTAGTACATTAATGGAACTGCATGTTGCAACAATTACGTTAAAGGAGCGTGACTCTCTCCATACGAGAGGCACTCAGTTACACCGATCTATCATTCGTCCTGCACCAGCCTTTTTTTTTTTAAATTTTACGTACTAAGAGAGATAACTCTAACTCTGTCAATCTAATTAATGCATTAATGGCGAAATGCATAATCTTACGGTTGTGTTAGAGTATCATGATCTTCATTTATAAAGAGCCATATAAATAATTCAGTAGTAGTGCCATGTACCAAATATTTTAATCTAATTAATATTATTTTGAATTCCGCAAACTTATCACAAAGTTTATCATGTGTGATCATAACTTAGAAATCGAATTATGTATATATATACAGTCCGACAAAAATTAAGCACCACCTGACTTGTTTCAATAATATCTTTTCTAATAATGAACTTATTTCAAATCGGTTTACTGTTTTCGTTACCTGTACACACATACTTACTTACATGTAAAACAGGTTATTGACCGATTTTTATTTATGTGTAAATGACAGGGTGTGTAAAGTGCCACGTGTACTTTTCAACATTTGTGTTTGCGAACGAGAGCTGATTTTTTTTGTGTAGTTTTAAGTTTCATTTTCTATTGGTTTGGTATGGTGCGGCGGAAATTAACCATACCAGAAAGATGACAAGCTGTTGACATGCATAACGGTGGTTTTAGCCATAGAAGGGTGGCAGACCACATCATTGTACGACTGATGCAGCGTTTTCGTCAAACGGGGAATGTTACTGACCGTCCACGTGCAGGTAGACCGCGCAAAACGACACCGAGAGAGGACCGGCTCATATCCAGACGAGCGCGGCAACGGCTGTTCAGTACAGCTGGTGCACTTCGTGGTAATTTAGCGTTTGGAGGCCACATTAGCACACGCACTGTAATCAGATGCCTCCACCATCAGGGAATGCGAGCGCGACGACCCATAAAACGTCCACAGTTGACATTACGTCATCGCCATGCTCGATTTGACTGATCACATGATCATTTGGGGTGGACTATCAGGGGCGGATCCAGGATTTGGGATTAGGGGGGCGTGAGTAGGAGAGGGGTCTGGGGACCGCTTAAGGTCCCCCAGCGGTTCCAAGACAGAGCCCCTAAGCTCTGGGGGTCTGAGGAAGTACATACATTTATTTGAACGACAATTTTGAACCAACCACACCATTTTTATCAGACCAAAAAATGTTTACTTTTAGTCTTAATTTTGTCGGATAATTGTTAACAGTATGTTTTTGTCAGATTATAAGAACCTGAAGTAAAACTTTTTTTTAACAGCCGTGATGCGAATTGTTCAACTCATCACTGATCGATCACGATATTTTAACCCTTCAAAGAACTATTGGTTTAGTTTTAACGCATTCCTGGGGCCCGGATGGCTCAGTGAGTTAGGTCGTTGGATCTAACAGCTCATACAAGCCTATCACCAATACGGCGTAGGTTCGCGCCCAGCTTTGTAAATTACAAAAAGGGTGCACTCGACTCGCAGCCGCAAGTGATACAGTTTACCAGTTGCTTGCTTGCCCAGGGTCAGTATCAGGATTTAAGTTTATAAAATTGACTGAAGAAATAATGTTTAATTAGCGGAACCAATCAGAATGGAATAATCTTTGAACTACTGACTGCGAATACATATATGAATCAGCGAACACACCCAACGTGAAAAAGTTATTTATTGAACTGTTTAATTAACGTTGTATAACATATGCTTTGCGAATTTTAGGGGGGGGGGGGGCGCACGCCCCGCACGCCCCCTCTAAATCCGCCACTGACTATTCGCACATGGAGACGGGTCTGATGAAACTCGTTTTTTGCTACGCCCTACCGACGGTCGTGCAAGGGTTTGGCGCCAACGAAACACTTCATTTCAGGACAATCACATTTTGGGCACAACTGCTTTTGGGGGAGGGGGTGTAAATGTCTGGGGTTGTTTTTCCTTTGACTGTAAGTTGGACTTGTACGTTCTTAATGGTAATCTGACAGGCCAAAAATACCGTGACAATGTGCTCGCTCCACGCGTAGTCCCCCATTTCGACAATCATGCGTTGGCTGACAGGCCAATGTTCATGGACGACAACGCTAGGCCACATAGACCCCGAATTGTACAACATTTTTTACAGCAAGAGGCTGTTCAGACAATTCCATGGACTGCGATGTCGCCAGACATGAACCCTATAGAGCATGTATGGGACTTTATTGGCCGAAAAATTAACCAACGCAATCCAAAATGTCAAAATATTGACGAATTAAGAACTGCTATCTTACAGGAGTGGCAACAGTTCCCCCAAGAACGGCTTAGGCGTCTTGTGCGAAGCATGACGAGGCGTGTCACAGAACTTCACAATAAACGCGGTGGATATACTCGTTATTGATTTTTATGCCTTACATATACGCACAATAGATACATTTAAAAGTTCTTTAAATCTGAAGACTCTGCATTTTAATGCAATGTTAAAAACTTCCATCAAAGACAAACTGGTTTTACGTTTTTCCAGTGGCTGTTTTGAACCCCATTTTTGCCACGTCATAGTCACGTCTTTCAGGATGATAAATACTTCGTAGATTGGTAATTTTAGAGCCCTTGGTGTAGTCTTTTAAGAAGTGTAAGAAAAATGGCGATATCTATTTTATTGTTTTAACAGTATGGATGTACACAAATATATCGATACAAATATAGGGTGGTGCTTAACTTTGGTCGGAGTGTATATATATGTATTATTTGCTTATATCACAAAAAAATTTAAATGTTTGTTGTATCTCTTCGTAACTGATGAAGGCTATTCCAGAAACGTAACTGATGAAGGCTATTCCAGAAAGGTAACTGATGAGCGCTATTCCAGAAACGTATCTGATGAAGGCTATTCCAGAAACGTAACTGATGAAGGCTATTCCAGAAATGTAACTGATGAAGGCTATTCCAGAAACGTAACTGATGAAGGCTATTCCAGAAACGTAGCTGATGAAGGCTATTCCAGAAACGTAACTGATGAAGGCTATTCCAGAAACGTATCTGATGAAGGCTATTCCAGAAACGTAACTGATGAAGGATATTCCAGAAACGTAACTGATGAAGGCTATTCCAGAAACGTAACTGATGAAGGCTATTCCAGAAACGTAACTGATGAAGGCTATTCCAGAAACGTAACTGATGAAGGATATTCCAGAAACGTAACTGATGAATGCTATTCCAGAAACGTAGCTGATGAAGGCTATTCCAGAAACGTAACTGATGAATGCTATTCCAGAAACGTCACTGATGAAGGCTATTCCAGAAACGTCACTAATGAATGCTATTCCAGAAACGTAACTGATGAAGGCTATTCCAGAAACGTATCTGATGAAGGCTATTCCAGAAACGTATCTGGTGAAGGCTATTCCAGAAACGTAACTGATGAAGGCTATTCCAGAAACGTATCTGATGAAGGTTATTCCAGAAACGTAACTGATGAAGGCTATTCCAGAAACGTAGCTGATGAAGGCTATTCCAGAAACGTAACTGATGAATGCTAGGCCACATAGAGCCCGAATTGTACAACATTTTTTACAGCAAGAGGCTGTTCAGACAATTCCATGGACTGCGATGTCGCCAGACATGAACCCTATAGAGCATGTATGGGACTTTATTGGCCGAAAAATTAACCAACGCAATCCAAAATGTCAAAATATTGACGAATTAAGAACTGCTATCTTACAGGAGTGGCAACAGTTCCCCCAAGAACGGCTTAGGCGTCTTGTGCGAAGCATGACGAGGCGTGTCACAGAACTTCACAATAAACGCGGTGGATATACTCGTTATTGATTTTTATGCCTTACATATACGCACAATAGATACATTTAAAAGTTCTTTAAATCTGAAGACTCTGCATTTTAATGCAATGTTAAAAACTTCCATCAAAGACAAACTGGTTTTACGTTTTTCCAGTGGCTGTTTTGAACCCCATTTTTGCCACGTCATAGTCACGTCTTTCAGGATGATAAATACTTCGTAGATTGGTAATTTTAGAGCCCTTGGTGTAGTCTTTTAAGAAGTGTAAGAAAAATGACGATATCTATTTTATTGTTTTAACAGTATGGATGTACAAAAATATATCGATACAAATATAGGGTGGTGCTTAACTTTGGTCGGAGTGTATATATATGTATTATTTGCTTATATCACAAAAAAATTTAAATGTTTGTTGTATCTCTTCGTAACTGATGAAGGCTATTCCAGAAACGTAGCTGATGAAGGCTATTCCAGAAACGTAACTGATGAAGGCTATTCCAGAAACGTATCTGATGAAGGCTATTCCAGAAACGTAACTGATGAAGGATATTCCAGAAACGTAACTGATGAAGGCTATTCCAGAAACGTAACTGATGAAGGCTATTCCAGAAACGTAACTGATGAAGGCTATTCCAGAAACGTAACTGATGAAGGATATTCCAGAAACGTAACTGATGAATGCTATTCCAGAAACGTAGCTGATGAAGGCTATTCCAGAAACGTAACTGATGAATGCTATTCCAGAAACGTCACTGATGAAGGCTATTCCAGAAACGTCACTAATGAATGCTATTCCAGAAACGTAACTGATGAAGGCTATTCCAGAAACGTATCTGATGAAGGCTACTCCAGAAACGTAACTGATGAAGGCTATTCCAGAAACGTATCCGATGAAAGCTATTACAGAAACGTAACTGATGAAGGCTATTCCAGAAATGTAACTGATGAAGGCTATTCCAGAAACGTAACTGATGAAGGCTATTCCAGAAAAGTAACTGATGAAGGCTATTCCAGAAACGTAACTGATGAAGGCTATTCCAGAAACGTAACTGATGAAGGCTATTCCAGAAACGTAGCTGATGAAGGCTATTCCAGAAACGTAACTGATGAAGGCTATTTCAGGAACGTAACTGATGAAGGCTATTCCAGAAACGTATCTGGTGAAGGCTATTCCAGAAACGTAACTGATGAAGGCTATTCCAGAAACGTATCTGATGAAGGTTATTCCAGAAACGTAACTGATGAAGGCTATTCCAGAAACGTAGCTGATGAAGGCTATTCCAGAAACGTAACTGATGAATGCTAGGCCACATAGAGCCCGAATTGTACAACATTTTTTACAGCAAGAGGCTGTTCAGACAATTCCATGGACTGCGATGTCGCCAGACATGAACCCTATAGAGCATGTATGGGACTTTATTGGCCGAAAAATTAACCAACGCAATCCAAAATGTCAAAATATTGACGAATTAAGAACTGCTATCTTACAGGAGTGGCAACAGTTCCCCCAAGAACGGCTTAGGCGTCTTGTGCGAAGCATGACGAGGCGTGTCACAGAACTTCACAATAAACGCGGTGGATATACTCGTTATTGATTTTTATGCCTTACATATACGCACAATAGATACATTTAAAAGTTCTTTAAATCTGAAGACTCTGCATTTTAATGCAATGTTAAAAACTTCCATCAAAGACAAACTGGTTTTACGTTTTTCCAGTGGCTGTTTTGAACCCCATTTTTGCCACGTCATAGTCACGTCTTTCAGGATGATAAATACTTCGTAGATTGGTAATTTTAGAGCCCTTGGTGTAGTCTTTTAAGAAGTGTAAGAAAAATGGCGATATCTATTTTATTGTTTTAACAGTATGGATGTACAAAAATATATCGATACAAATATAGGGTGGTGCTTAACTTTGGTCGGAGTGTATATATATGTATTATTTGCTTATATCACAAAAAAATTTAAATGTTTGTTGTATCTCTTCGTAACTGATGAAGGCTATTCCAGAAACGTAACTGATGAAGGCTATTCCAGAAAGGTAACTGATGAGAGCTATTCCAGAAACGTATCTGATGAAGGCTATTCCAGAAACGTATCTGATGAAGGCTATTCCAGAAACGTAACTGATGAAGGCTATTCCAGAAACGTATCTGATGAAGGCTATTCCAGAAACGTAACTGATGAAGGCTATTCCAGAAATGTAACTGATGAAGGCTATTCCAGAAACGTAACTGATGAAGGCTATTCCAGAAACGTAGCTGATGAAGGCTATTCCAGAAACGTAACTGATGAAGGCTATTCCAGAAACGTATCTGATGAAGGCTATTCCAGAAACGTAACTGATGAAGGATATTCCAGAAACGTAACTGATGAAGGCTATTCCAGAA
The DNA here is from genome assembly GCA_963680875.1 of Bathymodiolus brooksi. Taxonomy (NCBI): domain Eukaryota; kingdom Metazoa; phylum Mollusca; class Bivalvia; order Mytilida; family Modiolidae; genus Bathymodiolus; species Bathymodiolus brooksi. The sequence continues at coordinate 65,423,266 of OY804582.1, forward strand.
ACGTAACTGATGAAGGCTATTCCAGAAACGTAACTGATGAAGGCTATTCCAGAAACGTAACTGATGAAGGATATTCCAGAAACGTCACTGATGAAGGCTATTCCAGAAACGTAACTGATGAAGGCTATTCCAGAAACGTCACTGATGAATGCTATTCCAGGAACGTCACTGATGAAGGCTATTCCAGAAACGTCACTGATGAAGGCTATTCCAGAAAAGTAACTGATGAAGGCTATTCCAGAAACGTAACTGATGAAGGATATTCCAGAAACGTAACTGATGAAGGCTATTCCAGAAACGTAACTGATGAAGACTATTCCAGAAACGTAACTGATGAAGGCTATTCCAGAAACGTAACTGATGAAGGCTATTCCAGAAACGTAGCTGATGAAGGCTATTCCAGAAACGTAACTGATGAAGGCTATTCCAGGAACGTAACTGATGAAGGCTATTCCAGAAACGTATCTGGTGAAGGCTATTCCAGAAACGTAACTGATGAAGGCTATTCCAGAAACGTAACTGATGAATGCTAGGCCACATAGAGCCCGAATTGTACAACATTTTTTACAGCAAGAGGCTGTTCAGACAATTCCATGGACTGCGATGTCGCCAGACATGAACCCTATAGAGCATGTATGGGACTTTATTGGCCGAAAAATTAACCAACGCAATCCAAAATGTCAAAATATTGACGAATTAAGAACTGCTATCTTACAGGAGTGGCAACAGTTCCCCCAAGAACGGCTTAGGCGTGTTTGTGCGAAGCATGACGAGGCGTGTCACAGAACTTCACAATAAACGCGGTGGATATACTCGTTATTGATTTTTATGCCTTACATATACGCACAATAGATACATTTAAAAGTTCTTTAAATCTGAAGACTCTGCATTTTAATGCAATGTTAAAAACTTCCATCAAAGACAAACTGGTTTTACGCTTTTCCAGTGGCTGTTTTGAACCCCATTTTTGCCACGTCATAGTCACGTCTTTCAGGATGATAAATACTTCGTAGATTGGTAATTTTAGAGCCCTTGGTGTAGTCTTTTAAGAAGTGTAAGAAAAATGGCGATATCTATTTCATTGTTTTAACAGTATGGATGTACAAAAATATATCGATACAAATATAGGGTGGTGCTTAACTTTGGTCGGAGTGTATATATATATGTATTATTTGCTTATATCACAAAAAAATTTAAATGTTTGTTGTATCTCTTCGTAACTGATGAAGGCTATTCCAGAAACGTAGCTGATGAAGGCTATTCCAGAAAGGTAACTGATGAGCGCTATTCCAGAAACGTATCTGATGAAGGCTATTCCAGAAACGTATCTGATGAAGGCTATTCCAGAAACGTATCTGATGAAGGCTATTCCAGAAACGTAACTGATGAAGGCTATTCCAGAAATGTAACTGATGAAGGCTATTCCAGAAACGTAGCTGATGAAGGCTATTCCAGAAACGTAACTGATGAAGGCTATTCCAGAAACGTATCTGATGAAGGCTATTCCAGAAACGTCACTGATGAAGGCTATTCCAGAAACGTCACTGATGAATGCTATTCCAGAAACGTCACTGATGAATGCTATTCCAGAAACGTATCTGATGAAGGCTACTCCAGAAACGCAACTGATGAAGGCTATTCCAGAAACGTATCCGATGAAAGCTATTCCAGAAACGTAACTGATGAAGGCTATTCCAGAAATGTAACTCATGAAGGCTATTCCAGAAAAGTAACTGATGAAGGCTATTCCAGAAACATAACTGATGAAGGCTATTCCAGAAACGTAACTGATGAAGGCTATTCCAGAAACGTAACTGATGAAGGCTATTCCAGAAACGTAACTGATGAAGGCTATTCCAGAAACGTAGCTGATGAAGGCTATTCCAGAAACGTATCTGATGAAGGCTATTCCAGGAACGTAACTGATGAAGGCTATTCCAGAAACGTATCTGGTGAAGGCTATTCCAGAAACGTAACTAAAAAAGATAAAACCAGTGCGAAATTCAGGTTTCTGTCCAAGCTATGTAAGGATTTGGTGTTCAAACACAAGTTAATATTATCTTCGATTCTCTATGGAATTTTCTTCTACTTGATAAGACTTGTAAGATTCGCTATATCATTCCTGACATGCATAGTAGATTTGAGCAAATGAATGTTTCGTATTTTTATTTTTGAAATAGATTTTTTTTTTATAAAGATAATACAAATTTTTACAAATCAAATATTTTGAAGCTTAATTTACTTTAGTTTGGCATTTTTATATCTTATTTTTATCACATCTTTTAGTATGTACTACAAGTCAATCTAAAAGTCTTAACACAAAGAACATTTAGATCGCAACACTATTTCTAATCCAGGATTATCAATTAAATTTATGTAACAGATCGTAGTCTTTTATTGGAGATAAATACATTAGTGTTAAAGTGACACATTTTATGTCTATAATTATTATTCATGGATAAAAGTTCATTAGTTCAAAATTATCATCAGTCAGCTGCAGCAGACATTTAATGGACTATACAAGATTCACAATTACACAGCACTGTGATACTTATTACCGTTATTTAAAGACTGGACAGTTTATATAGACACTTGTTGACCTCAATGTTTAATTACCATATAATGTCTCCTATATACTTGAAATTGGAATATTAATTAGTCTAAGCTTTGGCTCCGAAGTGTCAGTTCAGTTAGTTTTAATATATTAATTAGTCTAAGGTTTGGCTCCGATCAGTTCAGTTAGTTTTAATATATTAATTAGTCTAAGGTTTGGCTCCGATCAGTTCAGTTAGTTTTAATATATTAATTAGTCTAAGGTTTGGCTCCGATCAGTTCAGTTAGTTTTAATATATTAATTAGTCTAAGGTTTGGCTCCGAAGTATCAGTTCAGTTAGTTTTAATATATTAATTAGTCTAAGGTTTGGCTCCGAAGTATCAGTTCAGTTAGTTTTAATATATTAATTAGTCTAAGGTTTGGGTCCGAAGTATCAGCATATTAATTAGTTTAAGGTTTGGCTCCGAAGTATTACTTCAGTTAGTTTTAATATATTAATAATCTAAGGTTTGGCTCCAAAGTATCAGAATATTAATTAGTCTAAGGTTTGGCTCCGAAGTATTACCTCAGTTAGTTTTAATATATTAATTAGTCTAAGGTTTGGCTCCGAAGTATCAGAATATTAATTAGTCTAAGGTTTGGCTCCGAAGTATCAGTTCAGTTAGTTTTAATATATTAATTAGTCTAAGGTTTGGCTCCGAAGTATCAGAATATTAATTAGTCTAAGGTTTGGCACCGAAGTATCAGTTCAGTTAGTCTTAATATATTAATAAGTCTAAGGTTTGCCAAAGTATCAGTTCAGTTAGTTTTAATATATTAATTAGTCTAAGGTTTGGCTCCGAAGTATCAGAATATTAATTAGTCTAAGGTTTGGCACCGAAGTATCAGTTCAGTTAGTTTTAATATATTAATTAGTCTAAGGTTTGGCTCCGATCAGTTCAGTTAGTTTTAATATATTAATTAGTCTAAGGTTTGGCTCCGATCAGTTCAGTTAGTTTTAATATATTAATTAGTCTAAGGTTTGGCTCCGATCAGTTCAGTTAGTTTTAATATATTAATTAGTCTAAGGTTTGGCTCCGATTAGTTCAGTTAGTATCAATATATTAATTAGTCTAAGGTTTGGCTCCGAAGTATCAGTTCAGTTAGTTTTAATATATTAATTAGTCTAAGGTTTGGCTCCGAAGTATCAGTTCAGTTAGTTTTAATATATTAATTAGTGTAAGGTTTGGCTCCAAAGTATCAGTTCAGTTAGTTTTAATATATTAATTAGTCTAAGGTTTGGCTCCGATCAGTTCAGTTAGTTTTAATATATTAATTAGTCTAAGGTTTGGCTCCGAATAGTTCAGTTAGTTTTAATATATTAATTAGTCTAAGGTTTGGCTCCGAAGTATCAGTTCAGTTAGTTTTAATATATTAATTAGTCTAAGGTTTGGCTCCAAAGTATCAGTTCAGTTAGTTTTAATATATTAATTAGTCTAAGGTTTGGCTCCGATCAGTTCAGTTAGTTTTAATATATTAATTAGTCTAAGGTTTGGCTCCGAAGTATCAGTTCAGTTAGTTTTAATATATTAATTAATCTAAGGTTTGGCTCCGATCAGTTCAGTTAGTTTTAATATATTAATTAATCTAAGGTTTGGCTCCGATCAGTTCAGTTAGATTTAATATATCAATTAGTCTAAGGTCTGGCTCCGAAGTATCAGTTCAGTTAGTTTTAATATATTAATTAGTCTAAGGTTTGGCTCCGAAGTATCAGTTCAGTTAGTTTTAATATATTAATTAGTCTAAGGTTTGGCTCCGAAGTATTAGAATATTAATTAGTCTAAGGTTTGGCTCCGAAGTATCAGAATATTAATTAGTCTAAGGTTTGGCACCGACGTATCAGTTCAGTTAGTTTTAATATATTAATTAGTCTAAGGGTTGCCGAAGTATCAGTTAAGTTAGTTTTAATATATTAATTAGTCTAAAGTTTGGCTCCGAAGTATCAGAATATTAATTAGTCTAAGGTTTGGCACCGAAGTATCAGTTCAGTTTGTTTTAATATATTAATTAGTCTAAGGTTTGGCTCTGAAGTATCAGCTTAGTTAGTTTTGATAGTAAATAGTGAAAATAGTACTATCTTATTTTTACTGATACTTACTCTTGTAACAATGGTGGCAGCGGTAAAAACAAATTCATGTAATAATGAAATGGATTAAATTCTTTGAACTGATACTTTGTATATTATACCAATGGCAGAAGGTGATACTGATGCCGAGTTTGACCCATTCACTCTTAGGAGAAGTGGTAGAATTGTAAATCAAGCATCAGAGACGGATGAACAAGATGTTGGTGAGACACCAGCCACCATTAATCGTAAGCCAAGAGGAAAGTGGAATAAAGGAAGAGTGGAATCACTTTCGCACTATTTTAAAGAGTACACGCTTTGTTGTTCAACCGGATCACCATCCTTTAGTTTGACTTAACAAAATTAAAGATAAAAATCAGCGTCTACTTAGATGAGCTCTTGCTCTTCAACCGTATCAACTAAATGTTCATTACAGGAAGGCTCAACAAGAATGTGGACAGATTGTCCCGTTGTTAATGATATTAGTGTTCATTACAGGAAGGCTCAACAAGAATGTGGACAGATTGTCCCGTTGTTAATGATATTAGTGTTCATTACAGGAAGGCTGAACAAGAATGTGGACAGATTGTCCCGTTGTTAATCATATTAGTGTTCATTACAGGAAGGCTCAACAAGAATGTGGACAGATTGTCCCGTTGTTAATGATATTAGTGTTCATTACAGGAAGGCTGAACAAGAATGTGGACAGATTGTCCCGTTGTTAATGATATTAGTGTTCATTACAGGAAGGCTCAACAAGAATGTGGACAGATTGTCCCGTTGTTAATGATATTACTGTTCATTACAGGAAGGCTCAACAAGAATGTGGACAGATTGTCCCGTTGTTAATGATATTAGTGTTCATTACAGGAAGGCTCAACAAGAATGTGGACAGATTGTCCCGTTGTTAATGATATTAGTGTTCATTACAGGAAGGCTCAACAAGAATGTGGACAGATTGTCCCGTTGTTAATCATATTAGTGTTCATTACAGGAAGGCTGAACAAGAATGTGGACAGATTGTCCCGTTGTTAATGATGTTAGTGTTCATTACAGGAAGGCTCAACAAGAATGTGGACAGATTGTCCCGTTGTTAATGATATTAGTGTTCATTACAGGAAGGCTCAACAAGAATGTGGACAGATTGTCCCGTTGTTAATGATATTAGTGTTCATTACAGGAAGGCTCAACAAGAATGTGGACAGATTGTCCCGTTGTTAATCATATTAGTGTTCATTACAGGAAGGCTGAACAAGAATGTGGACAGATTGTCCCGTTGTTAATGATGTTAGTGTTCATTACAGGAAGGCTCAACAAGAATGTGGACAGATTGTCCCGTTGTTAATGATATTAGTGTTCATTACAGGAAGGCTCAACAAGAATGTGGACAGATTGTCCCGTTGTTAATGATATTAGTGTTCATTACAGGAAGGCTCAACAAGAATGTGGACAGATTGTCCCGTTATTAATGATATTAGTGTTCATTACAGGAAGGCTCAACAAGAATGTGGACAGATTGTCCCGTTGTTAATGATATTAGTGTTCATTACAGGAAGGCTCAACAAGAATGTGGACAGATTGTCCCGTTGTTAATGATATTAGTGTTCATTACAGGAAGGCTCAACAAGAATGTGGACAGATTGTCCCGTTGTTAATGATATTAGTGTTCATTACAGGAAGGCTCAACAAGAATGTGGACAGATTGTCCCGTTGTTAATGATATTAGTGTTCATTACAGGAAGGCTCAACAAGAATGTCGACAGACTGTCCCGTTGTTAATGATATTAGTGTTCATTACAGGAAGGCTCAACAAGAATGTGGACAGATTGTCCCGTTGTTAATCATATTAGTGTTCATTACAGGAAGGCTCAACAAGAATGTGGACAGATTGTCCCGTTGTTAATGATATTAGTGTTCATTACAGGAAGGCTCAACAAGAATGTGGACAGATTGTCCCGTTGTTAATCATATTAGTGTTCATTACAGGAAGGCTCAACAAGAATGTGGACAGATTGTCCCGTTGTTAATGATATTAGTGTTCATTACAGGAAGGCTCAACAAGAATGTGGACAGATTGTCCCGTTGTTAATGATATTAGTGTTCATTACAGGAAGGCTGAACAAGAATGTGGACAGATTGTCCCGTTGTTAATGATATTAGTGTTCATTACAGGAAGGCTCAACAAGAATGTGGACAGATTGTCCCGTTGTTAATGATATTAGTGTTCATTACAGGAAGGCTCAACAAGAATGTCGACAGACTGTCCCGTTGTTAATGATATTAGTGTTCATTACAGGAAGGCTCAACAAGAATGTGGACAGATTGTCCCGTTGTTAATCATATTAGTGTTCATTACAGGAAGGCTCAACAAGAATGTGGACAGATTGTCCCGTTGTTAATCATATTAGTGTTCATTACAGGAAGGCTCAACAAGAATGTGGACAGATTGTCCCGTTGTTAATCATATTAGTGTTCATTACAGGAAGGCTCAACAAGAATGTGGACAGATTGTCCCGTTGTTAATGATATTAGTGTTCATTTCCATTAGGTGGAATATGAAATATATGAAAGTTGTTTATGAAATAAGAAGTGATTTCATATCCTTTCCCATGATCGGTGGTTCTCTCCGGGTACTCCGGCTTCTTCTACCACTAAAACTGGTCGCCATGGTATAGCTGAAATATTAATGTAAATACGGATAACAAAATTATCGAACTCCGAACAAGCTTACCAAGGGAAAGTTAAAACTCATAAGTATATAAACAGACAAAATCAGTCAACAACCGGAAAACTGTGAAAACCGTAATGACCCTGACTTGGTACAGGCATTTCTAAAGAAATGGTGGGTTGAATCAGATTTTAAAGCCCCAACCTCCCGCTTTCATTACGGCTCAAAGGTTCCGGCTGTCATTATAACAGTATTTATAACAATACTGGAACAAAATAGGCAAAATAGTTGTCAAAGCAGTACCAAACCCAGTGAAGCAAAGGTAAAAAAAAAAATTACGTCACACATTGATACAAAAAATATTTTTGACATTTTTGTTGACTTCCTTATCTTTATACATTTTCACTATATGAAAATGCATCGTTTATCATCGTCTCTGCAGAGACGGAATATATTTCGACAAGATCTTGGTATCGACCAGGGAAAATCTTAGAAATCTGGAAAAAGATTTAGAATTTAAAATAAAATTAAAAGATGGTCTGCAATATGATGATGAAAATCTAGATAAAGATATTGATGACTTAGAGCATAAAATAAGCAAAGCATACGAAAATAAAGCGAAAGGAGCGCAAGTGAGGTCTAGGGGAAAATGGATGGAACTGGGAGAGAAAAACAATTCTTACTTTTTAGGCTTAGAAAAATAGAGACAAGCTAAAAAATCTATAAATAAATTAAAAGATGAAAATGGAGATATAATATGTGAACAAACAGAACTACTAAAAGAAATAAAAAAGATATTATGAACAGTTATATCTTTCAAAAAACCCAAATAAAGAATCTTTAGAAAATTATATATTAAACACTAAGATAGAAAATAAAATAGATGAAAATGATAAATTAAGTTGTGATGGAAAGGTAACAGTAGAAGAATGTTCATATGCTATTCATAGAATGAAATTAAATAAATCCCCAGGTTTAGATGGATTGACTGTCGAGTTCTATAGAGTATTCTGGAACAAACTTAAATATATTTTAACTGATGTCCTAAATAAAGGAAACGATGAACAGTGTCTTACTTATTCACAACGTACTAGTATCTTAACTTTGTTGTTTAAAAAGGGGGATCATTTAAATCTAGATAACTATCGCCCTATCTCCCTTTTAAATGTAGATTTAAAAATGTTATCATATGTTCTTGCTCAAAGACTAACAAACTTATTACCAAAAATTATTAATGAAGATCAAACTGGTTACGTGAAAAACAGATTCATCGGTTTTAACTTGAGACAAATTCAAGATATCATAGACTATGCGGATCTTTATAAAATTTAACGAATCTTTTATCAGTTGGGTTAAAACACTATATAGTGATATACAAACATGTGTAATGAATAATGGTTGGGTGTCTGAAAATTGCAAAAACTCTCGTGGAATACGTCAAAGATGTCCTTTATCAGCTTTGTTATTTATTTTATCTGTCGAAATCATGGCCCTAGATTTGAGAAGTTGCAAAGATATAAAAGGAATAACAGTCAAATTAGATGAATAAAACCACAGTATTAAAATTTCACAACTAGCCGATGATACAACCCTATTTTGCAATAGTAAAGAAGATGTCTTAAAGGCAATGAACGAAATAGAAATATTTGGCTCTATCTCTGGCACAGCAAATATAATTACAGTATAAAACTACATGTACAATAATACTATCTCTGACACAGCAAATAAGATTACAGTATAAAACTACATGTACAATAATACTATCTCTGGCACAGCAAATATAATTTCAGTATAAAACTACATGTACAATAATACTATCTCTGGCACAGCAACTGAAAAAGGAGGTAATGATAATATAAATACAATACGAAGAAGACTTATTTTCACACTTACATATCCGTTCCCCAACCATTCCCATGTAATGCAGTAACGCAAATAGAAATATAAACATTATCGCATTTTCAAGTTCATATCAACTATTAAAGCTGTTGTAAAATTTTAGGGAAAACTGTTATCCCAAAAGGAGAATGTTTTTTTCTGTAATGTAACTTCAATCAGTATGCTATGTATGCAAATAGAGATAAAAGAACCAATTTCGGGTTATCTATTTCATTTCATAGAACTAAACAAATCAGAAGTATCATACACCAACTCGGACTAAATACTACATTAACTAAGATAAAGAAAAATGTACACGATGTTATTCAACGTGTTTGTCTATGCACCATCGTGACTTATATTTCCACTAATACACACGGGGCGTAGCTATAATCCGAGAGTCCGATAGTCCGATAGTCCGACAGTCCGATAGTCCGACAAATGCTTTATTTCTGTGAAAGTTAACACTATAACATGTGTAATATGGGGCCAGAAACCGAACCGTTTACTCACCAAAAAAAGGTCCAGAACATCGGAAACACGATATCATAGACGGACAAACAATTGGCAGGGCTACACAAGAACTCCAAAAAAACACATATATGAGCAACACGGATTCCATAAAAACCTGGATCAAGTCGTGATGAACCGGTAGTGTAAGTATCCCGTATATTTTTTAGTAGCGACTACTTCAGGCTTTATTCAAGTAGCGTGTAGCCGATGTACTTTATACTCATTCGCAAATTTCCATCCATCTTCGTAAAACCCCAGAATTATGTCCGTCCGTCCGTCCGTCATGCAAATAAGCAACCTCGCCTTAATCAAACTGATGAAAGTTTTGAAAATAATTTGGCCAAAAATTATATATTCGTAATTTCAGGATATGGGCCATTCATTTTTATACGCCCGTCAAAATACGGGCTTAATATGGCATACCGCTGTTCGTCCGTCCGTCCACGCCTCGTACGATAACATCTCTCACTTGTTCCCCCTTTTACTGATAGGTCACGTCGTGACATACATTCAGTGTATTGATAAAAGGGGGAGCAAGTGAGAGGTGTGATTTTAGTTAGTTCGGAAAACGCCAGTTTTCATATGGTATATACAATTAGTTGGTTTAAAAAATGTAGCATATTAATTACTGTTCTCACGCTAAGCAACTGACCTTCAATTGTCACAAAGGGGGGCGTATCATGGCACAGTTGTTTATTTTGTCATATTCCGATGCTGTTTCTTTCCGTGATATAAGGGTCACTTAGGGAGAATTCCTTCAATCGTAACTTTTTATATATGCGCTTGTCGTAGAAGGCGACTATAGCAGGGTCCCCAGTCGGAATCCCGGGGAATAAAAATAGGACCAACTTGTCGTCGGAAGAGACAGAAAAACAAGTTCCCGTGTTAAGTCATTGCCCATGTTGACCCATCCCAGAGTCCCCTCTTTCTGATTTTTTGTTTACCAACTTTTCTCATCCTGAATATGACTGAAATATTGCTTGCTGGACCTTAATCAATCAATCAATCAATCAATCAATCAATCAATCAATCAATCAATCAATCAATCAATCAATCAATCAATCAATCAATCAATCAATCAATCAATCAATCAATCAATCAATCAATCAATCAATCAATCAATCAATCAATCAATCAATCAATTCGCACACATTATTGTATCCAGCTCTATTGATGTGTCGACATTGCTTTTTAACATAAATATTCCATGATAAGGGGGGGACACTGGTACGCTCTTCTTTTTGTCTTTTCCTTTTTTTTCTGTATTTCTTTTTTTTTTGTATTCATTTATTTCATCTTTCTTTTCAATAGTGACTTTTCTTGGCTGGACTCGGCTACAAGCTACTTGAATAAAGCCTGAAGTAGTCGCTACTAAAAAATATACGGGATACTTACACTACCGGTTCATCACGACTTGATCCAGGTTTTTATGGATTCCGTGTTGTTCATATATGTGTTTTTTGAGTTCTTGTGTGGCCTTGCCAATTGTTTGTCCGTCTATGATATCGTGTTTCCGATGATATGACCTTTCTTTGGTTAGTAAACGGTTCGGTTTCTGGCCCAATATTACACATGTTATAGTGTTAACTTTCACAGAAATAAAGCATTTGTCGGACTATCGGACTGTCCGACTATCGGACCGTCGGACTATCGGACTGTCGGATTATAGGTCGGACCCCAATACACACATACACATATTTGAGAAATTACACTTTACATTTTGAGATTTTCCTGCATGCTATTTCCATTTATAAAATGTTCGTGTATATCATTAGTCGAACACACCTATTACGTACCTTAGGGAGATGCATTCGTCAATCACTGTTTTTGAAGATTTAAACCATTTGAATTATTGTTTTATCAAAAACAAGATTGGTATAAGACGTGAATGTCAGGGACTAGGAAAAAGCGAATTTTATAAAAAGTATATCCTGGCATCAAGCGTGATGACCTACATTATACCTTATGTTGCCCCATTCACTACGATACACACAAGGTAACGGTACTTGTTGTCATATGTGCCTTTAGTTGCGGAACCGTAGCCCTTTATGGTCCTTGTTTCTTTTTTTCTTTTTTTTGGCGGATTATAGGGCTACGGATTTCACCCTATCAAAAATTTGCGGAACTGCGACGAAGAATTCATCGCACCTTTCAATAGTAATGTTCACAACAAAACGCTTTGTGAGAGCGGAGTCATGTGGATAACTCGTTTTGTTACATATTTATCTATCGCTTTTCATATCTACTTACTTATTATTATTCATTTCTAGCTCATTATAATAAAAAAATGTTTCAATATTAACTGATTTCATCTACTTAGTCCCGCCATCTTGTTGTTGTGGTATTCTCGCTTTGAAGTCACATGACTTTTGAAAGATGACTCTAACAGCAAAACACGTGTTCGGTTTGTTTACATGAAAAACTTGAAAATGTTAAATGAGAGTTCACCTCAGTGGAATAATCATAGAAGAAAATAACATTTCTGGTTAATATATGTAAAATATTTCCCTCTAGGTTGAATAAATATTTTATTTCAGATAAAAAATCGCCGTGCAAAACCTCCGGTAGAACGTAAAGACTTGTGGTAATCCTACGTTCCCGAATGAACAGAACGAAATAACTTTTAAGCATGTGCTTGAATATATAAAGAGGTCTGAAAGGTTTCTTGTTGTCTAGTAGTTCACCAAAAGAACAATCGCACACATAATCACCGCTAACCCATTCCTTTCTTCATTCTCTGTTTTTGTTCAATCTACACATATTAATGTAAGAAATATTATATGCATGCATGCTCTATCAAATAATGTTGTAACTTATTGTATATAGGAGAGGACTTCACAAGTTTGTTTAAATTGTATCTTATCCTTTTTGCACATTTGAGCAAATAAAATGTGTTTAAACTAAACTAAGCCTAAATTGGGTATATTATATCTGATGATGATTTCTGGCCTTTTTTATAATTATATTTTAATACCGATAATGCAATATCTGCAAATTAAAGTTGTGTGATTTTCAAAAACGTATTTTTTAATATATGCTTTTACATAGCAAATTCAACGACAAGGGTCGCTGCAATGCCTAATGCAATAAACTATTAAATTTGTGCATTAATAATAACATGCATATAGCAAACGGTAGAGTAGGTAATGAGAAAAATATTGGTAAAGTCACTAGTAAAGATATCTAAAGTAATAATTTTTTGATTAGAATAACGAAAAATCCAAGTATCTTTTAAACTATAGATTTTTGAACAGCAAAATAAACGAGAGTTTTATTTAGAATTAGGAGTGTTATTGTAATGCTTCTTATTGTTTTGGTTGAGGCTGCACTCCGATGAAATTTTTACATTTTGGTCCTATTTTGTTGTCATATTTCGGGTGGGGGTAGAGGTACTTTATAGAAGAGCCATCCGCACGTCAGGTATCTTGACTTCTCAAAGGCATTCGACACTCTTCCCCATAGCAAATTACTCCATAAGCTTGACGATTACGGTGTTAGAGGATCCATCAACAGATGGCTAGAAATGTTTCTAACTCGGAGGAAGATGAAGGTAGTCATTGATGGAGATGAATCAGAAGAGGCTACAGTTGAATCCGGAGTACCACAAGGAACTGTCCTCGGCCCTCTCCTCTTCCTTTGCCACATTAATGACTTACCAGATTCAGTAAGATCATCAGTCAGACTTTTTGCCGACGACTGCCTGCTCTATAGAAACATCAGGACACACAATCCTTCAAGAAGATCTGCAAAAACTAGAAGTATGGGCCAAAGATTGGGGAATACGCTTCAACGCGAAGAAATGTTACATACTTAGTATAAAAAACAAGAGCCAAAGATACTACAATCTGAGCGGTCACATCCTACAACAGGTGCAAAATAACCCATACCTTGGACTACAAATATCTGATGATCTTAAATGGACAACACACATCACCAATGTTACCAAGAAAGCCAACTCCACACTCGGCTTTTAGCAGAAACCTTAAATACTGCCCCAAAGACTGCAACAAAACAATATGCATCTCCTTAGTAAGATCAACCATGGAATATGGAGCAATAGAATGGGATCCCTACACTACAGTAGATACGAACAAACTAGAATAAGGATAATAACAAAATTACCGAACTCCGAACAATTTTACAAAGGGAAAGTCAAAACTCATAAGTTTATAAACAGACAAAATCAGTCAACAACCGGAAAACTGTGAACACCGTAATGACCCTGACTTGGTATAGGCATTTCTAAAGAATTTCTACCGTAGATACGAACAAACTAGAAATGATCCAAAGGAGAGCAGCGAGACTTATAACCGGGGACTACAAATCAAGAGAAGAAGGCTCCGTAGCAAAAATACTGGCGGAATTAGAACTGGAGAGTCTGCAATCCAGAAGAACGAGCCAGCGATTAATACTTCTGTACAAGGTGGTTGAGGGGTTGGTACCAGCTATCAAGCCAGAAGATTATCTAACCAAAAGCAGACAGAGGAGAACTATCAAACCTAAACGATTTGTCGACTACGTCAATACGAACATCGTAGAAAATTCTGTCAAGAACAATACAAAGTCTTTCGACAAAATCCAGTGTAATACTGAGCAATATAGGAATTCATTCTTCAATAAAACTATATTAGAGTGGAACCACCTGGAGGAAAATATAGTTAGCGCTACCTCTATTGAGAGCTTCAAATATGCTCTCCGACACCATCAATAGGTGCTCTCTCTCCCGTTGAATTAAAGCCAGTATTGGTATCTTCAACGTATTCATACAGATATAGAACGCCGACAAAAAACTGGCGAAAATCGACATCACTTAAAAGTGACATGTAAATCTCATAGAGCAGAAATGAATAAACGTTTGAATGATTATGAATTTAGAGTCGAAAATGAACTGCGTAATACATCAGAATAGAATCCAGAGGGTTTGTGGAAATTTTTAAACAACTTTAAAAGATTAAAAACGGAAGACAAAAATGATATTGATCAATTGTACGAGTATTTAAAAAAAAAATTAACCTTGGTAATGAAGTGGGGATTCCAATTTTGATTTACCAGATGTCAATGATAATTTTGAAATACCAAATACCAATGATAATTTTACTACCTATGCAATCAGTACATGTATATCACCACTGATGTGTGTTCGAATATCGATCAGGGCGAGGTGTACAACATTATGTGATAAAGTTTGTAAACGGCGAAATTACTTTATTTAAAACATTACACAGCACCTGGATATGATTGTGTCATTAATGAATATATTAAATATACAATTAGTTTATGTATGCCATTGTATTTAAAACTGTTTAACACAAATATTGATACAGGAATCATCCCAGAGATATGGACGATAGGTATAATCATGTATATCTACAAAAACAAAGGTGATCCTAGTAATCCAGATTCCTATAGAAGAATCACATTGGTCTCTTCTCAATTATAACGGCACTTTATTGAAATGGCACATAAAATTCAGATTGCAAATTGATATGCAGTGTGCCAGTGGTGTATTTTTTCTTTTGGCCATATTATTTACGGCTTCTGATTACCCTGTTGGTATCTTCAAACTTTTCATGTAAAACATAGCTTACAACAAACGAGTTCATTAACAAATACAACACAGACTGAAACACATCGTCTTCCTCTTCACTGTCTTCACACTGATGATAACCAAAGGGGCTAAAATGTCTTAAAGTCATTTTTGTATAAAAGAATTTTATTTGTTATTATTTCAGTTTGTTTTTGTAATTGAGGTCTATGTCGCCTTATTTTGTCAAATTTTCACTAAAATGATGATGTTTTCCAATATTAGGGGTTTTATGTGTACTACGAAATGGAATATGCTTTTAAATTATGATGTTTACCAATGTTGGGGTCTTGTGTTTACTACCACATGTAATATATAGGCATATATGTTACAAAGTGTAGAGGTAAAAATATAAAGATAAATAAACTTTATTTTGCTGAAACTATTGTAGTTTATTAGTACATATGTGCATTTTTGGACATTTCTGTCCGGAATCGATTGTTATATAAGACTTTGAAGGGAACTGGTTGAAATTTCGTTGTTATCCTTCTTGGTACTAATATTAAGGAATTTGGGTCATTTCGTGCGATGATTGTTCCCAACCACTGGGTTATTTCCCCCACGATGTACAAAAATAAACATTTCAAAGAAAACGGCACCCTATTAATCATACCCCCGCAAACAAAGTTTGGGGGTATATAGGAATCATCCTGTCCGTCCGTCCGTCTGTCCATCCGTCCGTCCGTCTGTCCGTCCGTCCATGTACCTTGTAAGCGCAACTCCTCCTAAACCGCTTATTGGATTTTAATGAAACTTTACACATTTGTAGTACACTACCTGCAGATGTGGATGAAGGAATATGGTTGCTGTCTAAAATTTAAAAGGGGAGATAATTCAACTTATACTTTCACGAAAAGGGTGGGGATGTACCATGTAAGCACAACTCTTACTAAACTGCTTATTGAATTTTTATGAAACTTTACACAGTTGTAGTACACAACCTGCAGATGTGCACGAAGGAATACCGTTGCTGTCTAAAATTTAGAAGGGGAGATAATTCAACTTATACTTTCACGAAAAGGGGGGTCGTGTACCTTGTAAGCGCAACTCCTCCTTAACGGCTTATTGGATTTTTATGAAACTTTACACATTTGTAGTACACTACCTGCAGATATCAATGAAGGAATATGATTGCTGTCCAATATTTAAAAGGGGAGATAATTTAACTTATACTTTCATGAAAAGGGGGGTCGTGTACTTGTGGCGATCCCTAGGTGTATGTTCTTGGTTAGTTTATTTTGGAAATGTGATGTTGTCTCCTGGACATTACTCCATATCCGTTCATTTTTCATAGGTAACTTGCTAATATACCTGTATTCCAAAGTTTGAACATCATGGTATTGCAAGCGGGGAGTATCACTCAGTGAGGTCACTCACAGTTCTAGTTATGCTTGTAATATCTACGATTACTGCTCATTGTCTACGTTGTTTTTGGTAGGGAAATGGGCCAGACCCCTTTTTGATGTGGTATAATTATTCACGTCCCACTGGTAGCATTCAAGTCTTTAAATAGCTCGACCTTCGACATGCTATTTTGATTTACTTCCGCATTGTTTTAGCTAAAGAGAACAACCATTTTAGACTTCAGTGGAACAAAATCAAGGTCTGTTAATTACTTATGGAAGTAAAATATAAAGCTAGGTTGTCAAATTCATTGTACATATACATGTATCTGTATTTTTGATCAGCGTTGTAAAGCTATGTCAGTGTTTACTTTATCGCGCGATGTTAAAATTATTCTATTGTTGTTGTTGATTATATTCAATATTGAATTAATATGGATTATTTGTATACCTTTGTATTGTAAATAAAAGTCTTACAATAGATTCCGCAATTTATGATGGTTTATCATTGGAAATCACAGTTACGTATATCTATTTCATTATCTATCTATCTGTATAATTTGCCCAGGTAATACAAAGGTAGTCTATGTATTATCTATCTACTTGTATAATTTGCCCAGGTAACACAAAGGTAGTATATGTATTTTCTATCTACCTGTATAATTTGTCCAGGTAATACAAAGGTAGTTTATGTATTATCTATCTACCTGTATAATTTGTCCAGGTAATACAAAGGTAGTTTATGTATTATCTATCTACCTGTATAATTTGTCCAGGTAATACAAAGGTAGTTTATGTATTATCTATCTACCTGTATAATTTGTCCAGGTAATACAAAGGTAGTTTATGTATTATCTATCTACCTGTATAATTTGTCCAGGTAATACCAAGGTAGTATATGTATTATCTATCTACCTGTATAATTTGCCCAGGTAATACCAAGGTAGTATATGTATTATCTATCTACCTGTATAATTTGCCCAGGTAATACAAAGGTAGTATATGTATTATATATCTACCTGTATAATTTGCCCAGGTAATACAAAGGTAGTTTATGTATTATCTATCTACCTGTATAATTTGCCCAGGTAATACAAAGGTAGTATATGTATTATCTATCTACCTGTATGATTTGTCCAGGTAATACAAAGGTAGTACAGTAGACTCCACTTAATTGCAAACCGGTTAATTGCAAAATTCGTATTATTGCAAAAAAAGCTTAAACACCGATCCATTTACCATTCATTTAACGTTAAAACACGCGGTTAATTGCAAAGCGGTTAATGGCAAAATTCGCTTTATTGCAAAGACAATTTTTGCCAAAAATGTATAAAAGTGTCGGTTATTTGCAAAACTACTCTAGAACTGATAAAAAAAAGAAGGAGAAAAAAAATCCAATACACCTTTGAACTAATTGATTGATTTTGTTCATGCAGATCGATGTTGAAACGGCGTGTGGTGATAACCTGATCAGACATTTGGAGACGCTTTGAGCTATTGAATATTTTAATAAAAATCCATTTACATGTTTATTTGTGTTTAATCCTTTTCCTGAACTTCAATAAAGCTCTAATAAAGAACGTTTTGTGTTATCAGTAACCTCAATCAGTGTTGATCGTCCGCCATTTTGATTCAATAATTAAGTGTGTGACCTTACAGGTAAAAGCCCTGGTGTCTATGTTTAGATTTGTAAATCAGCCACGCAGCAATTCAAAACACATAATTAGTGATCAAAGAAATTAATATGAATGCTGATCAGTGATTAAAAACTTCAAGAGAAGTTAAAATATGTTTACTTAGTTTGTTAATTAATTAATGTAAATTAGAACATCAAACAAAAAATCAAAGCGGATTAATTATTTTTTTATTTATTTAATAAGCTCGCTTCGTTAAGCGAGCTATTTATGACTGAAACATGGTAAAATTAAATCAATAAAGAAATAATGACGAATACCATTTACTTTGACTAAAACAGAAATCCTTATCATCCATACACTATGCCTATGAAAAAGTTTCAACACATCCGGGTTATCCATACCACTATGGCTATGAAAAAGCTTCAACACATCCGGGACATTCCGGGTCACTGCTTTTCGCGACACCCTCTAGACCTTATGAAAGATACGGTGTACGAAAGGTATCGAAGAGCGAAATACCGGTATTTCGCTGTTGCCTATATTGTTTGCTTGTGAAATAAACATTAAATTTAATTCAACGTTCTTCTTCTTTGACGAAAATATACAAATTATTTGTTTGAAATGAATATTTAAAGAATTTTGTCTGTAAATTGAAACCGATAATTATCGAATCCTACACGGAAAGTAACGAGTCGATAAAAATAACACGATTGCGCAACCCGATCGTCTGCTCTGGATTATTGCTAAAGCAAACGCAAGCTTATATTTATATTCGCTTAATCGCATCAGGTATTGATAAAATACACAATTGCACAAAATGTCTCAAAGAAAAACACTTTCAAAAGTTCCGTTGACCCCCCAATTTACAACAAATGGTCCAAAGTCCAATCGGAATAAAATCCAGGTGTTAAGGGCCTTACTGTTTGGATTATTTCATGGCGTCTCATTGACGTTGGCGATACCACTTCATTTTTAACCTTTTCGAAGTTCTATTCAACTATATAATTTTATTCTACATTTACACATGGATCCTGGTGGTAAAATCAACACTATTGATGAGTTTAGATGTTGGAAAGTCGAGAATCTTGACGATGAGGGGTCTGACGAAAACAAGAACGAAAAGGAAGGATACCGATTACCGAGTCGTTTCGCCCCAGAAAGTGAGTCGATTCGCCCCACTTAATCGCATACATGCCAACCCTCGAGAGACTAAAAGCGGTAGAGGGTCTAGGGTTTGCCACGCATCCCCCCCTCAGAAAATTATTTTTCAAAAGGACGCAATATTCACCTAAACTTTGGCATTTTGTAATTTGTAAATATTTATATTATTCCGCGCATGCGCAAACACAAAAGTATTGAGTACTCTGATATACTATAACGAAGAAGATGGTGCATTCTGTTGCATTTTGGATATAAAATCTGTTCAGTCAAATCTTTAAATATAGTATGAAAAAACCATGAAAAAATGGAAATTAGCATTTTACATATGTACAAGTCAAACCTCGTTCCCTTGAACTCGGATGGGTCGAATACCATGGATGGCTCGAACTTATTTGAAAGTCCCGCCAATTTTCCATATATTTTTAAGCTAAAAAAAATCTTTCGCTCGAACACTGATACCTCGAACAGTCGAACTTAATAAATGGTCCCATCAATAATAGAGAATCATAATAAAATCACGAGTTTTATCATATCAAACTCGAACATCGCAATTTAATTGACAGATGTACGTTGAATGTGCTTACATACAAATGTACATATATATATGATTAATCAATCTACTGGCTTGATAAATACACTTCAATATAAAATAGTGGGGTTATGTTACTTAAAATCATTTAATCCACGTCATCTCTTGTGACTTGTGTGTGTTACAATAAGATATCATCAATTATGAGTGCCTATTGTCGAGTATGTTTTACTATTAAAGCGGAAAAAACATTTCCTGGTTTATTGTTAAAAACAAGGAAGATTTACTAATATATTTGAGAATTAAATCACTTATTTTTCACAATTTTTTCACATTCACAGCTAAGTTGATAAAAAAAACATGCTAATATTCACATATGAATTTGTAAAGATGCGCTTCAACCTGGAAACGGAGAACCTCATATGCGCTTTCCCCCTCCTAGAAACCCGGACAACCACTATCAATAGGACAGGCAAGCAAGAGAAGCGACTGATGAAAATGCCCCAAGGTCTAAAAAAACAGAAACTTAATTTTTCAGAAATAAAATGTTTGGGGTATCAAGTCAAAACTTTTATTACTTAAATTTATACAGTTAATTACAACACATGATATACAGTATGTATTTTTATAGAGACAAAAACCGACAAATATGACATTTTAAATATCCCAGATGGTTTTAGCTATGTTGCAAAAAATAGAAAAATATTTAAGCATAAATCTGGAGGTATTGTTGTTGTATACAAAAAATCTTATTAAATTTATTAATATTAAATTTAAATTTAAGTATTTAATAATTACCTTTTATTGGGATGTGTATACACCCTACCTGAAAACTCTCTATATTCGTCAATAAATGCATTTTTAGATATTGAAAATGAAGTAGTAAATTTTATAGAAAAAGACATGAAATGTGCACTTGTTGGAGATTTTAATGCTAAAACTGGTTTTTTTTTAAGATTTTTTCAGAACCAGATGAAACTTTTTTGAATGTTATGGATGTAAATGTAGAAGATGGCCTATTTAGATATCATATTGCTGACTACCAAGTTTTACTTGATAATAATATTTCCTTAAAAAGATATACTCAGTGTGAATGCAGACCAAATAATTTTGGACGAAAACTTTTAGAAATGTGTAAGTCTGCTTTGGCTATATTTGAAAAGTATTGTCATCATTGGAAATTGAAGGTTAACTTGCAAAAGACTAAAGTAATAATATTTTGTAAAAGAAAATACAAAAATCAACCTATTTTTAAGCTATGTGGAGAGAATTTACAAATTGAAGACTCTTATTCATATCTAGGTGTTATATTTAATTATAACAGCTCTTGTGTGAAGGCAAGAGCTATATTGATGGATCAAGCTCGCAAAGCTTTATATTGTTTGTATAGAAAATTGAGAAATATATCGATTCCAATAGATTTACAATTTAAATTGTTTGATACACTTATGCTTCCAATACTTACTTATGGCTCTGAAATATGGGGTTATGAGAACACTAAGCAACTAGAAAAACTGCATCTTCAGTTCTGTAGAAATATTTTAGGTGTTAGAACCACTACTCCAAACTTTATGACATACAGAGAACTTGGTAGAACACCTATAGATATATTATGTATAAAATTAAGGATTGTAAATTTTTGGAATAGACTTATTTCAAACAAGAAGAAACTTAGTTGTATTTTATATAAGATTATGTTTAATTTGAGTATTATTGATAATGTTCAATTTAAGTGGCTAAATTTTATCAAATCAATTTTTGAGAAAACTGGGCTTAATTATCTATCGAACCAACAACAGCCAGTTCATTCAGTGCAACTAAAATTTATTGTTAAGCAAAATCTGACTGATCAATATATTCAAAACTGGTTTAACCAAATTGAGAACTCTTCTAGGGGAGAATTTTATGGCATATTTAAAAATGAATTTAATTTAGATAAATACTTATTAAAATTATTACCACATGAGAGAAACATGATAACAAAGTTTAGATGCAATAACATTAAACTTCCAATAGAAACTGGAAGATGGTCGAATACTCCCAGAGAAGAACGTATTTGTCATCTGTGTAATGTTGGTTTAGGTACTGAATTTCATTTTTTATTTGAATGTACCTCTGCTGATGTACAAAGGCTTAGATGTAAATTTATTCCAATTTATTATACTAGATATGCAAACATGTACAAAATGAAAGGCCTGTTATCTTTGTGTAATGTTAAGGTTCTGAAAAAATTGTCTTATTTATATCTAAATTGCAAAATGTTTTGTAATTATATTCTGAGGCTGTATTATTTTAGGTTAGTTATATCCGTCATTATGTAAAATATTTTGTATAATATTCCTCTTGTTACACTTGTATATATATGTGTCCGAGTGAATAAAGAACTTGAACTTGAACTTAAATGATTAAATATTTTTTACGAGAAAGGCCAGTTTTACTGTGCATCAGTTATCATATATAGGTAATGAAACTGTCCCGGGTCAGAACAAGATTTTTTTCTGTCTAAAATTACGGGACCTCGGTGGCTCAAACTTCCGATAGCTCGAACATATTTTGACAGTACCTTCGAGTTCGAGCGAGCGAAGTTTTACTGTATATATATGTTTAGGAGTCATAAGTTCAAAATGTAGTGCTTCAAAACTTTATTTTAAATACAGTTTCTGATTGGTTTAATGATAAAGAATTGACCAATGGAAGTTTCCGGTACAAATTTAAGAGGGAAACGATTACGGAAAGGGCCTAAATAATTTGGATTTGTACACATTTATACGTCTTAGAAATCTACAAGAATAATCAACATGTGAACAATTCACGATAAAAAAAAATTACATTTTTTTTTAAAATCGGTAGGAAAACATCTAAAATCGGTAGGCGGTAGAAGACTTAAAAAATCGGTAGACTACCGCGTAAATCGGTAGAGTTGGCATGTATGTAATCGCTATTATATAATAATAGATGAAGTCTTTTTCGACAATTTTTTGGTAATTATTTATTTATTAGTTGTATACAAAAAAAATTAATAACAACTAATTTGAAGCCATGCAGAACAAACAATACATAGGATACATATAAATTTATTACTGTATCGTATTGTTCAAAGACATTTTACAAATTTAAGCAGGTGTCAAACAATTTACTTTATAATGATTTTATTGTCAATATATATAATATATACAATTGGATTTATTACTAGTCCCTCTCCATACAAATACAGTAATAGCATAAACAAAACAAATCAAATGACAGCAAATGTACAGCCACAGGCTATATCAATAATTAGTAAATTACTGCAGTAAGCAAAATCATGTCAAATTAAGCATACATATTAAATATTGTTTTAATATTTAACAGAAAAAAATGGAGGGGGGTGGTAAAACTAATAAATTGTTTTGAGATAATATCAGGGTTGGGGATAATTAATTATTAAATCTACAAGTTTGTCGAATAAATTTTTGCACTGATTTGAACAATAAAGTATTCAATTCTTCACTAATTTCATTACATCCAAAGAGTATATATTCTATAGAGATGGGAACAATGTTATTAAAATAGTTAAACAGAGAAGTTCTATCGTGTTGATAAAGTGGACAATCAAGAAAAAAATGAATAGAATCCTCAAATAAATGACCACATACACAACGTGGATCATTCTTCAAATTTACTCTGCATTAAGGCCACTACATCTACATTGTGTGTCTTAGCTTAGTATGTATTATGTTAGTTTTCCTATCGCCAATATTGTAAAATGAAGCCACCAGAATTTGGACAGCCTGAATTGTCAAACAATGAAAGTGAAGCTATACATAATATTAAACACGTCAAGAAAGCATGTTAATTATGAGGAAGACAAAAATAAAGTACCCATGAACAAGCCTTACAACATCCAAAATACGAATATTTGCAATGGTATTTTCCATATTTCATTTTTTAAAGCACTATTACAATGGTATTTTCCATATTTCATTTTTTAAAGCACTATTACAATGGTATTTTCCATATTTCATTTTTTAAAGCACTATTAATCAATGAGGGAAAAACGACCCGGGGCGAACGGGAATAGGGGAATAACGACTCACGGGGCGAAACGACACCAACGGCCTTCAGGCTTGTGTTGTCGGCAGGTAAGTTAAACTTGCCTTTGGTGCCATCACAAGATTATGTTTTACAAGATAACAAGAGGTGCTACGACAAAATGTTGAGTGACTGGAATTTCAGACTCCCTTCATTGGGCTTCAAATGTATTCTGGTAGTCTTGAATGAACATGATTGATGGTATTCAATTTTGGACACCAAATTTTTTTTACAGACATAAAACAGTTCTTGTTAGCCCATGGTCTGAATATTTTTAAGTGGGTGGTTGCAGGAGGCATATTTCCTAAAGACGAAGTCGAACAACAACAACTTATGTATTTGAAGAACAAAGTGTTCACCATCACAGACACTGGATGACAACCCCCACAATGTATAGATATTGCACCAAAGAAGATGATGGTTTGATAGAGAGGGGGCTTATTGTTCTTGCACTACAGGGTATGCAATTTATGCATGTTTTTTTTATTCTCTATATCGTGTCTATGCAGTGCCAATTCAGGACCATTAGATAATAACAGAAGGGATTGCAACTAATCTTGGCTGAAATGTTCCTAACAAATTCATGACAAAATGTTGTAGTTACTATGGTGTCAATGAATCAGTACATTTCAATAATGTTTGAGAGATGTCAGTTCAAATCTCTCTGGAAGCTAATGATCTGCATACATGTACAACTACTAACAATTACAATATATGTATATAGTATAATACATTGTAGCTTCTATAGTACAAGGTAGTACGTTTCAATAATGTTGAAAAGATGTCAGTTCAAATCTGACTGGAAGCTAATCTATGGGTTTATTTTAATATATGCTTGATCATGTTGACTGCATTAACTAACTTGGAAACAAGTCCCTAGCTTAATGAAAGTTTTGAAGAACTACTCCTTTTTCAATGCGACCGCAAAAATGTTGTGTAATAGTTAGCATGCTCACCTAGAATGTGGTAGATCCATGAGTTCTAGCCCCTGTCTAGTCAAACCAAAGATTATAATATTGGTAACAATGCAGCATTAAGGAGTAAGAACAAAAACTGGTCGAGTGAGAATAATGTTTCAGAGTGGAACGACATACAGGTATCTACCCACAGACTGTTGTTTCAATGAACTACATTTTGTAGCACTCTAAAAATCCAACTAAGGGTGTTGGTCTTTTCATTTTTTGTATCTAAATGTTTCCTGCTGCTCATGCTTAAATAGTTTACACATCACATGTTATAGTTTATGTTTCTTGTTTAAAAATTCTATGAATAGAATGTTTTTATCCCCCATATGTCACGAGTGTTGTTTTTCATGTAACATTATTGAATATTTTGGGCTTTGTTCATTTACCTGAGAAAGTCTTAGACAAATATTTTGAAATTAAAGGAGTTTTGAACCTTATTACATGTATGGGTTTTTTTTGGGAGGGGGGGGGGGGGGGGGTGGAACTTTTGTCAGATTTTTTAACTTCTCAATTCAATAACTAAAGGATAGAGAAAATTGCATAGTGTCCCCCAATATTAACTTTTTGATGTTAAAAGCAATATAATTTTCATTCAATCATTAACTTAAGACTTAATCAGGATGAGGGGAATGTGTTTTATTACCCATTCTTCAATGTTCCAGTTCATAGTTTTGTTATTTTACAACATTGTTATTATACATGTAGCTGACCTTTTAATAATGTTTTGTTTTTGCAATAAATATTTTCTTGTTAATGAATATTTGTGCTCTATAATTTACAAAAGTTATCGAGTTGAATCATTTACAAAGTACATGTGCATGTACATATTTTGCCCAACCAAGACCGACTTGTTCCTGAATTTAGCACTTTTTCGATACTAATCCTTATATGTTATTATTGGTCTCCTGACATTGGCATAAACAAGAAAGGATGGAGTGCCTCACAAACAGAAACCACACCATAATAATGTGCTTGACATGCATGTAAGAATGGAACATGACTGTTAATGTATAGCCCTGTATCAGGGCATACTATTTAACCCCTGTCTGTCCCTCCCTATAATTTTGAGCTAGAGTTTTTGTAATATTTTGTAGTGTGTTTAATGCACAAATACTAAAGGTGTGCATTCTTACAGGATTTAGACTTCTAAAAAATCACAAAATGATATATAGTTGAACTAAGTCATTTTTAAGTTAGTACATCTAAAGTGTCTTACACACACATACTTTATACATTCTCTAACAAAAGGGGCACACCAGTTTTAAGTTGGGCCTTTAAAAAAGTTTTATTTGATGCTCCATAATATGATAATTTACAAATTGCATGTTTAATGTGATATAAATATGATAAACTATAAAACCATGCAGAAGTCTAACAAAATGCCAACTTTAAAGCATTAACATTACAAAGCTGGTTTTTGTACGAATACCTGCAGTCGCTTAGGGGGAAAAAGACTTCTTTTGATTTCCCTTTTTTATAAGGACCTCCCCTTTTATATGATAGTCGGACAACAAAATATACAAGATTTAGATTAATTTTCTTCAAGTTAATCGATAAGTACCCGCTAGGATGATATATTTTATTTATTCTTGCAGGTCTAGGATGTTTTGTAAACAGTACTATTTGCAAGGTTGTGTCACAATATCCTTGGAAGTTGGAACAACTACATGTATTCTACTATAGTATAGCTGAATATTCACACAATCTCTCATTATTTTCAAGATCTACGTGATACATGTAGTCATAAATTATTTTTTTAACCAACAAATTCACGAAAACTTCCTTACAACCGTGACGATATGTGCATAACTGCCACGATGAATAAACTGCGTCACCGTGTTTACAAATGCAATGACGTCTTGTTTATGTTTTTTTTACTCCGATTGACCTTTGAACCATAATGGCGGCGGTAACGTGAAATTGGTAACCGATAATTATCGAATCCTACACGGAAAGTAACGAGTCGCTAAAAATAACACGATTGCGCAACCTGATCGTCTGCTCTGGATTTTTCCTAGAGCGAACTCAAGCTTATATTTATATTCGCTTAATTGCATCAGGTATTGATAAAATACACAATTGCCCAAAATGTCTAAAAGAAAAACACTTTCAAAACCTTGTGCATATGTCAGAAACCCAGTATGGATAGAAACTGCTGTTTGATTGTTTTTTTTTGTATATATGACATACAGAGATACATAGAAAGTTGCAAAATGTTGTGTACATGAACACAAATTGATGTTAAAAAAAAGGAGGGATGGGCAATCAGAGGCACCATAGGGTCCTGTCCACAAGTACCTGTGATCTTGAAGAGTGTCTCAGACCCTATGCTATGTGCAACATTTACATACTCTATTATGTCTACTGGTGGTCACTTGTAAACCAAATTTCTATTTTCAGGCAAAGTTGGTAAATAATTATATGTACATAAGCATAAAGTTTTGCATATGTTTGCTCATCCAAGACCAAGGATATCTAATTAGTGATTAGCTTTGCGAGCTTTCCAGGCAGTGCCTGTTTCATATTAATGAAAAGTATTCAGATTTTGGGCTTGTGGTTTTTTTATTTTGCTATAAAGCATAGGGGAAAAATGAGTTCGTCATTCAGTAAGCAAAATGTCATCCTATGGTTATAAATATCCACCATCACGTGATATAAACAACTACACAAATCCTCAATACACAAAGCTCCCATTACACAGAAACGGAATGAAGTCAACAACAGAGATATCTATCGATAATAACCTACCAAGATGAAAAGTAAAACCCTACAGTTATAAATAACAATATGGATACTGCAGTAACTATCATTAATTTAGTAACAACTCATTTACAGTACACAAAACGTAACATCTATCGCGTGATCATGTGACACTCGATGTACACAAAAAGCTCCCCCAATCCACAGAAATGATGGAAATATTATTTACACCAGTAATAAACAACAAAGACTTTCATTAAATATTCTAATTTATTATTTACATTCATGCATTTACTTTATCAACATATCAGCAATATCAGCTCCAGGTAAACAAAATGTCAATGTCACGGCACCTGTAGTCTATACTTCCGGTCTGAATAGCATTTCGTTTTATCGCAAAGTCCGCTTAATTGCAAATTTTCTCTGACAAATAGGCTTTGCAAATAAGCGGAATCTACTGTATATGTATTATCTATCTACCTGTATAATTTGCCCAGGTAATACAAAGGTAGTATATGTATTATCTATCTACCTGTATAATTTGTCCAGGTAATACAAAGGTAGTTTATGTATTATCTATCTACCTGTATAATTTGTCCAGGTAATACAAAGGTAGTATATGTATTATCTATCTACCTGTATAATTTGCCCAGGTAATACAAAGGTAGTATATGCATTATCTATCTACCTGTATAATTTGCCCAGGTAATACAAAGGTAGTATATGTATTATCTATCTACCTGTATAATTTCCCCAGGTAATACAAAGGTAGTTTATGTAATATTATACACCGATTAATACATATACTGGTCTGGCAGTGCAAATCGAAAGTCCAAAATAAAAAGGATACCTATATAGGGCCTGACAATAAACAGTGTACTTTATGACGGGGGTCTCGTTGGAAGTGTCAAATTTTTCAACTCCACCTGTTCTTTTTCTTCCGAATCCCGCTTACCAGTTTATGAATTTCACAAAAATGTAAAAATGCCGATACCAATGATAAGATGAACAGTTTACATAGTATGGTGACAGAAAATAATCATCGGTTGCTCATTACGATAGGATACAATGGTACTTAATGTAGTATGAGCATGCAGGTCATTCCCCCAAGTGGTTCTAGTATTGGCGGAAAATACAAGACGAAATGGGTGCATAAATGATAGATTCTGGGAAAAAAAATCAAAACACGAGGCACTCAGATATGTAGACGTGGTGTCGGGGAGATTAACATTAACAGCGAACAAGCTACGTCCTATTTCTATAGGGGACCCGACACCGGGTGGCTCAACGAGCTATGTCGTTGGATCTAACAGCTCATACAAGCCTATCACCAATACGGCGTAGGTTCGTGCCCAGCTTTGTAAATTACAAAAAGGGTGCACTCGACTCGCAGCCGCAAGTGATAAAGTTTACCAGTTGCTTGCCCATGGTGGGTGGTTCTCTCCGGGTACTCCGGATTCCTCCACCACTAAAACTGGTCGCCATGATAATTATATAGCTGAAATATTGCTGAAAGTGGCGTTAAAACATTGGTTTTTTTTCTTTTGTAAGTATCTTTTTTTTCTACAACAAAACTAAATTTTAATATTCTGTCGTATACTCCATAGTAAACAAATGTATCTGTGATTTATATTTTAAACAGGATGGTATTTTGAGACATAGCCATGGCACATTTGGGTAACAGTATATATGTGGTTGCCATTGATTTTGGAACAACATATTCTGGATATGCATTTTCGCTAAGGCCAGCTGACGCAAATGATCAACCAAAGATTAACACTAATACCTGGCAAGGAAGTACATTGCTCTCACTCAAGGCACCAACAGCAGTTTTATTAGATGAAAATAAAGAGTTGGTGTCATTCGGATACGATGCTGAAAACCAGTTTTCGGAACTTCTCTCGGACAATGAACATAAAGCTCATTTCTATTTTCATCAATTCAAAATGCTTTTACACAATCAGGTTTGTCTGTTTTACATAAATAAATAAACTGGGGTCAACTCGATTAAATTGTTCAATTTACAATACAAAGAATATTTGTTTACCTTCATGGTTATAAAGTAGAATCATCTAGTTATATATTAATTTATGATGCCAATAAGAAAAGTTTGAAGATATTAAAGGAGGGTAGCCGTAAAAATCAAAGAAAGACAGACAATACAATGGCCAGAAGACAAAGGACAAAAGATATTAAAGGGAGGTAACCAGAATCCGTAAAAATCAAAGAAAGACAGACAATACAATGGCTAGAAGACAAAGGACAAAATATATTAAAGGGGGGGGGGGGGGGGGGGGGTAACCAGAATCCGTAAAAATCAAAGAAAGACAGACAATACAATGGCCAGAAGACAAAGGACAAAAGATATTAAAGGGGGGTAATCCGTAAAAATCAAAGAAAGACAGACAATACAATGACCAGAAGAAAAAGGACAAAAGATATTAAAGGGGGTAACCAGAATCCGTAAAAATCAAAGAAAGACAGACAATACAATGGCCAGAAGACAAAGGACAAAAGATATTAAAGGGGGGTAATCCGTAAAAATCAAAGAAAGACAGACAATACAATGACCAGAAGAAAAAGGACAAAAGATATTAAAGGGGGGTAACCAGAATCCGTAAAAATCAAAGAAAGACAGACAATACAATGGCCAGGAGACAAAGGACAAAAGATATTAAAGGGGGTAACCCGTAAAAATCAAAGAAAGACAGACAATACAATGGCCAGGAGACAAAGAAGAAAAGGAAAAAACAATTATGTACAAAACACTACACATAATATTCAAGATTGTGCAAAACGAACCCCACACAAAACAAGGGGTGAGTTCGTGTGCTCTGGAAAAATAGCAGTTCTTTCTCTACTAGTCGCACCCGTCGTGTTGCTCTTGCTATAAACATAGTGATAAGTCATGAACGAGGTTATGACGGAAATGTGATTACAACAAACAAAACGGGGCACATCCGTGGTCATTTGTGACACAGATATTCCGTACAGTTAGCCAAGTCATAGTGGTGACCGTAACACTTCGAAGTGATGATTTCAGCCGAACCACTAGGAACCCTTGGTTTAGTTGCTTCCTTGTTAGAGGCATTCCTCTATCAAGGAAATGATGATATGAACAACAGGCTCTGTAATATCGTTTCAACTGAGAGACATAGGCTCCGTTCCGTATGCAGGTGCTGTTGGAATGTTGCTACATGTAAATGGAAAGTTCACAAAGAGAAAACATTAATATTATTTAAGATTTTGAAAGGAAAGCTTTCAATCGAACTTCATCATTGTCACATATGATAGACGTTTTACTTATTTTACCATTAATGTATATATTATTAGTACTTCCACAGTTTTAGGTACACGACTGAGTAACAATCATAAATTATCGAATTTTGATAAATAATTTATAAAACATTGACAAATCCACCTCTTTGTGTGAGCTAATATTCAACGGTGTAAACAGATATTCCTTTCAAATTGAAACATTTAATGTATTCTTTATACTTATAGAGAGTAACTCGAACAACAGAAATCAAGGATTCCATGGGAAAGTCAATGCAGGCCTTAACTGTGTTTAGTCTGGCTATAAGGTATCTTAAGGAACATTTGCAGAAAAAGTTGCAAGGAGCAATGAAAGGAACGATACAGGACGAAGACATATATTTTGTATTGACCGTACCAGCTATATGGGATGATCGAGCTAAACAATTTATGAGGGTGGCGGCAGAACAGGTACCGTGTTTTAATGTATATAACAGACAGTAATAATATGAATGTAGATTGACCTGATTGTTCACATTTTTGCCAAAATCTATGTCTTGATGTAGTTAAATATTATATAAGATATTTCAAAAATTATTCACAATTTTGGGAAATGATTGGTTTTATATCTTCTAACACAAAATGTATTTATTTTCGTCACTGCTCAAGTCGTTGGATTTGGTTTCGTATCCTTCCTTTATTTCTGTATAACTTTTGTATATTGTTGAACTTGTTTTTGTACTCAATATGCACGAAAATAACCGATCGATTTAACCCCGCCTCAATGTTGTGCCTCTCCGAAGCCAGGACCTGGATTTCCAATGTCATATGTCGTAGTCTTCTTTATGATCAGTGTTTTGAGGTCAGAGATGATTATTCTTCTTTATGTTCAGTGTTTTAAGGTCAGAGGTCATTATTCGTTTTGTTGATATTAGTGAAATTATTGACCATCACTGTTTAAACATTTTTTTTTCATAAATCATTTGCGAAAAATCGGCGTTTTTTCTCAGAACATTGAGGTGTATTGATGACCACTACATATAACTGTAAAAATGCTAACAATAGTGTTGGTGAAAATCCATAGCAAACTGTTAATATATATACTTACTTCTTTCATGCTGATGGTATTCATTTGATCTTTTAAAGGCTGGTATACTGAAAGAGAAATTGACCATAGCCCTTGAACCTGAGGTAGCGTCGATATTTTGTCAGAAATTGAAGACTGATAGGGTAGAGGATACTACATATTTTACTGAAGCCGTCAAATCGGGAATGAAGTACATGGTTATCGACCTTGGAGGTATGACGTATTTATCTAAGAGAAGGTTGAAGATACCAAAGGGATTACCAGAAGCCGTAAATAGACGAAGGACAGACCATACTATGGCCCAAAAAACAATGATCTACAAAACACTATAAATAAATCCAGAGATTGAGCAACACGAACCACACTTAAATTGGAGGTGAACTCAGGTGCCCCGTAAAGGCTACCAATCCCTGCTCCACTAGTGATATCCGTCGTGTTGTTCAAAACAGGGCCAAAACAACAATTAGAATTAAAATTGATAGTTTAACAATTTACCAGTTATTTATCATAAAATTGGAAAAGATGATTCTACATCAATTTGACAAACGATGATTCTACATCAATTTGACAGGGCTTATGCATAAATTTGAAAATAGTTCTTTATTTTTCTAGACGGATACAAAAAAGATGAAATGTTTCTGTTCCTTATCAAATTGAATTAGGCCTATTGTAGTGTACCCCATGATAAAACTTATTTTTTGAAACATTCTAATTCCCAAGTGATCAATAGTCACAACATAGATGAAGATACCACAACGAACCTGGGATATAAGTAAACAGTACACCACGTATATGTATGATCATGTATAGTTATGCAAGTAAATGAGTTCGTAGAATAAATCGATCGATACGTTCATCTGTGGTTAATGATAAAATTACAAAACAATTACGCACAAGAAGCCAGACAGCACTTCGGAGTCTAGAAATATGACTTATTATTTCCTTCTGTAAATAAAATATACCTATATAGACACGCACCAATGTCGGCTATTCCAATACATGTTTGATTGCCTGCATGCTATTAAGCTGAAATACCACTAACTTGTCGTCTCATCTCAAACTTATCTGAAATACCACTAACTTGTCGTCTCATCTCAAACTTATCTGAAATACCACTAACTTGTCGTCTCATCTCAAACTTATCTGAAATACCACTAACTTGTCGTCTCATCTCTAACTTATCTGAAATACCATTAACTTGTCGTCTGATCTCAAACTTATCTGAAATACCACTAACTTGTCGTCTGATCTCAAACTTATCTGAAATACCACTAACTTGTCGTCTCATCTCCCACTTATCTGAAATACCACTAACTTGTCGTCTGATCTCAAACTTTTCTGAAATACCACTAACTAGTCGTCTCATCTCAAACTTATCTGAAATACCACTAACTTGTCTCATCTCTAACTTAGCTGAAATACCACTAAGTTGTCCTCTCATCTCAAACTTATCTGAAATACTACTAACTTGTCGTCTCATCTCAAACTTATCTGAAATACTACTAACTTGTCCTCTCATCTCAAACTTATCTGAAATACCACTAACTTGTCCTCTCATCTCAAACTTATCTGAAATACTACTAACTTGTCCTCTCATCTCAAACTTATCTGAGATACTACTAACTTGTCTCATCTCAAACTTATCTGAAATACTACTAACTTGTCGTCTCATCTCAAACTTATCTGAAATACTACTAACTTGTCCTCTCATCTCAAACTTATCTGAAATACCACTAACTTGTCCTCTCATCTCAAACTTATCTGAAATACTACTAACTTGTCCTCTCATCTCAAACTTATCTGAGATACTACTAACTTGTCTCATCTCAAACTTATCTGAAATACTACTAACTTGTCCTCTCATCTCAAACTTATTTGAAATACTACTAACTCGTCGTCTCATCTCCAACTTATCTGAAATACTACTAACTTGTCCTCTCATCTCCAACTTATCTGAAATACCACTAACTTGTCCTCTCATCTCAAACTTATCTGAAATACTACTAACTTGTCCTCTCATCTCCAACTTATCTGAAATACTACTAACTTGTCGTCTCATCTCCAACTTGGCTGAAATACTTGTCGTCTCATCTCAAACCTGGCTGAAATACTACTAACTTGTCGTTTCATCTCAAACTTACCTGAAATACTACTAACTTGTCGTCTCATTTCAAACCTGGCTGAAATACTACTAACTTGTCGTCTCATCTCAAACTTACCTGAAATACCACTAACTTGTCATCTCATCTCAAACTTGGCTGAAATACTACTAACTTGTCGTCTCATCTCAAACTTATCTGAAATATTATTAACTTGTCCTCTCATCTCAAACTTAGCTGAAATACTACTAACTTGTCCTCTCATTTCAAACTTAGCTGAAATACTACTAACTTGTCCTCTCATTTCAAACTTACCTGAAATACCACTAACTTGTCCTCTCATCTCCAACTTATCTGAAATACTACTAACTTGTCCTCTCATCTCAAACTTATCTGAAATACTACTAACTTGTCCTCTCATCTCAAACTTATTTGAAATACCACTAACTTGTCCTCTCATTTCAAACTTATCTGAAATACTGCTTACTTGTCATCTCATCTGAAACTTATATGAAATACTGCTAAGCTGACGTTTAACAATAATCAACCAGTCAATGCAAAAAGTATTTTTGATGTAAATATTTCGTTATTTAGAAATAACTTTCAGTGATATATAATTTTACAATTACGTAAAATGCAGTTAATGACTTCGAATTGTTTATTCCTCAACGTTCTTTAGAAGTTACATGAGATATGTTCTATATTTAGGTGGAACTGCGGACATTACTGTTCATCAACGTCAATTCAATGGCACAATACATGAAGTTATCCCCCCTGATGGTGGTCCCTGGGGAGGTAAATCGATAGATGACGCATTCTACAAATTTTTGCTCGAAATATGTGGTAGAAATGTTATGGAAGAATTGAAAACAACAGGACTTGAAGATTATTTGGACTTGTTTCGTGAATTTGAAACGAAGAAAAGATCAATAAGACCGAAGCAAACCAGCAAAGTTGTGATCACGTTACCTGTAGCATTAACAGATCTAGTTAAAAAACAACACAAAAAATTTGAAAATGCGGTTGAGGCAAGCTGTCACAAAATGAGTGTCAATTATGGGAGGCAAAAACTTCACATTTCTCCTGAAGCTTTTCGTGATCTGTTTGAACCAACCATTGCCAGTTTGATAAGGCTGATCGGAAAATTATTAGATAATCCAAAGTTATCAGATTTGAGAACAATTCTAATGGTTGGAGGCTTTTCAGAATGTGAACTTGTTCAGGATGCAATCAGAGATAAAATAGGAACATCGATTAAGTTAATTATTCCGGAAGAGGCGGGGTTAGCTGTTCTAAAAGGAGCTGTTTTGTTTGGACTTGAACCGAAAATTGTTAGTCGACGCATAGCAAGATTAACATACGGAATTCAAAGCTGGCCTGAATGGGATGCTGATTTGCACCCAGTAACCAAAAAGGTAGATCTAAATGGCCAGAAGCGATGTAAAGATGTTTTTTTTAAATATATAACAAGAGGTGACAGCATTGATACTGGACATGCAGTTTCACAAGTATTCCAAGCTCTCAACCCTGAAGAAACTACATTAGAATGTACCGTTTATACGTCAACTGATACAAACCCACGGTATACTACAGACCCGACCTGTCAACGCCTTGGTATCGTCACAATTCAGTTACCGCCACATGTCCCAGGACAGACTTTAGAAATTGAGGAAACGTTGATATTTGGCGACACTGAAATTCTCTGTCGAGCAAGAGATCTTCGTACTGGAAGAACATCGGAGGTCCAATTTGACCTATTATAAGATGTTAATAATAGACGAAGAAACTCGAATAATGTCACTGTTTCGTATTTCATATTTAGTTTTCTTTGTATAACTATTTTTCTAACGTGGTAAATTTAGTTTATCTAATTGTTTTGTTTGTTTCAAAATATATAATTAAGTAGTACTCCTTTCTCAACATCTTGATAAAAGCGTTAGAGTAATGGTTACAATAAAATCATTGACAGTAGAAAAATGGTCAGTAACGTTTCGTAGTTAACTTACTTGTAGATAATAAGATGTTCATTGTAGACTATTTCGTTAATGACAAATTAGTCAATTAACATCTCTTACATATTTAATGTCAAGATACTAAATATTATTATGTAATACCAATAATGCGCCATCAAAATTTAATTGGTACGTGCTACTTTTGAATGCATGCTAAAAGTAATTATTGCTGAAGTAGTGGAACAGGAACTGCTTACCCTTCCGGAGCACCTGAGTTCACCCCCGGTTGTTAGTGGGGTTCGTGTTACTCGATCTTTAGTTTTATATGTATGTTTTGGTGATCGTTGTTTGTCTTTTTGTACGTTTTCTTTTGGCCTTTGTGTTGTCTGTTCTTCTTCGATATACAGATTCTGATTTCCGTTTGGTATCTTCAAGCTCTTCTTATTCGTCAGTGACAGGACAGTGGTATTCTCTGTATAATGTAGGCTTTTGTCAGTGACAGGACAGTGGTATTCTCTGTATAATGTAGGCTTTTGTCAGTGACAGGACAGTGGTATTCTCTGTATAATGTAGGTTTTTGTCAGTGACAGGACAGTGGTATTCTCTGTATAATGTAGGCTTTTGTCAGTGACAGGACAGTGGTATTCTCTGTATAATGTAGGCTTTTGTCAGTGACAGGACAGTGGCATTCTCTGTATAATGTAGGCTTTTGTCAGTGACAGGACAGTGGTATTCTCTGTATAATGTAGGTTTTTGTCAGTGACAGGACAGTGGTATTCTCTGTATAATGTAGGCTTTTGTCAGTGACAGGACAGTGGTATTCTCTGTATAATGTAGGCTTTTGTCAGTGACAGGACAGTGGCATTCTCTGTATAATGTAGGCTTTTGTCAGTGACAGGACAGTGGTATTCTCTGTATAATGTAGGTTTTTGTCAGTGACAGGACAGTGGTATTCTCTGTATAATGTAGGTATTTACCACTTCTGTTGAGGTGTGGAGTTTTGTCGGCTATTATTTGTCATTTTATTCCTTTTGCCATTGTAATGTGTGTTCGATTGATATCCCCTGATTAACTTTTTGTCATTGTATTGTGTGTTCGATTGATATCTCCTAATTAACTTTTTGTCATTGTATTGTGTGTTCGATTGATATCTCTTGATTAACTTTTTGTCATTGTATTGTGTGTTCGATTGATATGTCCTAATTAACTTTTTGTCATTGTATTGTGTGTTCAATTGATATCTCTTAATTAACTTTTTGTCATTGTATTGTGTGTTCGATTGATATCTCCTAATTAACTTTTTGTCATTGTATTGTGTGTTCGATTGATATCTCCTAATTAACGTTTTGTCATTGTATTGTGTGTTCGATTGATATCTCCTAATTAATTTTTGTCATTGTATTGTGTGTTCAATTGATATCTCCTAATTAACTTTTGTCATTGTATTGTGTGTTCGATTGATATCTCCTGATTAACTTTTTGTCATTGTGTTGTGTGTTCGATTGATATCTCCTAATTCATTTTTTGCCATTGTATTGTGTGTTCGATTGATATCGCCTGATTAACTTTTTGCCATTGTATTGTATGTCCGATTGATATCTCCTGATTAATTATTCTTTTGGTGTCTTCAAACTTCCAGTCAATTTTTATAATAGAAAAAATACTAAACCATACATGAAGCACTAACCAGTCGTGTATATCTCTTAAGAATGGAATTTTTTATCTGATAATACTAACTATTTTTCATCTGATAATACTAACTATTTTGTATCTGATGATACTAGCTGTCCAAACTGTACTGGTCCATTAGAAGATAACAACCATTGTTTGCTTATCTGTCCTAAATTTAATAGCTTAAGGATGATCTTATTAGATTCCATACAGACATTAATACAAAAAAATAATAATATTGACATTAATATAGATTTATTATTACATGGAAATAGCTCATTTTCATATGATCTAAGAACAGAAATATTTCAAGCTGTACACAAATTCATAATTGACTCATCGTTTCATTTTACTTCGAATGCCTAATCAAGGAATTAGGCATAAATAGCAACACCTCTAGTAATACCACATACAAACCAACTTCGTTCGACAAAGATGAAATCCTAGCTAACCACAGATCATTCATGACCTCTTTAAACATTCCCTCTGGTAAAGAGTCTGAGAATTTACCCTATTTATATTGGATACCTAAACTCCATAAGACACCATACAACGAAAGGTACATAGCGGGATCATCAACTTGTTCGACGAAAGAATTGTCTATTCACCTGACAAAGATTCTGTCTGCAGTAAAAGAGGGACAACAGAAATATTGTGAAACTGTTTACTCGCGTAGTGGTATAAATCACATGTGGATTTTGAAAAACTCTAAAGATCTTTTGGATAATCTGAAATCAAGATCTTTCTCTCAGGTATCCTCCATCAAAACTTTTGATTTTTCAACTCTATATACCACCCTACCGCATGACAAATTAAAAACCCTCTTAAAAGAAACTATTCATAAAGCTTTTAGTCATAGAAACTATGGCTCAAAATTTGTTGTATTAGGCTACAATTCCACATTTTTTTCAAACAAAATTCATAAAGGTAAAACATGCTACTCCGAGGAACAAGTGATCAGTATGCTGGAGTTCCTCATCGATAACATATTTGTCTCCTTTGGAGGGACACTGTTTCAGCAGGTCGTCGGCATACCAATGGGTACGAATTGTGCCCCTCTTCTAGCCGATTTATTTTTATACTCATATGAGTCGGAGTTTCTTCAAAAGCTTGTAAAAGATAAGAAGATTCATGAGGCTAGAGCCTTAATTTCACATACAGGTATATTGATGACGTTTTATCTATCAATAATTCTAGATTTGCAGAATTTCTTCCATTGATATATCCTCCAGAGCTGGAAGTTAAAGAGACCACCGATACAGCTTCGTCCGCATCATTTTTGGACTTATACCTCGAATTTGACGACAGTGGTCAACTCAGTACTAAAATTTATGATAAGCGGGACGACTTCAATTTTAAAATCATAAATTTTCCAAATATGTGCAGCAATATACCAACTTCTCCTGCATATGGTGTTTACATCGCGCAATTGATTCGCAATGCAAGGGCCAGTAGCAATTATTCTGATTTCCTGAAACGTCATCTTCATCTGAGAAACAGGCTACTGGACCAGGGCTATTAAAAGATTCGCCTTATTCGATCTCTTAAAAAGTGTATATTCCGATACCAATATCTTGTTGAAATATATTCCGTCTCTGCAGAAAAAATTATAAGCGATGCATTTTCATATAGTGAAAATGTATAAAGATAAAGAAGTCAAACATGTCAAGGATCATTTTTTTGTCAATGTGTGACGTAAAAATATTTTTGACATTTACGTCACCGAATATGGTACTGCTTTGACAACTATTTTACCCATTTTGTTCCTGTATTTAAATACTGTTTCAGTGACAGCCGGAACCTTTGAACCGTAATGAGAGCGGGAGGTTTGGCGCCTTAAAATCTGATTCAACCCACCATTTCTTTAGAAATGCCTGTACCAAGTCAGGGTCATCACGGTTTTCACAGTTTTCCGGTTGTTGACTGATTTTGTCTGTTTATATAATTATGAGTTTTGACTTTCCCTTTGTAAGATTGTTCGGAGTTCGGTAATTTTGTTATTACCCTTATTTAAGATGCTTCTTTTTTTTCAATTGCACTCCCCCATTATACATTTATTTTGCTTCTTTTTATTTTTCATTAGCTTCTTGTATGTTTAACTATTTAAATTATTTAGAAAGTCTACAAATTTCACTTCACTCGTAAATTTATTATATATGAAATATTAATGGTGTTCACAATTACATGTATTGAAGGAACATAATTATCTTATATTATTGATAGAATTGTTATATACTTTTTTTACTGAATACATGCCTTGTACATGTAAAAGGAGAGAGCTTGTATAGGCAGAGCCTGTTGCTCAATCCTATTCATTTAGTTGTGAATAAAATATGTTTAAAACAAAGAGAATAAGGGTAATAACAAAATTACCACACTCCGAACAATCTTACAAAGGGAAAGTCAAAACTCATAAGTATATAAACAGACAAAATCAGTCAACAACTGGAAAACTGTGAAAACCGTAATGACCCTGACTTTGGTACAGGCATTTCTAAAGAAATGGTGGGTTGAATCAGATTTTAAAGCGCCAAACCTCCCCCTTTCATTAGGGCTCAAAGTTTCCGGCTGTCACTATAACAGTATTTACAACAATGCTTGAACAAAACAGGTAAAACAGTTGTCAAATCAGCGCCAGACTCAGTGAAGTAAATGTCAAAAACACTTTTACGTCACACATTGATAAAAATAATATTTTTGACATTTTTGTTGACACCTTATCTTTATACATTGTCACTATATGAAAATCCATCGTTTATAATCTTTTCTGCAGAGACGGAATATATTTCAACAAGATCTTGGTATCGGAATATAAACTTTTTAAGAGATCGAATAAGGCGAATCTTTTAATAGCACTGATCCAATAGCCTGTTTCTCAGATGAAGATGACGTTTCAGGAAATCAGAATAATTGCTACTGGCCCTTGCATAACGAATCAATTGCGAGATGTAAGCACCATATGCAGGAGAAGCTGGTATATTGCTGCACATATTTGGAAAATTTATGATTTTAAAATTGAAGTCGTCCCGTTTATCATAAATTTTAGTACTGATTTGACCACTGTCGTCAAATTCGAGGTATAAGTTCAAAAATGATGCGGACGAAGCGGTATTTGTGGTCTCTTTAACTTCCAGCTCTGGAGGATATATCAATGGAAGAAATTCTGCAAATCTAGAATTATTGATAGATAAAACGTCATCAATATACCTGTATGTGAACGTCTATGTAGACCATGCACTATGGTGCATTTAATATGGCGACTTGACTTGTGCTAAGCCATATTTGTTTTGTGTGCAACACTTATCTAGCCAGTATACTGTGGTAATTCTGATATTGCTTTGCTTGTTTGGATTAGGTGTTTGTTGATTGATTTTGTCTGGTCTGTCTGGATTCTGATAGTAATGATTTTTTGATTGTTGGTGTTTTAACGCCACTTTCAACAATATTTCAACTATATCATGGCGACCTGTTTTAGTGGTGGAGGAAACTGGAGTATCCGGTGAGAACCACCGACCATGGGCAAGCAACTGGTAAGTTATATCACTTGCGGCTGCGAGTCGAGTGCACCCTTTTCGTAATTTACAAAGCAGAGCGCGAACTCACGCCGTATTGGTGATAGGTTTGTATGAGTTGTTAGATCCAACGACCTAACTCATTGAGCCACCCGGGCCCCGATTCTGAAAGCATCTGTCAATGTTAACATACAAGTCCATACAAGAAAAAGAAGTAAATTAGCACACACACACACATATATATATATCTGAAGATTAAACCAAACAGTGTTATAATTAGATTTTAGAGCTGTCAAATTTTTGTTCTTCCCTCGACGGGATTTGAACTCACACCATTGATACACTGCAGCACCATTCGCTTAGCCTTACGTCCAGCGCCCTGGACCACTCGACCACATCCACACCCTAAAAAAGGAGCTTCAATAATCATAGTGTTACCTTTTCTCGTAAGGCAAATCTAGGGATAGACTTAAGACATGTGTATAAACGTGTGGTGTGTAGATGGTACATATATAATTAGTATTATAATTTGACACAATCTAACTCAGCAATTTTAATATATTGTATAAGATAATGAAGAATTCATTATACAGTCACAGGAAATAAAGTATATTATACAAACGTCTAAGCAAGTGACAACCATACAATATATCTGTCCCACTGGATCTCAAAGTTACTTGTGATACTAAGTTAATACTAAATATTAAATATACGTCTGAAAATTAAACCAAACAGTGTTAGAATTAGATTTTAGAGCTGTCAAAATTTTGTTCTTCCCTCGACGGGATTTGAACTCACACCATTGATACACTGCATCACCATTCGCTTAGCCTTGCGTCCAGCGCCCTAGACCACTCTATATATATAGACAGAGAGTGATTGTTGATTAATAACATAGTTTAATTTATGTTACATGTCTTTTGTTGTCATTAATCTGTAAATCTTGTAATTTTTATGGAGTGAATAAAGATATACTATATTATCTGCATTTGTTTGTTGCAGTGTAGTCTCAGAGAAGCAATACAAATCTTGAAATCTGATTAAAGAATATGAATGCTAAATACTTTACTTAAATACTTGGATATGATTTAATACGATCGCTCCTTTTTTGGATTTGATTGGAATTTGTTGACAAAATAATTGATTGTAGGAAATACCTGCCAGTCGTGTAAATTATATCATATCACTGAATTATCCATTATGACAAGACTTCCGGTAGGTCGGTGGTTCTTCTCCGGGTTTCCTCCACCAATAAAACTGACCGCCACGATATAACTGAAATATTGTTGAAAATGTCATTAAACACCATAACCCTGACCCCTAACCCTGAATTGTCAATACAACTCATAACGTCGTTAGCTTGGGAAGACTAAAATGACCCCTAACCCAGAATTGTCAATAAACTCATAACGTCGTTAGTTTAGGAAAACTAAAATGAGATATTTCGAAATGTCACAAGAAAATGGCATAGAAATTTTTGCAGCATACGCCATTTTAGAATGTTTGTGAGCATTATATTGACTTGTTAGAATAGGACAATCTTATCTTAAAATGTATTGGCGATTGGTTGTATAGATAGATGTACATCCAGCTACCGTATTGCAGTCGCGAGCTACATTGGAGGGGATGTAATTATAAGCACATTTTATGTCAGCTTTTATTTATTATGGTTTGTTTTCTGGTCTAGTCAAAGTGGACTTGGTCTGGTTAGTAACCACCAAACATAAATTTAGGTCTGGTATGCTTTAATCAAAATTAATGAATAGATTGGTCATCAGAAACATACTTTATTAACGTGTGCTACATATATATAAGGAACATAACAGAATGGTTACATTTTGCCAATCGGAATGAACTTGCTTACAAGTCTGTTTTTCAAAGATAACATTTTAAAAAATAGATTTCCGGTGTGAGTATGTTTGCCTTTGGAAAATTAACTGCTATTTCTGTTAAGCAGATAATCTCTCTAAATAGGAATTTAAAATCTGTCCAAAACTAGAAATACAGGTCGGAATCATTGAAATATTCGATTGTTTGGTGGACGGATGTTTCAGCAAACGATTGGTATTCCAATGGGTACAAATTGTGCTCCTCTACACGCCGATTCGATTATACACACTTATGAGGCAAACTTCCTTCAAGGGTTTCTCAAGAATAAATATTGAAAATTAGCTCAAACCCTTAATAGATGATGTTCTGTCACTGAACAATTTTTGATTCGGTGCTTATCTATGCATTGCATCTATCCAAATGATCTTGAAGTCAAGGATACTACTGACACTGAAAAGTCTGCTTCTTACCTTGACATTCACCTTGAAATCGACAACCGCGGAAGATAAAAAAAAAAACCTACGACAAACACGATGACTTCATATTTCCAACTTCTTTTTCATTAGTAGCAATATTTCAGCATCGCCTGCGTATGGAGTTTACATTTCACAACTCATACGTTATTCTAGAGCTTGTGCCCAGTACTGTGATTTCATTGACAGAGTTCAGCTGCTAACGCAAAAGCTACTCAAGCAAGGTTACATTGCTCATAAGTTGAAGTCATCGCTACAAACGTCTACGGTCTTCAACACGAAATATTAATATCTCAAATTACATTGGATCTTTTACCTTTTACGTCGATTTGTCTTTCCTCTATCATTGTCAAGATTTTTAACGAGCTTATTTATATATACGAGTAACACGACGGGTGTCTTATAAGAAGCAGGAACTTCTTACCCTTGGCGAGAACCTGAATTGAAGCCGACTTTTGTGGGTTCCGTGTTGCTCATCTTTTTAGTTTTTTATGCTGTCTAATTGTGTATCTTTACGTTCATAGTTCCGTGTTGTGATGTCCGTTATGATTTCCGCATAAAACGATTTTCTGTGTACGTTTTCACCTCCAGTGGTTTGCAGGAGGGCTCATGTCTTATTTACGTGATTTGTGTTTGTGCACGGTAGTGTCCAACACAATGTCATATTGACTATATGAGTGCCATTACGTGTCTCCTATAAGAGCCATGAGCTGGTTGCCCTTCGCGGACGCCTGGGTACACCCTGGTTATTTGTGTGGTCCGTGTTGCTCATCTCTTTAGTTTTCTGTGTTGTGTTTTCGGTGGAGTCTGTGTTACTCACCTCTTTAGTTTTCTGTGTTGTGTTTTTGGTGGAGTCCGTGTTACTGTTATAGATTGTACCAAAATAGGTAAGGCTAATGATTTTAATACTGTCACCTTCCTCTGTAGTGACAGATTTCGTAAAGTTCAATTGCCTATAAGTTTTTTAATCGTAATGATTTTTTCCCTAAAATTATCAGCCCAAAATTCTGTCTGATTTAAATCA
Source organism: Bathymodiolus brooksi (assembly GCA_963680875.1). Classification (NCBI taxonomy): domain Eukaryota; kingdom Metazoa; phylum Mollusca; class Bivalvia; order Mytilida; family Modiolidae; genus Bathymodiolus; species Bathymodiolus brooksi. Next base: position 65,467,876 of record OY804582.1, read on the forward strand.
TATTTTATTCCCAAAACTTTGAATTTTCCATCAACATTCCATCTGATATTTTTTATTGTTTTAATTGTTTCCACACAACCCCTTTTTGCCCCAATCCATATCTCTTCTGTTTTGTCAAATATTACCCCTAAATCAGAGCAGTCGGAGAAGTAATTGAGCAATTCAAGTGTTACGTTCAGCGATTTTTCATCATCCTCCAAAATTATAGTAGAATCGTCCGCGTATTGACTTATCAATTATTCAGAATTATTTATTTGTATTCCCTGTATATCTGGGTAATTCTTGAGTGCTGCACTGAGAAATTCCAAGCATAATATGAATAAATAAGGAGATATTGGATCATCCCCCTACCTAAAGTGAAAAATTCTGAGCAATGGCCATTATTTAAAATGCAGCTTGAGATGTCTGTGTAAAAAAGTTTTACCCATTTTATAATCGACTCACCAAAACCAAGAAAATTTAAATATTTAAACATGAAGTCCCATTCCAGGGAATCGAAAGCTTTCTCGAAGTCTACAAGAAGCAGTAAATCTGGTATTTGCTCTTCTTCTTTTCTCTGTATAATGTCTAGGATCAAGCGAGTGCATTCCCCTGTGTACCTCCCTTTCATAAATCCTGTTTGACTATTACTAATTAACTTTTTAAGCACTGTTTTAAACCTTTGGGCAATACAAGCCGATCCGATTTTGTAATCTACATTTAATAAAGATATCGCACGCCAATTTTTTTAATAAATGTTTTGGCTTTCCCTCCTTCGGTAAGCAAGTAATTAACCTTTGTTTTTTGAGATACTGAGAGCAAACTGTTTTCATAAGCAAAATATAAAGATTTAATTACATATTCCTGGATATCAATCCAAAAGAATTTGTAAAATTCGCTAGTAAATCCATCCAAACCAGGCGATTTTCCATTACTCATGTTTTTCAATACATTAAGACATTCGGGAAGAGCTAATTCCCCTTCCATACCTACCATTGCACCTTCAGTTAGTTTCGTGACAAAAGGATTATCATTGTCAAAAAATATTCCTAAATTATCTTGACTAATCACCGTTTGTTTACTGAAATATAAGTTTTTGTAATATTCTTTTTGTTCAGAGAAAATCAGTTTAATATCTTCTATAACTCTGCCATCATCTAAAGTTAAATTGGGTATAGTTTTTTCTACGAAATTTCGTTTTTCGAAATTGCAGAAGTATCTACTACATGTCTCTCCCTCTACTCCCCACTTGGCTTTTGCTCTCGTCATAATACCTTTAATTTGTTTCTCCCGTAACTGTGTTAGTTTGCTATCAGTATCTTGAATTTCCGTTTCGTTACCATTATTCGCATATAGCTCAATTAGTTGTTTTTCCAAATCGGATTCATATTTTTTTTCCCTTATTTTTATATGATGAATATGAAATAGTCTTGCCCCTTATCATAACTTTCATAGTTTTCCATAATAATTTGTCATTTATAGAAAAATATTTGCCATCATCATCTTCCGAATTAACTCTATATTGCGAAACCATTTCTTCAATAGTATTTTTTACTACACTAACATAATCATGATCTGACAATAATGTGTTATTAAACTTCCATGTCCCCCTACCCCGGTCTTGTTTTATAAATTGAAAGGTAAGGTACACAGGAGAATGGTCAGATTTGTAAGATACACCTATATCACTGTTAATAACAAATGTTTCCAGATCAGAACTAACCAAAAGAAAATCTAGACGAGATCTCTTCCTGTTTGGACCTCTCCATGTATAACATTAAACTGAAGCATTATTTTTTCGCCAAACATCAACCAGGTCAAGTTCTGCCATTAACGCGTGCATTTTTTGTTGTGCCTTCGGGTTATTTTTATTCACATAATTCTCGGTGTCAATTTCATAATTAAGTGGCACATTCCAATCACCCCCAATAATAACCGATGTATTACCTATCATTTCAATTTTACTTTGAAGACTTTGATAAAAAGTAGGGTCGTCTCGATTTGGACCATAGACCGTCACTAACGTAACTCTGTTACCCTGCAGTTTTGCATCAATGATAATAAAATTTCCCGTTGGGTCATTAATTTCATTAACAATTTCAAACTCAAAAGTATTTTTTAAAACAGATCGCTACTCCCCGGCTGCTACCGATATATGAACTAAACATAATTTTATAACCCCATTCATTTCTCCAAATATTCTCGGACTCTTTTGTACTGTGTGTATCCACCAAAAAAGTAATGTCATATTTATCTCAATATCTACAGAATATATCTCTCTCCTTTTAACGGAGTCTGAAGATAAACCACGACAATTTACGCTGCCAATTACAATTTTACACATTATCTATGTATATATGAATATAATTACAGTATAAAACTACATGTACAATAATACTATCTCTGGCACAGCAACTGAAAAAGGAGGTAATGATAATATAATTACAGTATAAAACTACATGTACAATAATACTATCTCTGGCACAGCAACTGAAAAAGGAGGTAATGATAATATAATTTCAGTATAAAACTACATGTACAATAATACTATCTCTGGCACAGCAACTGAAAAGGGAGGTAATGATAATATAAATACAATACGAAGAAGACTTTTTTCACACTTACATATCCGTTCCCCAACCATTCCCATGTAATGCAGTAACGCAAATAGAAATATAAACATTATCGCATTTTCAAGTTCATATCAACTAAGCTGTTGTAAAATTTTAGGGAAAACTGTTATCCCAAAAGGAGAATGTTTTTTTCTGTAATGTAACTTCAATCAGTATGCTATGTATGCAAATAGAGATAAAAGAACCAATTTCGGGTTATCTATTTCATTTCATAGAACTAAACAAATCAGAAGTATCATACACCAACTCGGACTAAATACTACATTAACCAAGATAAAGAAAAATGTACACGATGTTATTCAGCGTGTTTGTCTATGCACCATCGTGACTTGTATTTCCACTAATACACACATACACATATTTGAGAAATTGCACTTTACATTTTGAGATTTTCCTGCATGCTATTTCCATTTATAAAATGTTCGTGTGTATCACTAGTCGAACACACCTATTACGTACCTAAGGGAGATGCATTCGTCAATCACTGTTTTTGAAGATTTAAACCATTTGAATTATTGTTTTATGAAAAACAAGATTGGCATAAGACGTGAATGTCAGGGACTAAGAAAAAGCGAATTTTATAAAAAGTATATCCTGGCATCAAGCGTGATGACCTACATTATACCTTATGTTGCCCCATTCACTACGATACACACAACAGGGGAGGATCCAGGATTTCAAGTTAGGGGGGGCGCACTTAAAACAATTGCGCCGAGCGGAGGGAGGCGCGAAAAATGTTGGGTATTTCGTGTGAAAAATCACGATTTTACGTCAAAAAATCATATTTTTTCCAATTTTAGGGGGCGGGCGCCCCCCCCCCCTGAATCCGCCCCTGCACAAGGTAACGGTACTTGTTGTCATATGTGCCTTTAGCTGCGGAACCGTAGCCCTTGGTGGTCCTTGTTTCTTTTTTTTTTTTTTTTTTTGGCGGACCATAGGGCTACGGATTTCACCCTATCAAAAATTTGCGGAACTGCGACGAAGAATTCGTCGCACCTTTCAACAGTAATGTTCACAACAAAACGCTTTGTGAGAGCGGAGTCATGTGGATAACTCGTTTCGTTACATATTTATCTATCGCTTTTCATATTTACTTACTTATTATTATTCATTTCTACCTCATTATAATAAAAAAATGTTTCAATATTAACTGATTTCACCTACTTAGTCCCGCCATCTTGTCGTTGTGGAACGAGCCAGCGATTAATACTTCTGTACAAAATGGTTGAGGGGTTGGTCCCAGCTATCAAGCCAGAAGATTATCTAACCAAAAGCAGACAGAGGAGAACTATCAAACCTAAACGATTTGTCGACTACGTCAATACGAACATCGTAGAAAACTCTGTCAAGAACAATACAAAGTCTTTCGACATAATCCAGTGTAATACTGAGCAATATAGGAATTCATTCTTCAATAAAACTATATTAGAGTGGAACCATCTGGAGGAAAATATAGTTAGCGCTACCTCCATTGAGAGCTTCAAATCTGCTCTCCGACACCATCAATAGGTGCTCTCTCTCCCGTTGAATTAAAGCCAGTATTGGTATCTTCAACGTATTCATACAGATATAGAACGCCGACAAAAAACTGGCGAAAATCGACATCACTTAAAAGTGGCATGTAAATCTCATAGAGCAGAAATGAATAAACGTTTGAATGATTATGAATTTAGAGTCGAAAATGAACTGCGTAATACATCAGAATAGAATCCAGGGGGTTTGTGGAAAATGTTAAACAACTTTAAAAGATTAAAAACGGAAGACAAAAATGATATTGATCAATTGTACGAGTATTTAAAAAAAAATTAACCTTGGTAATGAAGTGGGGATTCCAATTTTGATATACCAGATGTCAATGATAATTTTGAAATACCAATTACCAATGATCATTTTACTACCTATGCAATCAGTACATGTATATCACCACTGATGTGTGTTAGAATATCGATCAGGGCAAGGGGTACAACATTATGTGATAAAGTTTGTCAGTGATTTGCGACAGGTCGGTGGTTTTCTCCGGGTTCTGCGGTTGCCTCCACCAATAAAACTGACCTCCACGATATAGTTGAAATATTGTTGAACGTGGCGCTAAACACCATCAAACAAACAAACAAAATAAATATTACACTAAACGGCGAAATTACTTTATTTAAAAAATGACACAGCACCTGGATATGATTGTCATTAATGAATATATTAAATCTACCATTAGTTTATGTATGCCATTACATTTAAAACTGTTTAACACAAATCTTGATACAGGAATCATCCCAGAGATATGGACGATAGGTATAATCATGTATATCTAAAAAAACAAAGGTGATCCTAGTAATCCAGATTCCTATAGAAGAACCACATTGGTCTCTTCTCAATTATAACGGCACTTTATTGAAATGGCACATAAAATTCAGATTGCAAATTGATATGCAGTGTGCCAGTGGTGTATTTTTTCTTTTGGCCATATTATTTATGGCTTCTGATTACACTTTTGGTATCTTCAAACTTTTCTTGTAAGACATAGTTTACAACAAACGAGTTCATTAACAAATACAACACAGACTGAAACACATCGTCTTCCTCTTCACTGTCTTCACACTGATGATAACCAAAGGGTCTAAAATGTCTTAAAGTAATTTTTGTATAAAAGATAACTTTATTTGTTATTATTTCAGTTTGTTTTTGTAATTGAGGTCTATGTCGCCTTATTTTGTCAAATTTTCACTAAAATGATGATGTTTTCCAATATTAGGGGTTTTATGTGTACTACGAAATGGAATATGTTTTTAAATGATGATGTTGACTAATGTTGGGGTCTTGTGTTTACTACCACATGCAATATATAGGCATATATGTTACAAAGTGTAGAGGTAAAAATATAAAGATAAATAAACTTTATTTTGCTGAAACCATTGTAGTTTATTAGTACATATGTGCATTTTTGGACATTTCTGTCCCTAAAGGATTGCTATATAAGAGTTTGAAGGGAACTGGTTGAAATTTCGTTGTTACCCTTCTTGGTACTAATATTAAAGAATTTGGGTCATTTCGTGCGATGATTGTTCCCAACCACTGGGTTATTTCCCCCACGATGTGCAAAAATAAACATTCCAAAGAAAACGGCACCCTATTAATTATATCCCCCGCAAACAAACTTTGGGAGGGGTATATAGGAATCACCCTGTCCGTCCGTCCGTCCGTCTGTCCGTCCGTCTGTCCATCCGTCCATGTACCGTGTAAGCGCAACTCCTCCTAAACCGCTTATTGGATTTTTATGAAACTTTACACATTTGTAGTACATTACCTGCAGATGTGCATGAAGGAATATGGTTGCTGTCCAAAATTTAAAAGAGGAGATAATTCAACTTATACTTTCACGAAAAGGGGGGGGGGGCATGTACCTTGTAAGCCCAACTCTTACTAAACTGCTTATTGAATTTTTATGAACCTTTACACAGTTGTAGTACACAACCTGCAGATGTGCATGAAGGAATACCGTTGCTGTCTAAAATTTAGAAGGGGAGATAATTCAACTTATACTTTCACGAAAAGGGGGTCGTGTACCTTGTAAGCGCAACTCCTCCTAAACGGCTTATTGGATTTTTATGAAACTTTACACATTTGTAGTACACTACCTGCAGATGTCAATGAAGGCATATGAATGCTGTCCAATATTTAAAAGGGGAGATAATTCAACTTATACTTTCATGAAAAGGGGGGTCGTGTACTTGTGGAGACCCCTAGATGTATGTTCTTGGTTAGTTTATTTTGGAAATGTGATGTTGTCTCCTGGACATTACTCCATATCCGTTCATTTTTCATTGGTAACTTGCTAATATACCTGTATTCCAAAGTTTGAACATCATAGTATTGCAAGCGGGGGGTATCACTCAGTGAGGTCACTCACAGTTCTAGTTATATTTGTAATATCTACGATTACTGCTCATTGTCTACGTTGTTTTGGTAGGGAAATGGGCCAGACCCCTTTTTGATGTGGTATAATTATTCACGTCCCACTGGTAGCATTCAAGTCTTTAAATAGCTCGACCTTCGACATACTATTTTGATTTACTTCCGCATTGTTTTAGCTAAAGAGAACAGCCATTTTAGACTTCAGTGGAACAAAATCAAGGTCTGTTAATTACTTATGGTTGTCAAATTGATTGTACATATACATGTATTTGTATTCTTGATCAGTGTTGTAAAGCTATGTCAGTGTTTACTTTATCGCGCGATGTTAAAATTATTCTATTGTTGTTGTTGATTATATTTAATATTGAATTAATATGGATTATTTGTATACCTTTGTATTGTACATAAAAGACTTAAAATAAATTCCGCAATTTCTCATGGTTTATCATTGGAAATCACAGTTACGTATATCTATTTCATTATCTATCTCACAGGCGCTCGTGGCACGGACCTACCACCCCCCTTTTTTTCTAACTTTCTGTTTACAAATTTATTTTCAATAAAAATTTCTTTATTTGTTTATTATTTCATCTCTTTTTCCTTATTTTAACTTGTTGGTGTCAATATTCATACAATCTCATGTTAACATCAAATTGCATGTGTCGACCCTAAAGAAATAAAGAAATTTTATGGAAAATAAATTTGTAAACAGAAAGTTAGAAAAAAGGGGGGTGGTAAGTCCGTGCCACGAGCGCCTGTGATCTATCTATCTGTATAATTTGCCCAGGTAATACAAAGGTAGTATATGTATTATTATACACCGATTAATACATATACTGGTCTGGCAGTGCAAATCGAAAGTCCAAAATAAAAAGGATACCTATATAGGGCCTGACAATAAACAGTGTACTGTATGACGGGGGTCTCGTTGGGAGTGTCCAATTCTTCAACTCCACCTGTTCTTTTTCCGGATCCCGCTTAGCAGTTTATGAATTTCACGTTGTAACCATGGCGACACCAATGATAAGATAAACTGTTTACATAGTATGGTGACAGAAAATAATCCTCGGTTGCTCATTACGATAGGATACAATGGTACTTAATGTAGTATGAGCATGCATGTCATTCCCCCAAGTGGTTCTAGTATGGGCAGAAAATAAAATATGATTGCTACAAGACAAAAAGGGTGCATAAATGATAGATTCTGGAAAAAAAGATGAAAACACGAGGCACTCAGATATGTAGACGTGGTGTCGGGGAGGTTAACATTAACAGTGAACAATCTACGTCCTATTTCTATAGCCCGATGAAGATTACCAACCATGCACATCGTCGATAACCTACAGCTTTATTACTGTCTACGTCCTATTTCTATAGCCCGGTGAAGATTACCAACCATGCACATCGTTGTTAACCCACAGCTGTATTACTGTTTACGTCCTATTTATATAGCCCGGTGAAGATTACCAACCATGCACATCGTTGATAACCCACAGCTTTATTACTGTTTACGTCCTATTTCTATAGCCCGGTGAAGATTACCAACCATGCACATCGTCGATAACCCACAGCTTTATTACTGTCTACGTCCTATTTCTATAGCCCGGTGAAGATTACCAACCATGCACATCGTTAATAACCTACAGCTTTATTACTGTCTACGTCCTATTTCTATAGCCCGGTGAAGATTACTCACCATGCACATCGTTAATAACCTACAGCTTTATTACTGTCTACGTCCTATTTCTATAGCCCGGTGAAGATCATCAACCATGCACATCGTTGATAACCCACAGCTTTATTACTGTCTACGTCCTATTTCTATAGCCCGGTGAAGATTACCAACCATGCACATCGTTAATAACCTACAGCTTTATTACTGTCTACGTCCTATTTCTATAGCCCGGTGAAGATCATCAACCATGCACATCGTTGATAACCCACAGCTTTATTACTGTCTACGCCCTATTTCTATAGCTCGGTGAAGATCATCAACCATGCACATCGTTGATAACCCACAGCTTTATTACTGTCTACGTCCTATTTCTATAGCCCGGTGAAGATTACCAACCATGCACATCTTCGATAACCCACAGCTTTATTACTGTCTACGTCCTATTTCTATAGCCCGGTGAAGATTACCAACCATGCACATCGTTGATAACCCACAGCTTTATTACTGTCTACGTCCTATTTCTATAGCCCGGTGAAGATTACTCACCATGCACATCGTTAATAACCTACAGCTTTATTACTGTCTACGTCCTATTTCTATAGCCCGGTGAAGATCATCAACCATGCACATCGTTGATAACCCACAGCTTTATTACTGTCTACGTCCTATTTCTATAGCCCGGTGAAGATCATCAACCATGCACATCGTTGATAACCCACAGCTTTATTACTGTCTACGTCCTATTTCTATAGCCCGGTGAAGATTACCAACCATGCACATCGTTAATAACCTACAGCTTTATTACTGTCTACGTCCTATTTCTATAGCCCGGTGAAGATCATCAACCATGCACATCGTTGATAACCCACAGCTTTATTACTGTCTACGTCCTATTTCTATAGCTCGGTGAAGATCATCAACCATGCACATCTTCGATAACCCACAGCTTTATTACTGTCTACGTCCTATTTCTATAGCCCGGTGAAGATTACCAACCATGCACATCGTTGATAACCCACAGCTTTATTACTGTCTACGTCCTATTTCTATAGCCCGGTGAAGATTACCAACCATGCACATCTTCGATAACCCACAGCTTTATTACTGTCTACGTCCTATTTCTATAGCCCGGTGAAGATTACTCACCATGCACATCGTTGTTAACCCACAGCTTTATTACTGTTTGTCAATATATCAACCAATAGAATACTAAAACGAAACTGCATTAATTACAGTTGTTTTTTTTCTTTTGTAAGTATCTTTTTTTTCTACAACAAAACTAAATTTTAATATTCTGTCGTATCCTCCATAGTAAACAAATGGTCTGTGATTTATATTTTAAACAGGATGGTATTTTGAGACATAGCCATGGCCCATTTAGGCAGCAGTCTATTTGTGGTTGCCATTGATTTTGGAACAACATATTCTGGATATGCATTTGCGGCAAGGCCAGATGACGAAAGGGATCCACCAAAGATTAACACTAATGTCTGGCAAGGAAGTTCATTGCTCTCACTCAAGGCACCAACAGCAGTTTTATTAGATGAAAATAAAGAGTTGTTGTCATTCGGATACGATGCTGAAAACCAGTTTTCGGAACTTCTCTCGGACAATGAATATAAAGCTCATTTCTATTTTCATCAATTCAAAATGCTTTTGCACAATCAGGTTTGTCTGCTTTACATAAATAAGTAAACTGGAATCAGCTCGATTAAATTGTTCAATTTACAGTACAAAGAATATTTGTTTACCTTCATGGTTATCAAGTAGAAGCATCTAGTTATATATTAATTTATGATGCCAATAAGAAAAGTTTGAAGATATTAAAGGGGGTAACCCGTAAAAATCAAAGAAAGACAGACAATACAATGACCAGAAGAAAAGGAACAAAAAATATTAAAGGGGGGTAACCCGTAAAAATCAAAGAAAGACAGACAATACAATGACCAGAAGGAAAGGGACAAAAGATATTAAAGGAGGTAAACCAGTATCCGTAAAAATCAATGAAAGACAGACAATACAATGACCAGAAGGAAAAGGACAAAAGATATTAAAGGAGGTAAACCAGAATCCGTAAAAATCAATGAAAGACAGACACTACAATGACCAGAAGATAAAGGACAAAAAATATTAAAGGGGGGTAACCAGAATCCGTAAAAATCAAAGAAAGACAGACACTACAATGGCCAGAAGAAAAGGACAAAAGGAAAAACAATTATGTACAAAACACTACACATAATATTCAAGATTGTGCAAAACAAAACCCACACAAAACATGGGGTGAGTTCATGTGTTCTGGAAAGATAGCAGTTCTTTCTCTACTAGTCCTACGCAAAACAGGGTGTGAGTTCATGTGTTCTGGAAAGATAGCAGTTCTTTCTCTACTAGTCCCACACAAAACAGGGGGTGAATTCATGTGTTCTGGAAAGATAGCAGTTCTTTCTCTACTAGTCCCACACAAAACAGGGAGTGCGTTCATGTGTTCTGGAAATATAGCAGTTCTTTCTCTACTAGTCCTACACAAAACAGGGGGTGAGTTCATGTGTTCTGGAAAGATAGCAGTTCTTTCTCTACTAGTCCCACACAAAACAGGGGGTGAGTTCATGTGTTCTGGAAATATAGCAGTTATTTCTCTACTAGTCCCACACAAAACAGGGGGTGAGTTCATGTGTTCTGGAAAGATAGCAGTTCTTTCTCTACTAGTCCCACACAAAACAGGGGGTGAGTTCATGTGTTGTGGAAAGATAGCAGTGCTTTCTCTACTAGTCCCACACAAAACAGGGGGTGAGTTCATGTGTTCTTGAAAGATAGCAGTTCTTTCTCTACTAGTCCCACACAAAACAGTGGGTGAGTTCATGTATTCTGGAAAGATAGCAGTTCTTTCTCTACTAGTCCCACACAAAACAGGAGGTGAGTGCATGTGTTCTGGAGAGATAACAGTTCTTTCTCTACTAGTCCCACAGAAAACAGAGGGTGTGTTCATGTGTTCTGGAAGGATAGCAGTTCTTTCTCTACTAGTCCCACACAAAACAGGGGGTGAGTTCATGTGTTCTTGAAAGATAGCAGTTCTTTCTCTACTAGTCCCACACAAAGCAGTGGGTGAGTTCATGTATTCTGGAAAGATAGCAGTTCTTTCTCTACTAGTCCCACACAAAACAGGAGGTGAGTTCATGTGTTCTGGAAAGATATCAGTTCTTTCTCTACTAGTCCTACACAAAACATGGGGTGAGTTCATGTGTTCTTGAAATATAGCTGTTCTTTCTCTACTAGTCCCACACAAAACAGGGGTTGAGTTCATGTGTTCTGGAAAGATAGCAGTTATTTCTCTACTAGTCCCTCACAAAACAGAGGGTGGGTGCATGTGTTCTGGAAAGATAGCAGTTATTTCTCTACTAGTCCCTCACAAAACAGAGGGTGAGTGCATGTGTTCTGGAAAGATAGCAGTTCTTTCTGTATTAGTCGCAACCGTCGTACTACTCTTGTTATAAACAGTGATAAGTCATGAATGAGGTTATGACGGGAATGTGATTACAACAAACAAAACAGGGCACATCCGTGGTCATTTGTGACACAGATATTCCGTACGGTTAACCAAGTCATAGTGGCGACCGTAACACTTCGAAGTGATGATTTCATCCGAACCACTATGAACCCTTGGTTCAGTTGCTTCCTTGTTAGAGGCATTCCTCTCTCAAGGAAATCATGATAGGAACCATAGGCTCTGTAATATCGTTTCATCTGAGAGACATAGGCTCCGTTCCGTATACAGGTGCTGTTGGAATGTTGCTACATGTAAATGAAAAGTTCACAAAGGGAAAACATTAATATTATTTAAGATCTTGAAAGGAAAGCCTTCAATCGAGCTTCATCGTCATCACATTCTTATTTTACCATTAATGTATATATTATTAGTATTTTCAAAGTTTTAGGTACACGACTGAGTAACAATAATAAATCATCGAATTTTGATAAATAATTTATAAAACATTGACAAATCCACCTCTTTGTATGAGCGTAAACCGATATTCCTTTCAAATTTAAACATTTAACGTATTCTTTATACTTATAGAGAGTAACACGAGCAACAGAAATCAAGGATTTCATGGGAAAGTCAATGCATGCCTTAACTGTGTTTAGTCTGGCTATAAGGTATCTGAAGGAACATTTGCAGAAAAAGTTGCAGGAAGCAGTGAAAGGAATGATACAGGACGAAGACTTATATTTTGTATTGACCGTACCAGCTATATGGGATGATCCAGCTAAACAATTTATGAGGGTGGCGGCAGAACAGGTACCGTGTTTTAATGTATATAACAGACAGTAATAATATGAATGTGGATTGACACGATTGTTCACATTTTTTACAAAATCTATGTCTTGATGTAGTTAAATATTATATAAGATATTTCAAAAGTTATTCACAATTTTGGAAAATGATTGGTTTTATATCTTCTGACACAACATGTATTTATTTTCGTCCCTACTCAAGTCGTTGGTTCTGGTTTCGTATCCTTCCTTTATTTCTGTATAACTTTTGTTAATTGTTGAACTTGTTTTCGTACTCAATATGCACGAAATAATTGCCACACGATGTTAAATAACCGACCGATTTAACCCCGCCTCCATGTTGTGCCTCTCCGAAGCCAGGACCTGGATTTACAATGTCATATGTCGTAGTCTTCTTTATGTTCAGTGTTTTGAGGTCAGAGATGATTATTCTTCTTTATGCTCAGTGTTTTGAGGTCAGAGGTGATTATTCGTTTTGTTAATATTAGTGGAATTGTTGATTATCACTGTTTTAACTTTTTGTTTCATAAAACATTTGCGAAAAATCGGTGTTTTTTCTCAGAGCATTGAGGTGTATTGCTGACCACTACATATAACTGTACAAATGTTAACAATAGTGTTGGTGAAAATCCATTACTAAATCCATAGCAAACTGTTAATATATATACTTACTTCTTTCATGCTGATGGTATTCATTTGATCTTTTAAAGGCTGGTATACAGAAAGAGAAACTGACCATAGCCCTTGAACCTGAGGTAGCGTCGATATTTTGTCAGAAATTGAAGACTGATAGGGTAGAGGATACTACAGATTTTACTGAAACCGTCCAATCGGGAATGAAGTACATGGTTATCGACCTTGGAGGTATGACTTATTTATCTAAGAGACATTTGAAGATACCAAAGGGGTAATCAGAAGCCGTAATTAGACGAAGGACAGACCATACTATGGCCCAAAAAACAATGATCTACAAAACACTATGCATAAATCCACAAATTGAGCAACACGAACCACACTTAAACTGGAACCGGGAGGGCTACCAATACCTGCTCCACTAGTGATATCCTTCGTGCTGTTCGAAACACGGACCAAAACAACAATTAAAATTAAAAATAATAGTCTAACAATTTACCAGTTATTTATCATAAAATTGGAAAAGATGATTCTACATCAATTTGACAAACGATGATTCTACATCAATTTGACAGGGCTTATGCATAAATTTGAAAATAGTTCTTTATTTGTCTAGACGAATACAAAAAAGATCAAATGTTTCTGTTCCTTATCAAATTGAATTAGGACTATTGTAGTGTACTCCATGATAAAACTTAATTTTCAAGCATTCTAATTCCCAAGTGATCAATAGTCACAACATAGATGGAGATACCACAACGACCCTGGGATATAAGTAAACAGTACACCCCGTATATGTATGGTTATGCAAAGAAATACCACGACAAAATACATTAAAATTATTTACACATGTAGTAAACAAAACGACGAATCAATTACCATGTTTTAAATTGAAACATTCAATGTTGAAAACAGCTGTATTTCATCTTTGCCTAATGGCGGATATTAGAATGAAATATTGAATTATTGCTGTTTAGCGTAAATAGAGCAGTATTGAGATGGCGAGAACATGTTTACACACATAAATCAACATGTAGATAAACTGTTGTTGCCGAGATTAGCATGTAGATGTGGTATTCATAAAACGCTATTTTGGATCCTACAAAGATTGTTTTTAAATGTAACATCATTTCAGAGATAATCCACGGAAGCTATAGTTTGTATCTAGTTTTAACATTGGTAACATTATTTTCATCAAGCAAATTATTCCGAGCGATGAATAATAGAGTTGAACAGATAATTGTTTGCTTAGCTTACTTTTATACAATATTTCCGGAAACAAAGTAAATGAGTTCGTAGAATAAATCGATCGATACGTTCAACTGTGGTTAATGATATAATTACAAAACAATGACGTACGAGTAGCAACAGAACGAACTTCGGAGTCTAGAAATATGACCCATTGTTTCCTTCTGTAAATAACATATACCTATATAGATGCACACCAATGTCGGCTATTCGAATACATGTATGATTGCCTGTAAGCTATTGAGCTGAAATACCACTATTAAGCTTGTCCTCTCATCTCAAACTTATCTGAAATACCACTAACTTGTCGTCTCATCTCAAACTTATCTGAAATACCACTAACTTGTCGTCTCATCTCAAACTTATCTGAAATACCACTAACTTGTCGTCTCATCTCAAACTTATCTGAAATATTCCTAATTTGTCGTCTCATCTCAAACTTATCTGAAATACTACTAACTTGTCGTCTCATCTCCAACTTATCTGAAATATCACTAACTTGTCGTCTCAGCTCAAACTTATCTGAAATACTACTAACTTGTCGTCTCAGCTCAAACTTATCTGAAATACCACTAACTTGTCGTCTCATCTCAAACTTATCTGAAATACCACTACCTTGTCCTCTCATCTCAAACTTATCTGAAATACTACTAACTTGTCGTCTCATCTCAAACTTATCTGAAATACTACTAACTTGTCGTCTCATCTCAAACTTATCTGAAATACTACTAACTTGTCGTCTCATCTCAAACTTATTTGAAATACCACTAACTTGTCCTCTCATCTCAAACTTATCTGAAATACTACTAACTTGTCGTCTCATCTCAAACTTATCTGAAATACTGCTGAGCCGACGTTTAACAATAATCAACCAGTCAATGCAAAAAGTATTTTTGATGTAAATATTTCGTTATTTAGAAATAACTTTCAGTGATATATAATTTTACAATTACGTAAAAAACAGTTAATGCCTTCGAATGATTTATTCCTCAACGTTCTTTAGAAGCTACATGATATATGTTCTATATTTAGGTGGAACTGCGGACATTACTGTTCATCAACGTCAATTCGATGGCACAATACATGAAGTTATCCCCCCTGATGGTGGTCCATGGGGAGGTAAATCGATAGATGACGCATTCTACAAATATTTGTCCGAAATATGTGGTAGACATGTTATGGAAGAATTGAAAACAAAAGAACTTGAAGATTATTTGGACTTGTTTCGTGAATTTGAAACGAAGAAAAGATCAATAAGACCGAAGCAAACGAACAAAGTTGTGATCACGTTACCTGTAGCATTAACAGATCTAGTTAAAAAACAACACAAAAAATTTGAAAATGCGGTTGAGGCAAGCCGTCACAATATGAGTGTCAATTATGTGAGGCAAAAACTTCAAATTTCTCCTGAATCTTTTCGTAATCTGTTTAAACCAACCATTGACAGTTTAATAAGGCTGATCGGAAAATTATTAGATAATCCAAAGTTATCAGATTTGAGAACAATTCTAATGGTTGGAGGCTTTTCAGAATGTGAACTTGTTCAGGATGCAATCAGAGATAAAATAGGAACATCGATGAAGTTAATTATTCCGGATGAGGCGGGGTTAGCAGTTCTTAAAGGAGCTGTTTTGTTTGGACTTCAACCGAAAATTGTTAGTCGACGTATAGCAAGATTAACCTACGGAATTCAAAGCTGGCCTGAATGGGATGCTGATTTGCACCCAGTAACCAAAAAGGTAGTTCTAAATGGCCAGAATCGATGCAAAGATGGTTTTTTTAAATATATAACAAGAGGTGACAGCATTGATACTGGACATGCAGTTTCACAAGTATTCCAAGCTCTCAAACCCGAAGAAACTACATTAGAATGTACCGTTTATACGTCAACTGATACAAACCCACGGTATACTACAGACCCGACCTGTCAACGCCTTGGTATCCTCACAATTCAGTTACCGCCACATGCCCCAGGACAGACTATAGAAATTGAGGAAACGTTGATATTTGGTGACACTGAAATTCTCTGTCGAGCAAGAGATCTTCGTACTGGAAGCACATCGGAGGTCCAATTTGACCTATTATAGGATGCTAATAATAGACGAAAAAAAATCGAATAATGTCACTGTTTCGTATTTCATATTTAGTTTTCTTTGTATAACTATTTTTCTAACATGGTAAATTTAGTCTATCTAATTGTTTTTGTTTGTTTGAAAATATATAATTAAGTTGTAATGGTCGACAATACAACCAAGCAACCCACTATTCTGTCAATTCTGAAACTCGTAAATACTGACATGGTTATCAAGACTTTTGACCGACACAAAATGTGGTGGGGTCAAACTAGTTGATGAATTTTTTAAAAGCCTCCTTTTTCGATATCTTGGTAACAGCGTTGCAATAGATGTGAACAATCAATAAAAGAAATACTACATGTTCTCTTTACCCAAAGAGTGTTAGAGTAATGGTGACAATAAAAACATGGACTACAAAAACGGGCAATAATGTTTCGTAGTTAACTTACTTGAGGTTAATAAGATGTTCATTGTAGACCTCTACACGTTCTCTTCAATGGTGACAATAAAAACATGGACTGTACAAAAACGGGCAATAATGTTTCGTAGTTAACTTACTTGTGGTTCATTGTAGATCATTTCGTTAGTGACAGAAAAGTCAATTGACATCTCTTACAGATTTAATGTCAAGATACTAAATATTATTATGTCATACCAATCATGCGCCATCAAAATATAATTGTTACGTGTTACTTTTGAATACATACTAAGTCAATATTGCCGAAGTTGTGAGTTCGTTGACGTCAGTGACAGGACAGTGGTATTCTCTGTAGAATGTAGGTATTTTTCACTTTTGATGAGGTGTGGTGCTTTGTCGACCATTGGTTGTCATTTTATTCTTTTTGTTATTGCATTGTGTGTTCGATTGATATCTCCTGATTAATTATTCTGTTGGTGTCTTCAAACTTCCAGTCAATTTTTATAATAGAAAAAATACTAATCCATACATGAAGCACTAACCAGTCGTGTATATCTCTTAAGAATGGATGGCATATTGCAAGGAATGTCTATGTAGACCACGCATTATGTTGCATTTAATATAGAGACTTGTGTTAAGCCATATTAGAAATCGCTTATTTGTTTTGTGTGCAACACTTATCTAGCTAGTATCTTGTGGTAATTCTGATATTGCTTTGTTTGAATGGATTAGGTGTTTGTTGATTGAATTTGTCTGGTGTGTCTAGATTCTGATAGTTTCTGTCAATGTTAACATACAAGTCCATACAAGAAAAAGAAGGTAAATTATCACACACACACACACACACACATATATATATAGACAGAGAGTGATTGTTGATTAATAACATATTTTATGCTACATGTCTTTTGTTGTCATTAGTCTGTAAATCTTGTAATTTTTATGGAGTGAATAAAGATATACTATAGTATCTGCATTTGTTTGTTGCAGTGTAGTGTCAGAGAAGCAATACAAGTCTTGGAATCTGATTAAAGAATATGAATGCTAAATACTTTACTTAAATACTTGGATATGATTTAATACGATCGCTCCTTTTTTGGATTTGATTGGAATTTGTTGAAAAAAATAATTGATTATAGGAAATACCTGTCAGGCGTATAAATTCATACTATGTATCATATCACTGAATTGTCCATTATGTGATAAGATTTGTCAGTGACTTCCGATAGCTCGGTGGTTCTTCTCCGGGTTTTCTCCGCCAATAAAACTGACCGCCACGATATAACTGAAATATTTTAGAAAATGACATTGAACACCATAACCCTAACCCCTAACCCTGAGTTGTCAATACAACTCATAACGTCGTTAGCTTGGGAAGACTAAAATGATATATTTTGAAATGTCACAAGAAAATGGCATATAAATATTTGTAGCATACGCCATTTTAGAATGTTTGTGAGGTTATATTGACTTGTTAGAATAGGACGACCTTATCTTAAAATGTATTGACGATTGGGGCATTGGTTGTATAGATAGAATAGATGTGCATCCAGCTACCATATTGTAGTCACGAGTTACACTGGAGAGGATGTAATTATAAGCACATTTTATGTCACCTTTTAATTATTATGGTTCGTTTTCTGGTCTAGTCAAAGTGGACTTGGTCTGGCACCAAACTTAAATTTAGGTCTGGTCTGCTTTAATTATAATTAATGAATAGATTGGTCAGAAACATACTTTATTAACGTGTGCTACATAGGGAACATAATAGAACGGTTACATTTTTCCAATCGGAATGAACTTTTTTACAAGTTTGTTTTTCAAAGAAAACATTTTAAAAATTAGATTTCCGGTGTTACATACTCATCCACCCCCCCCCCCCCCCCCCCCCCCCCCCCCGGGAAAAATGAGTATATACTCCGTTTCCCCGTCGGAAAAATGAGTATATACTGAGATACCCCCCCCCCCCCGGAAAAATGAGTATATACTAAATTTTTCACCCGGAAATCCAAGTATGTGTTAACACATACTCATTTTCCCCCCTCTCCTATTTTAATAGGGTTTTTCTTGTGTACACTTCTATACATGTATATTGTTGAAGACATAATAGTTAAATGTGGACGAAAGAGGGTATCAACAATGATGATAGTGATAACTAAGGCAAGCATGAACATGGAATGAGAACGGATAAGGAGGTAGGAGGAAAGGATGGGAAAACACTTTTGAGTGATAAAGCGATCTTCCTTAGTGCAAGTGAGAAAAACTCAAGTTTGCGAAGTGCTGGAAGGCACAACTGACAGGTATGAGGAAGAGGGCATGCAGGAAGGAATATAAAGAGAAGGATAGAGAGGACGGAGGGAGAATGGTAAAAAGATGATGGAGAGGAAGGAGAGATAGAGGTATACAATAAGGAGGATGACGGGAGGAATTAGGGAGGGAGTCAATATGGAAAAGGATGGAGATAGTGAGGAGGATAATGATGAGGAAGTAGTGAAACAGGTAGTGAAGAGGAGATTTGAAGGAAGAGGATAGAAAAGTCGAAGTGACAAAGGTAAACGAGGAGAGAAGTAGTGAGGAGGAGGTAATAAGGAGGAAGAGGATGAGGATGGAGGAGAAAAGTATACGGAGAAGGTAATTAGGAAGAGGAGGGAGAGAGGCAGTGAGGAAGAGTTAATAAGGAGGATGGAGACGGAAGAAAGACAGAGGTAATGAAGTGGATGGTAATATTACAGGAAAGAGAAGAGAGGTAATGAGGTGGCGGATTGAGAGGAATGAAGGATGGAGAGGTGGTGAGGAAGACTGAAAGGAAGGAGGGAGAGAGGTAATGAGGATGACTGAGAGGAAAGAGGGAGAGAGGTAATGAGGATGGATAGGAATGAGGGAGAGGAAGCAGGGAGAGAAGTAGTGAGGAGGATTGAGAGGAAGGAGGGAGAGCTAGTGAGGAGAAGGATGGAGAAGGAGAGAGAGAGAGGTAGTGAGGAGGATGGAGAGGAAGGAGGGAGAGAGGTAGTGAGGAAGTGGATGGAGAGGAATAAGGGATGAGAAGTAGTGAGGAGGAGGATTGAGAGGAAGGAGGGAGAGAGGCAGTGAGGAGGAGGAGGGAGGGGAAGGAGGCAGAGGTAGTGAGGAAGTGGATGGAGAGGAATGAGGGAGGAGAAGTGGTGAGGAGGAGGATTGAGAGGAAGGAGGGAGAGAGGCAGTGAGGAGGATGAGGGAGAGGAAGGAGGGAGAGAGGTAGTGATGAGGAGGAGAGCAGGGAAGGAGAGAAGTAGAGAAGAAGAAGGAGAAAGAGAGGTAGTGAGGAGGATGGGAAGGAAGGAGGGAGAGAGGTAGTGAGGAGGATGGAGAGGAAGGAGGGAGAGAGGTAGGGAGGAGGAGGATGGAGAGGAAGGAGGGGAGAGGTAGTGAGGAGGATGGAGAGGAATGGGGGCGAGGAAGGATGGAGAGGAAGGAGGGAGAGAGAGAGGCAGTGGGGAGGAGGATGGAGAGAAAGGGTGAGAAAGGTAGTGAGGGTCCTAGGACAACTACTTTAATAAATTTCCCCCGACTATGCCTTCAGTGGTTCTTGAAAATCGATCAATCAGAATGTTCAAAGTCTCCTATCGATCTGCACCAAAGAAACAACACTTGTGTAGTACCTCATAGTGAACAACCTCAAAGTTAAATTGGTTAAATTATGTTCAGTGGTTCGCTGTCGACGAATTTTTGAAAAATCACGTGAAAAAGACTGGAACCCCCTTTTTAGCTCACATGACTAAAAGTCAGGATGAGCTTTTGCCATCACATTGCGTTCGCCGTCCGTCCGTTACCTTTTTACATTTTGATATAATATTTTTTTAAGGATTTACAGAGATAACTGTGATATTCTCATTCTACACAGAACTAACTGCAGCCTCTTACCCTTAATTCTCAGGTCAACTAACAGAGTACTATATAAATGACAGTTTCATCTTCTAATCTTAATCTTATATTTAAACAGAGAGATCAACAGGTGATTGGTGATTCTCTTAATTAGTTCATGTATTTCTATTTAAGATAAAACAAATATTTAGCTGTTTTATGGTCGATGAATAATATGTTATACACATAAAGCTTAATTGAGGGTCTACAAGAGTCCAGATTTTTAATGTAATTTTCTCTTCCTCAGATTTTATGTCTTAGTTACTTATATAGTTCAAGATTTGGGTGAAAAAATGATACGACATAGAATTGTTTATGTTTTTAATTTGTGTTTGCTTGTTTAAAGCTGCATGAAACAGATCATACTATACAGGTGTGTTGTTTTACCTGTCATGTACCTGTAATAAAGCACATCTGGACCACCTAAGGTCTTACCTGATTCTACCTCAAATATTTTAACTAAAGTAAACAATTAGTTGTTAATAACATCAGCCAATACACCACACATTCAATGTGATGAAATAAATCATAAAAAAAATAATTCTGCCAAACTTCTTAATTGAAAACTAAAAATGATGCATGTGGAGGACATGAGTAGAAGAAAGATTTTCTTGTGAAACCACTTAGACTGGTTCCCTGTTCTCTAACATGATGCATCATCTTGACAGTTAGATTAAATTAATATTTTATCAGGAAAAAGATGAAAATGGTATATTGATTTTAAGATAGAAGAGGAGCTCTGTGGAATTACATGTAGTTGTTGGATATATATGTTCTAGAATTATTTTGGTAAATATATTAATTTTATTTCTGAAATATCTGTTTTTCTACATAAAATTAACTAAATTTATTTATTTTAGGGATTAAGTTCAAAATTTCCTTTCCTCCATTTTTGAAATCTTTATGACGTTGAAAAACTTATTTTATTTAATTATTAAAAGGTATGTATAAGTTTATGTTGCTGATAAAATATCACTTACATTAATATGTAAAATAATAGCTTTATTTATTTTAGAGATTAACTTCAAATTTCCTTTACTCCATTTTTCGAATACTTCATGACTGTTGAAAAACTTGTTTTCTTATTATTAAAAGGTATGAAATAAGTTTATGTTGTTGATAAAATATCACTGAACATTAATATGTAAAATATCTATATAAGTTCTTACATTCAACCTGAAGTTAACATTAAATGTCTACAATTGATCGATTGGTTTTTATTGCCAACTTTAGGATTATTTCAGTAATATGAACAAATTTTATAAATTAATTTCCTATACAACTACAATAAACATAAAGTTTATAAAATTAATTAAGTACATAAAGTTCTAAAACTAACATAAAATAAATTTTAAATAAACAGAAGAGAAAAGAAAGATTTTAATTAAATAAAAAATAGTTAATATTTGATAAATTAAATGGTACACTGTTTATCAATGACCTAATTATATAAGAATATATCATGAATAATCTGAAGATGAGATATTAGAGTCTTACAGGAGCCTGCATAGCTCACCTGACAAAGAAGACTTTTTGAACTATTGCATGGTTTTTTAGCATATGTTAAAATTTGATCTCACAGGACTTGAATCCAATAGAACCTGGGGAATTACAGACATTTTCTTCATTGCAGTCTTTGCTAATCTTTGAACCTAAGGGCCTGCACACCCTAAAACCAGGAATTTTCATTCCAAATACAACATGAGTAACTGTTGTTTTAGTGATCTAAAACATATGTCTCCCCTTCATTTGGTGCCAGAAACTCTATCAATAATTATCAAAGAATAACATTTTAGCATGAATGTGTAATGAATCAAACTGAAGTTGAACCATTTAATTCAAATATTTTGACGTCTCATGTCATGAAGCATATACCACTCAATAAATGCAGCTTAGTTGAGTAGTATAAACCATAAAAAAAGTATAGACCAGCAGATAACTTTCAAGATATAAAACAATTTATTGACTTGACATTGGCATCAGAGGCCAAGATCAAGGTCAAGGTTACAGTAGTGTCATTCTAATACTTAGCCATGACTTAAGACAAAATATGCAGGTATTCAGTTAAAAAACAAAATGTTCTGCTAGTTTCTTTAAGTTTCCTAACTACAGCCAATGTTAAACTTTGAACCCTCAAAATTTAGACCCAATAAACCCTTGTGATTTCATTTGAACTAGATTTTGAAAAAAGGGATAGTTCATGCTAATTACAGTTACATTTCTAGTCCTGGTTCTTGA
The DNA here is from genome assembly GCA_963680875.1 of Bathymodiolus brooksi. Lineage (NCBI taxonomy): Eukaryota > Metazoa > Mollusca > Bivalvia > Mytilida > Modiolidae > Bathymodiolus > Bathymodiolus brooksi. The sequence goes on from OY804582.1 coordinate 65,490,871, forward strand.
GAATTTTATTTTAAAATTTATTCTGATTTAGTCCTTGTTTATCTTTGGACCCCACAGATCCTGTGTAAGGTTGAACCTGTAATGATGATTCAAGCCATGTATACTTGCATGCCCATTACTGATACTTGATAATCTATTGGGTCAGGTGAGCTAAGAGCACCAGAATGTATGTCTTTACAAAAATATACAGGGGGTACTCTTCAAAGATCCAATTAACTTAACATCTCAGCTTAATATGGATAAAATTAACCTCCATTTTACATAAAGTGACAATAGAAAGTAAAAGATTAAACCATATAATAGGGAAAAACTCTATAACATTTGGGTGGTGGCATCAAATATATTACATTAGTGTAGTACACAATTCTGAATGTTTGAAGATACCAGAGAGGTTATCAGAAACCGCAAATCAATGGAGAGACTTGGAAGGCTAGTGGCCAACTTGTCAATTGAAAATATGTCTTCTGACGTGATCTCATATAGGTCATTAAAATCTTAGTGCATTGCAAGTTTCTAAGAAAAAAAATATTCATTTTCCCATAGGGTCTTTTATTAAAGGGAAGTCCTGTGGTGGTAGTCATATGGGAATTCTGATCATTTATAACAAAATCTTTTATTCATTTTCCGTTACAGTTTTATCGTTAAAACATTAAGCACGGCTATGGTGGCCATCTTGGTTTCTGAACCACATAAAAATGTTAACTTTTTCAGGTACTATCCAATAACCATTCATAAATAGCTTGGATTCAATCATATTTATAGTTTATACAAAATAGCTTTTACATTTACCACAATGTTCTATATTTTAAAAACTTCCTTTGTTGGCGACATCTTGGATTTCTAATCTGCATATAAAATGTTAAAATGTTTAAGCCACCATCCAATAATCAATCATGTTTGTTGTTTCTAAGAAAAAGCTTTTATTCATTTCCCCATAGTGCTCTATGCTAAAAACTAAGGTGCCACCCATCTTGGTTTTTCTATCAGCTCTAAAAACAGTAAACTAGCACAGGAATATCTAATGAGCATTCCAACATTATCATGATGAAATCTGCCCAATGGTTTCTGAGAAGAAGATTTTTGAAATTTCAGCCAATCAGAACACATTTTTGGCTCGAGATCTGGCAGCCATGTTGAATTTCCAATCAGCACCAAAAACTCAACATTTAATGAACATTTTTAACAAGTTTGGTTCTAATGTGTCATATGTTTTTCTCTCTGAAGGAGATTACAGACTCAAAGTGATGACAAAAGCTCACATGACCCATGAGATAAAAAAAAATAATAATAACAAGATATGATTATAATCTAACGATTATGAAGTCTCCCAAACCGGCTACTGACAACAGGTTTAAAAAATAAATCAAAAGCTACCTTTGAAATCGAACAATGTTGAATTTTTGCGGTATTGTGGTGGCCATTTTGAAAATGGCGACCGGTAGAAATTTTTCAATGTCAGGAAACAATTCGGGACATCATAATCTACCCACATATGAAATTTCGTTGAAATCGGACAATGTTGAATTTGTGCGATATATTGGCAGCCATTTTGAAAATGGCGACCGGTAGAAATTTTGCAATGTCAGGAATCAATTCGGGATATCATTATCTACCCACATATCAAATTTTGATGATATCGGACAATGTTGAATTTTTGCGGTATTGTGGCGGCCATTTTGAAAATGGCGACCGGTAGAAATTTTTCAATGTCAGGAATCAATTCGGGACATCATTATCTACCCACATATCAAATTTGGATGACATCGGACAATGTTGAATTTTTACCACCCATTTTTTATGCCGTGTTTTGGTAGCCATTTTGAAAATGGCAGACATTTTGAAAATTTTGAAAACACAGAATTGCTCCTCTAATGGTGACCTATCACTATGTCAAAGTTTATGTCTCTATCATTATCTATTTAGAAGTTATCAACATTAATGTACGAAATTTCAAGTTTCCCATAGGATTCTATAGTAACCCCCACCCCCTTTGAACCCCTAAAAATATGGCTTTGACTCCGTTTATCACAAATCTGAAAACTTTAGGATCAACTAGAAACATATATCTATAACTCCACCAAGTTTCACGAAATTCTGTCCAGTAGTTCCTGAGATCTGTGGTGGACAAGTTCATGGTCCGCGGAAAGAAAGGAGAATAATAAGAATAAGAATAATAATAATAATAACAAGATATGATTATAATCTAACGATTATGAAGTCTCCCAAACCGGCCACTGACACTATCTACCCACATATCAAATTTTGATGATATCGGACAATGTTGAATTTTTACCCCCCCCTCATTTTTATGCCGTGCTTTGACAGCCATTTGGAAAATGGCAGACATCTTGAAAATTTTGAAAACGTAGAATTGCTCCTCTAATGGTGACCTATCACTATGTCAAATTTTATGTCTCTATCATTATCCAGTTAGAAGTTATCAACATTAATGTACAAAATTTCAAGTTTCCCAAAGGATTCTATAGTAACCCCCACCCTCTTTGAACCCCCAAAAATATGGCTTTGACCCCCTTTACCACAAATCTGAAAACTTTAGGATCAACTAGAAACATATATCTATAACTCCACCAAGTCTCATGAAATTCTGTCCTGTAGTTCCTGAGATCTGCCGTGGACAAGTTCATGGTGCACAGAAAGAAAGAAGAAGAATAAGAATAATAATAATAATAATAATAATAAACGGAGCAAAAACAATAAGTCCCCCAAACTTTGTTTGGGAGACTTAATAATAAGAAGAAACGGAGCAAAAACAAAAAGTCTCCCAAACTTTGTTTGGGAGACTTAATTATAAATCGAACTAAGTTTAAGATCTAATTTTATTTACATAAGGAGTGAGACATAAAACATTTTACATAAGACATTTGGCTAAAACATATAAACCAAACATTTGATCAAATCATATGTACATTTTACTTTCATATTTGTTTCAGATTAACAATGGCAGTCTGTAACATAAGTTCTGCCGAGGTGAATTTTCTCAGTCCAAATTTAACCAACCTGGACACAGTGATTCGTTGGATGAAATTTTGTCAGATTGTTTATAAAGATCATTGTGACATTAATTCACTTGAACCCACATTGTCAAACATTCCCTCACTGACAGGGGAGGCAACTCATGCTGACTGCTTCAACACTAAACAACTTGCTTCATATTGTGTTTCAATAATACTTAGTGCTGCCATCTTGTTTGCAAATATTTCAATAATAGCAGCTTTCATGACAAGTAGGAAATTATGGACGAGTTCAAACTTGCCGATTTTAAGTCTGGCTTTTTCTGATCTTCTAACAGGATTAGCTTTTGTGTACCCAACATCTTGGGGATTTATTATTTTAGTGACAGGTTATGATTTTGACATTTTCAAAGTTTTACAATACATTACTAAGCGACAGAATTATTATCTGTGTTTGTTGTTAGATGGACCAGGATTATTGTTTGCTTGTATGATGTCATCAGTTTTAAGTCTAGGAATGATTGCTGGGGAACGATATATTGCAGTGTTTCATTCTTACCGTTATCCATTCTGGATTACAACACAAAGAATGGTAGCAGCAATAATAGGATTATGGGTAATTTCAATAATAGTTGCCATTTTGCCTCTTTGTGGATGGAATAATTGGGATGGAAGTTGCCAGCTATTGAATATGATGCATTCTGGGTATTTAATTTTCTGGACCACAATATGCTTTATTTGTGGATTTTTAATATTATTTGTTTACATCAAAATCTTCAGTCTGGCGAAAAAACACAATCGTCAAATAGAAGCTGCACAAGTGACAAACACGAGCATGAGTAGCTTACACACGTCAACAACATCTTCTAATGAGAGACGTAAATCTAGGAGGTCAACAACTAAGGTTGAGATTTCTTCTCCGACAGAAGAAAGCAGAACCTCTATATCATTGGACAATCAAAAGGTCATAAAGGTCAAATGCATATCTGACAGTACAATGGCACTTCATGGGTCTGACAATGAGGAAAATGATCAAACAAGGCATCCCAAATGTCAGATCAATCCAGGAGAAGAAAATACAACTAGCAATCATAATCTTAAACCCTCTCATTACTGGAAAAAATCTAAAAGTAAAAGTATATTGAACAGTATAAATATGAAAGCTATCAGAACAACCTCCATGATCCTGGGAGCGTTTTATATCTGCTGGAGTCCATTTTTAATTTATATGTTAGTTTACCATAGCAACACTGACACTAGTGTAAACATTACAGCTTATTATCTAGCTATAGTTACACAACTTAATTCTCTATTTAATCCAATCTTGTACGGCTTCCGTCACTTGGAAATCAAACAAGCTATACGTAAATTGTTTAAATGTAGTAAATGTTGTAAAAATGATTTAGAATTCTAAAAAATAAATAATACATAAACAACCTAGAATTCTTAAATTATGAATTTTATATTTTTTTTCACATTAAATGTTATGTAGGGAATTCCCTAAGTTATATTAGTGCATCACCAATGAAAGAGGACCTGTATTTCCAATGTCATGTGTCATGGTCTTTTTTTGTGTTTAATCATTTGAGGTGAGAGGAGGTTGTTCATTTTGTTAATCCACATGCTAAATGTTATTTTCTCTCAACCTCAGATACATTCAAATGACTTCTTGTAATGTATGGTATCATGAACATTGATCAACCTAAACACCTAAAGGAGGGCCATCGGGGCCTTGATCGTATGGTAGTTGGATTTACAACTACCTATGCAATCAGTGCCTATCACCACTGATGTTGTGAGTTCGAATCTCGATCAGGCCAAGGTGAACAACATTATGTGATAAAGTTTGTCAGTGACTTGCGACAGGTCGGTAGTTTGTCCAGTTTCCTTCACAAATAAAACAGACTGCTACGATATAACTGAACTATTGTTGAAACACCATCAAACAATAAACACCTAAAGGAGCTATTCTATTAATTAAATACCGAGGAGGTATTTTATTTTTGATATAAATTCTATTGGTAAAGGGGGGGGGGGGGGGGTCTAAGGACAATGTAATGGCTTTATTTGTGTTCTGTAAGTGCAGGTGAGAGGTGATTGTTGTTTTGTTGATATTTTGTGGAATTGTTGACCATCACTGTTTAAACTTTCTGTTCATAATGGCATTTCCCTTTTACCCCATGAACCTTTACATAGTAAAGCCCTCCTCATATACACCTAATATTTATGATGGTACCTTTTTCATGTTATAGCAAAAAAATAGAAATGTATATCATGGCCTTTTTTGAACTATTTTTTTGTGTTCAATGATTTGAGGTAAGAGGTGATTGTTTGTTTTGTTGATATTGGTGAAATTGTTGATCATCACTGATTAAACTTTCTTAAAAGGTGATTGTTTGTTTTGTTGATATTGGGGAAATTGTTGATCATCACTGATTAAACTTTCTTAAGAGGTGATTGTTTGTTTTGTTGATATTGGTGGAATTGTTGATCATCACTGTTTAGACTTTTTTTTTCATAATTATGCAATGAAATCTACTGAAATCAACATTCATTAATACTACTTCAAAACTAAAGATTTCAAACTGTGTAAGATAATTTAATTTAAACTCACCAAAGCCTGTTCTATTAACATGAAGAACAATACACTGTTTCCTATTTCTCTCAAACTCTGGAAAACTTCTGTCCTCAAATCTGGATATTGTATCATATCATTTAACTGTGCTTGATAGTACCCCATAACACCTGTATTATATAGATATACATATTAATATAGGGAATTGTTGTGGTCGTGCCCGTATGGTAGTTGGATTTACAACTACCTATGTAATAAGTGCCTATGACCACTAAAGTTTTGAGTTCGAACTCCTCTCATTGGCGAGGTGTACACAATACAACATAATATGATAAAGTTCGTCAGTGACTTGCAGCAGGTTGGTGGTTTTCTCTGGGTACCCCGGTTTTCTCCACCAATAAAACTGACCGCCACAATATAATTGAAATATTGTTGAAACACCACAACCCTAATCCTACATATTAATATATTACATCTACAGTAGTACCTCATTACCTGTAACTCAGATAACTTGTTTCCATGGATACCTTGACACAAACATGTGATTCATTCATATTAGTTAGTTTTTCATTTAATTTAAACCTGATAGTTCTAATCTTTGTATATTTTGAGGCAGAATCATTGCACCCCTCCCCAATTCCACCACTCTCTCTTAACCTCAAAACAACAAGGTTTGACTAACTCTAATCACAGAAATATGGTAATATAGAATATGTGACTATAAATTAGTGATGATTTTGGTTAAAAATAAAATTACTGAAAATCAATGGAAAATAGCTGAAGCCATCTACATAATTATCATTGTCAACATTATAACGTCTTATAATAGAGGTGGCCTGTCTTGAGGGGAACAAGTTAGTTGTATTTTACTATCTCGAAGTATCTGAATCTGGCCTCAAAAAAAAGGGGGGGGGGGGCTTTAATGGAAATGTCTCTATAAGAGGAGAACTACTGTAATAATGTCAGTGACCCCTGACACCTATAATTGTAAATGATGTACTAACATGTTATATCTGAAGTTCTCCTGTACTTTAAGTACCAGTATATATGATAGGTCATATATAGGAAATTTGATTTCTTCAGTTAAAATATCTTTTGATCGTTCTCAATTGTCTGGTCATGAGTGTTATAATAGGTCAATAAATAAAGTATGCAGGCTGAAAATTTGAATATGATCTACTTTGCATTTCCCACACTATTATTTCATTAGTATGTCATTTGTTATGATTTTTGTATCCAAATCATCCCTTTACTTGAAAATATCTTCTGACTTAATTACTCTGTGTTCATCAAACTTCAAAGGTGTACCCTTTTGGAGTTTAACTTATGATCTTGCTATAATTCTTTATATCATGCACTGGTTGAGCAACAAAATTACAATGACTGTATACATGTATGCTTTATACAGTCATTGATTGATTGATTGATTGAATTTTGGTATTTAAAGTAATATGTAAGGAAAATATCGTGGAATTTTTGGATTCAATATTTTCACTTAATATATCATTCAATTTTAACTAAAATCAACTGCATAACATTAAAAATCCGCTCAAAAGCAGATTTTAAGAGCAAATCGTAAAATATCTGACAGCAGATAATTCTGTTGTCCCGTACAGTAATGCAAAGGATATGCACGTGACCCAAGATTTGAACTCTTTCGGGGACATCATCACTCATGCCCAAATTCAGTTGATGAAAACAAAAAAATATATATATTCTGTGTGTACCACATAAGAATAATTGCAAAAATAAAATTGGTTCACACGACATGAAACAGACAGATTCCTCAATAATCATTGTCAGGAATGTGTGTGTGCTTACCTCAGCATCCATGATTGTTTATCTTTACTTCACGAGGTCATGATCGGCAATCATTGGACCAAAACTTTTCTTCACAAGGTCATGATTGAAACAAAACAACCGAAAGTTAATCAGTCTCCACGAAAATGGTGAGAATGATAAACATGCACACGGATTTGCAGATTTCTAGTTGTTGGGAACATATTTCGACTTGAAACGTGCATGAAGAGCTTAGTAAAGGTAACCGCCGCATTCCAAATAGAATTTTCAGGGAAAAATTTTCTTCACCTAAAACTAGTGTAATATTACTTTAACGCCACTTTCAGCAATATTTCAGCTATATCATGGCGACCAGTTTTAGTGGTGGAAGAAGCCTGAGTTCTCGGAGAGAACCACCGACCATGGGCAAGCAACTGGTAAACTTTATCACTTGTGGCTGCGAGTTGAGTGCACCCTTTTTTGTAATTTACAAAGCCTGGCGCGAACCCACGCCATATTGATGATAGGCTTGTACGAGTTGTTAGGTAATTAAACTACCTAACTCATTGAGCAACGCGGGCCCTTACAGTCATTGACAGTATATCACTTTTTGCTATGACGTCACTATATGAAACCTTGGAATGATGTCAAGTTATGCAATGTTTTAATTTGACTGAAATAGTAAATGTTACAGTAGGACAGCCAGCGTGACAGGAGAGCTCCAAAGTCAAGTCCCAGTCACGTGACTTTCACTTCATTTTTGATGAAAAATGACGTTCAACCCTTTGCTTAAAATACGTCGGTTTACAATAAATATTTATGCTTGAAATCAATTAAAATATACGGAAGATGTCTATGGATAAATAGAAATTTATTGTATCACTTCAGTTTTTATTTATATTGTGCACAAACATCGAATTTTGCTACTTGAAGTGGACTCAATTTCAAAACAAATGTCAAGGTGGTTCTATTTAAAAGAGAAAATTTAATTAAAACAATATGATGGCTTTCTGTAACATACATTGCCTGAGGAAATCATCTAGGATCATTGTCATACCGACAACTAGTGTCAATGTCTTGTGGGATGCAATTGTTCCACTTAGCCCTACACCCACCTTGATCGGATCGACCATTTGCCAAACATCGAAATTCATTGTCTTTCGGAACACATCGGTGGTGTTTCTTAACATCAACAATAAACGACACCTAAGCGTACATCCGAAAGAGTATATTTCATTTGGGAAAGGGGTGTCTATGTTTTTTTTAAATTTTCTTGTATTAATACCGTATTTTTCAGTTTAATTGAATTATTTGTATTGCAATATTGTTTTAGACATTGTGCATTTTGTAATTTAGACTGGGGAATTACTATTTATTATCACTTTAAATTTAAAAAAAAATCATCTATGATACTAGACTTGCACAGGGAATGTACAACAATTAATAATTTCAATTTATTTTAATTTCAATACAACAGGTACAAGATAAATAGAAAGAAATAAATGTGTGGAAAAAATAAAGGCATGTAAACAAAAATTAAGCGAATTGAAAAAATATGAAAATATTATAAAAAAAAAAACATGTAAAAAAAATCTAAAAAAAAGTATAACCTTGAGACAAAAAGGGGCATAAAAAATTGTATTCAGATATCTTAACCCTTCCTATTATATCAAGGCAAATTAAAAAAAAATCAGTTTAAGCAAATATTTTTCTTGAAATTAGGAAATTTTATTATCTGAATGAAGGCTACCAAGTTTCATGTTTATCTCACAATGTAAATATCAATGTATTTGGAATATTCATGTGTTTGACACAACTACAAACTAGCTTTTATAACATATATGGTTGGTCAAGTTGTAACAATTCTTTCCCCTTGACATTCACAAAATGACCAGCATTTACAAATATGAGTACTTAGGTTGCAATAATTCTTTCCCCAGGACATTCACAAAATGACCAGCATTTACAAATATGGGTACTTAGTTTGCAATAATTCTTTCTCCAGGACATTCACAAAATTACCAGCATTTACAAATATGGATACTTAGATTGCAATAATTTTTCCACCATGACATTCACAAACAGAATGACTATAGCATTCACATAAAAGACAGACACAAAATGACTAGCATTCACATAAAAGACACATACAGAATAACTAGCATTCACATAAAAGAGCATATTGAATGACTACCATTCAAATAATTTTAAGACACATACAAAATACTTGCATTCACATGAAAGGACAAACCAGAATTCCAAATTTCACTAAGTAAATTAAAAGACTAGAATAGAATGAATATGTTTTCTGTTGGCAAAATAACCAAGTATTGGTTAATATTGTTTAAAATTGAAGTTAAAAAAATTATTTTATTTGTTCCAATGACTGGAAAAAAGTTAATAAATGGGCACATTTTGAAAAATTCTTTTCTGTAAAAGAAAATTTATAAATTTCGACATTAATATTCATAGATAAAAGATAATTATATTTCTCATAAACAACAGGCAACATAAGTACCTTTTCATCTAAAAAAAAGCATGAATAACAAATTCAACAACATGTTGGAGTGTATACAGGTCTAAATGTCTGTAGAAACTTGTTCAACAACTTGGTTCTGGTTCAATATATCTATAAGAAATTGAAAAGTTTGAGATCTTGTTTCAGCTCCACTTTCTGACCTAGAAAATGTGTTACAACTGTTATAACAATATGTACCACAATATAAGTTATCTTCTGAGCCAAATTCTTTACAGAAATTTAATTCATTCTTGAAATGTTTAAGACAAGTCCTGGTTTTCAATTGAAATTGAAATAAACCTTTTGACTTTCAGATGAAGTTTCACAAATTACACAAATTACACAATCAAAAAGTTCTTTTCTGAATGACTTTATTATAATTTATGACACAAGGTGTCTTGAAAACTCATGGCATTTGTTTGATGATGTACTTTAAAAATAATTGGAAAGCTGGTCCATTTTTTTTACTTCATGGATATTTTAGTTTAGAAGAAAAAAAACATATATATATATTTATATATTGATTTTCAAACCTGTATGAATATATATATAAGACTTATCATATATTCTTATTTTTATTTATTCAAATATTCAACCAATAAACATCACAGGAAACTTTGCATTAATACTCATAGAATCTGAAACTAACAGAAAATAAACTTCCATTTTATTTAATAGAATCTGTAACTTTGCCCCTTTGGTATCTTCAGACTCTTGTTAAACAAAAATAAACATCCCATGTCCAGTCTGTATATACATATATCTACCTACAATGATCTAAAACTAACTAAAACTGGAGGTTGTCAATACCATTGGCACTGAAAAGTAGCATGTACACACATCAATAAGTATTTCAGGAAAACAGCCTGAAAATGAAAAAAAAGGGGGGGGGTTGTAAATGCTTGACATGTACTAAATATGTAGCCTTATGCTATGCCATGTTAATCTAGAGTGAATTTAGAATAATCTTTCACCATTCTCTGCATGACAAGATCATACATTATAATGCTAGACCTTTTTATTTCTAAAATGTATTTATTAATTATGTCAATATATTGACATGTCCATAAATGCCATGGAAGGAGTCAACGAAAATGAAAGATTTGTTGTTAAACATGGAATCAAATGACTCTATATATGTGTGACTATGATTGGTCAAGTGGTTCTTTCGTGTTTAAACAGAAACAGTCACATTTTCATCCTAATAGATCGATCAATCTATGAAAAAAACCAGAAATATTTGGTTAGAATCTCGAAATATAGTGCTTCTTGTTTACATCCAAATATGGAATTCTAGTGACGAATGATGGGGAAATATGCAAATAATCCATACTCTAATACGTGATTCTAGCTATTTTTACCAAATTTATTAATAAACAGCCAATGGGATGCAATTGTTCCACTTAGTTAAAGAGTCTATTTTTAGCACCATTTTTTTTTTAAACATTTCATCAGCAGCGGTATCCCGAGTTCCAACGTTGATTTCAAGCAAACGATATCATAAATACACGTATTCACGCGTCAGTCACGTTACAATCTTATTTAAAAAATGGATTCAATAAAAATGAATACGTCTTTCAGTTTTATTTATGAAGATATTCAGTAAAAACACATGGGGTGTCGACGTAAACAATGCATGGCCGCTCACTTGTAAAACGTCATGTCTAAAAAAAATAGAGTTACGTCCCTTGATTTCTGGATTTGACTTTGCATTGTTGGAAGTACGGAATCTGTGCGTGGCTTCCCGACTGTTACTCACCTGGAGAGCCATAATCATATCTCAGCAGATGACAAACTTGTGGCATGGCTTTAAACAATGTCTCAATGTATTCTCTTAATGTCCTCTTTAACTGAAAAATATCAAAATATTGTGTGAGCAGACAACAAAACTTGTGGCATGGCTTTAAACAATGTCTCAATGTATTCTCTTAATGTCCCCTTTAACTGAAAAATATCAAAATATTGTGTGAGCAGACGACAAACTTGTGGCATGGCTTTAAACAAGGTCTCAATGTATTCTCTTAATGTTCCCTTTAACTGAAAAATATCAAAATATTATGTGAGCAGACCACAAAACTTGTGGCATGGCTTTAAACAATGACTCAATGTATTCTCTTAATGTCCCCTTTAACTGAAAAATATCAAAATATTGTGTGAGCAGACGACAAACTTGTGGCATGGCTTTAAACAATGTCTCAATGTATTCTCTTAATGTTCCCTTTAACTAGGGAGGTCAGACATTTTTCAATTTTATTTACACAATGACAAATTCTGTAATTCTGTCGTACATTTGAAGACAGCTGCAGTGACAATGCACTAGAACACTATTATTTAAAAGGTGACATGTTGAAATAAATAAATAATGCACATGTTTGGAGAAAATTCTTCATATGTCACAATTTTTTTATATTTAAACTGGACAGAAGCGACCAAAATTGAATGGAAACTTTGGAAATGGCACCGCTATTTTGAAACTATTTATTCCCTGAAACACATGTTGCTGACCAGTTAGACTGAAAGTAAAACTCTTCTGTAGTGGATAGTAGGCTAGGTTTTAATAATCTCATACAGTTTGATGAGAAAATTCAAAATTTTTATTTATACGTTCAATTTTATGGGTAAAATTTATCCAATTTTGGTGCCGTTTTCAAATTTCCCATTGAAATGCATGGTAAAAAATAATTTTAAAAATGTGTTTGGAAACACATGTTGCTGATGAAACAAAGACTACAACTATGCAATTTCTTTTAGAACAATGTCTAAACTACATTGATCAAGTACAGCTTCATTAGATTTCATTATTGTTTTCAAATAATTTCTGATATTTTATTTCTTGGTAAAGACAGATAAAATTCAAAATGGCCACCATTATAAAATATAAGTGGTCATTTTCCGAACTTCAGATTGTCATAACTTTTGAACTGCTTAACAGATTTTAAAAAACTAAACACCACTGTAAATATCTTCAGGAGGTCTGATCATTGGTGTGTATTTTAAGATATTTTAACACATTTTCAAAAAATGTATGACCTTCCTACTTTAACTGAAAAATATCAAAATATTGTATAAGCAGAAGTCAAAACGTGTGGCATGGCTTTAAACAATGTCTCAATGTATTCTCTTAATGTCCCCTTTAACTGAAAAATATCAAAATATTGTGTGAGCAGACCACAAAACTTGTGGCATGGCTTTAAACAATGTCTCAATGTATTCTCTTAATGTCCCCTTTAACTGAAAAATATCAAAATATTGTGTGAGCAGACCACAAAACTTGTGGCATGGCTTTAAACAATGACTCAATGTATTCTCTTAATGTCCCCTTTAACTGAAAAATATCAAAATATTGTGTGAGCAGACCACAAAACTTGTGGCATGGCTTTAAACAATGACTCAATGTATTCTCTTAATGTTCCCTTTAACTGAAAAATATCAAAATATTGTGTGAGCAGACGACAAAACTTGTGGCATGGCTTTAAAGAATGTCTCAATGTATTGTTAAATGTCTCCTTTTACTGAAAAATATCAAAATTATTGTGTGAGCAGACGAAAAAACTTGTAGATTATCTCAAAATAGTATGATTAAACTAAAACAAAATCAAATATTTGTATAAGGAGACAACAAAATTGTAGCCTTTTATAATGTCTGCATGTAAGTTGTCAAAATATTTCTTTTTAATTAATTACAATTATTTGCCAAATTTTCATAAGCCAAGATAAAAGATTTGAGAGTGTTAGGAATTATATGGGTAATTGGAGGAAAGGGGGGTTTCTTAGTGATATCTTCAGATGGAGATTATCCAGAAATTACTTGTCTGATTCTGAAAAGTTTCCAAAGTCGAATCTATAATTCTATAATTATCTCATAGATAAAATGACAGAGGTAAGAACAATAAATATTTATCTCACATAAGGAAGTAAATATAAATATCTAAAGCCAATTAACTATGAAAGTTTGCAGAAAAATATTTACAAATGGTAGAAATCTGTAGCTCTATCGTCACAAAAAAAAGACCATAAGAGCTACGGTTTTGCAGCTTTCTTCATGAGTTACTGAAAAATAGTGTTTATGTTTATGGTGGCTAACAATACTGACCAGGGCCTTCACAATCTTCAGCAGTTCATCAATAACAACAGCTATACCCTGGTATCCTAACAGTCTACACATAGCTCTGAAGTGCTGTGGTCCAACAAAACCATGATACAAACTATATATTGCACTGTAAGAATTTGTTAATGACTGAAAATAGAGTGAGTAAGTCAGTGAGTATGTTACATTGTTGTTAACTGTCAAGTGAGTAATTTTCCAGCTACATCATGGTGAGATCAAATAGTGAGTAAGTCAGTGAGTATGTTACATTGTTGTTGACTGTCAAGTGAGTAATTTTCCACCTACATCATGGTAAGATCAAATAGAGTGATTAAGTCAGTGAGTATGTTACATTGTTGTTTACTGTCAAGTGAGTAATTTTCCACCTACATCATGATGAGATCAAATAGAGTGAGTAAGTCAGTGAGTATGTTACATTGTTGTTGACTGTCAAGTGAGTAATTTTCCACCTACATCATGAAGAGATCAAATAGAGTGAGTAAGTCAGTGAGTATGTTACATTGTTGTTGACTGTCAAGTAAGTAATTTCCCACCTACATCATGGTGAGATCAAATAGAGTGAGTAAGTCAGTGAGTATGTTACAATGTTGTTGACTGTCAAGTGAGTAATTTTCCACCTACATCATGATGAGATCAAATAGAGTGAGTAAGTCAGTGAGTATGTTACATTGTTGTTTACTGTCAAGTGAGTAATTTTCCACCTACATCATGGTGAGATCAAATAGAGTGAGTAAGTCAGTGAGTATGTTACATTGTTGTTGACTGTCACATGAGTAATTTTCCATCTACATCATGGGGAGATCAAATAGAGTGAGTAAGTCAGTGAGTATGTTACAATGTTGTTGACTGTCAAGTGAGTAATTTTCCACCTACATCATGAAGAGATCAAATAGAGTGAGTAAGTCAGTGAGTATGTTACATTGTTGTTGACTGTCAAGTAAGTAATTTCCCACCTACATCATGATGAGATCAAATAGAGTGAGTAAGTCAGTGAGTATGTTACAATGTTGTTGACTGTCAAGTGAGTAATTTTCCACCTACATCATGATGAGATCAAATAGAGTGAGTAAGTCAGTGAGTATGTTACATTGTTGTTTACTGTCAAGTGAGTAATTTTCCACCTACATCATGGTGAGATCAAATAGAGTGAGTAAGTCAGTGAGTATGTTACATTGTTGTTGACTGTCACATGAGTAATTTTCCATCTACATCATGGGGAGATCAAATAGAGTGAGTAAGTCAGTGAGTATGTTACAATGTTGTTGACTGTCAAGTGAGTGATTTTCCACCTACATCATGATGAGATCAAATAGAGTGAGTAAGTCAGTGAGTATGTTACATTGTTGTTTACTGTCAAGTGAGTAATTTTCCACCTACATCATGGTGAGATCAAATAGAGTGAGTAAGTCAGTGAGTATGTTACATTGTTGTTGACTGTCACATGAGTAATTTTCCATCTACATCATGGTGAGATCAAATAGAGTGAGTAAGTCAGTGAGTATGTTACAATGTTGTTGACTGTCAAGTGAGTAATTTTCCACCTACATCATGATGAGATCAAATAGAGTGAGTAAGTCAGTGAGTATGTTACATTGTTGTTTACTGTCAAGTGAGTAATTTTCCACCTACATCATGATGAGATCAAATAGAGTGAGTAAGTCAGTGAGTATGTTACATTGTTGTTTACTGTCAAGTGAGTAATTTTCCACCTACATCATGGTGAGATCAAATAGAGTGAGTAAGTCAGTGAGTATGTTACATTGTTGTTGACTGTCACATGAGTAATTTTCCATCTACATCATGGGGAGATCAAATAGAGTGAGTAAGTCAGTGAGTATGTTACAATGTTGTTGACTGTCAAGTGAGTAATTTTCCACCTACATCATGAAGAGATCAAATAGAGTGAGTAAGTCAGTGAGTATGTTACATTGTTGTTGACTGTCAAGTAAGTAATTTCCCACCTACATCATGGTGAGATCAAATAGAGTGAGTAAGTCAGTGAGTATGTTACAATGTTGTTGACTGTCAAGTGAGTAATTTTCCACCTACATCATGATGAGATCAAATAGAGTGAGTAAGTCAGTGAGTATGTTACATTGTTGTTTACTGTCAAGTGAGTAATTTTCCACCTACATCATGATGAGATCAAATAGAGTGAGTAAGTCAGTGAGTATGTTACATTGTTGTTGACTGTCACATGAGTAATTTTCCATCTACATCATGGGGAGATCAAATAGAGTGAGTAAGTCAGTGAGTATGTTACAATGTTGTTGACTGTCAAGTGAGTGATTTTCCACCTACATCATGATGAGATCAAATAGAGTGAGTAAGTCAGTGAGTATGTTACATTGTTGTTGACTGTCACATGAGTAATTTTCCATCTACATCATGGGGAGATCAAATAGAGTGAGTAGGTCAGTGAGTATGTTACAATGTTGTTGACTGTCAAGTGAGTGATTTTCCACCTACATCATGATGAGATCAAATAGAGTGAGTAAGTCAGTGAGTATGTTACAATGTTGTTGACTGTCAAGTGAGTGATTTTCCACCTACATCATGATGAGATCAAATAGAGTGAGTAAGTCAGTGAGTATGTTACAATGTTGTTGACTGTCAAGTGAGTGATTTTCCACCTACATCATGATGAGATCAAATAGAGTGAGTAAGTCAGTGAGTATGTTACATTGTTGTTGACTGTCACATGAGTAATTTTCCATCTACATCATGGGGAGATCAAATAGAGTGAGTAAGTCAGTGAGTATGTTACAATGTTGTTGACTGTCAAGTGAGTGATTTTCCACCTACATCATGATGAGATCAAATAGAGTGAGTAAGTCAGTGAGTATGTTACAATGTTGTTGACTGTCAAGTGAATGATTTTCCACCTACATCATGATGAGATCAAATAGAGTGAGTAAGTCAGTGAGTATGTTACAATGTTGTTGACTGTCAAGTGAGTGATTTTCCACCTACATCATGATGAGATCAAATAGAGTGAGTAAGTCAGTGAGTATGTTACAATGTTGTTGACTGTCAAGTGAGTGATTTTCCACCTACATCATGATGAGATCAAATAGAGTGAGTAAGTCAGTGAGTATGTTACAATGTTGTTGACTGTCAAGTGAGTGATTTTCCACCTACATCATGATGAGATCAAATAGAGTGAGTAAGTCAGTGAGTATGTTACAATGTTGTTGACTGTCAAGTGAGTAATTTTCCACCTACATCATGAAGAGATCAAATAGAGTGAGTAAGTCAGTGAGTATGTTACAATGTTGTTGACTGTCAAGTGAGTGATTTTCCACCTACATCATGATGAGATCAAATAGAGTGAGTAAGTCAGTGAGTATGTTACAATGTTGTTGACTGTCAAGTGAGTGATTTTCCACCTACATCATGATGAGATCAAATAGAGTGAGTAAGTCAGTGAGTATGTTACAATGTTGTTGACTGTCAAGTGAGTGATTTTCCACCTACATCATGATGAGATCAAATAGAGTGAGTAAGTCAGTGAGTATGTTACAATGTTGTTGACTGTCAAGTGAGTGATTTTCCACCTACATCATGATGAGATCAAATAGAGTGAGTAAGTCAGTGAGTATGTTACAATGTTGTTGACTGTCAAGTGAGTGATTTTCCACCTACATCATGATGAGATCAAATAGAGTGAGTAAGTCAGTGAGTATGTTACAATGTTGTTGACTGTCAAGTGAGTGATTTTCCACCTACATCATGATGAGATCAAATAGAGTGAGTAAGTCAGTGAGTATGTTACAATGTTGTTGACTGTCAAGTGAGTGATTTTCCACCTACATCATGATGAGATCAAATAGAGTGAGTAAGTCAGTGAGTATGTTACAATGTTGTTGACTGTCAAGTGAGTGATTTTCCACCTACATCATGATGAGATCAAATAGAGTGAGTAAGTCAGTGAGTATGTTACAATGTTGTTGACTGTCAAGTGAGTGATTTTCCACCTACATCATGGTGAGATCAAATAGAGTGAGTAAGTCAGTGAGTATGTTACATTGTTGTTTACTGTCAAGTGAGTAATTTTCCACCTACATCATGGTGAGATCAAATAGAGTGAGTAAGTCAGTGAGTATGTTACATTGTTGTTGACTGTCACATGAGTAATTTTCCATCTACATCATGGTGAGATCAAATAGAGTGAGTAAGTCAGTGAGTATGTTACAATGTTGTTGACTGTCAAGTGAGTAATTTTCCACCTACATCATGATGAGATCAAATAGAGTGAGTAAGTCAGTGAGTATGTTACAATGTTGTTGACTGTCAAGTGAGTAATTTTCCACCTACATCATGATGAGATCAAATAGAGTGAGTAAGTCAGTGAGTATGTTACAATGTTGTTGACTGTCAAGTGAGTAATTTTCCACCTACATCATGGTGAGATCAGATAATTTATTGAGAGAGATGATAATACAAATATAATATTACATTGTAATAACAATAATATATGTTTTGTACTAGCCATACATACTCAGTTAGATTTTTATGGTGCTAGCTCACTGATAGAACAGGACACAGGTAGATATGTTGGTTCACTCTAAACACATTATCCTGACTCCAAGGTCACTAGTCTTTGCTCCTAGTCCTTGTTGCTGCATGCTTAGTGGATAAACAGCAAATACCAATTTTGTGGACTTTGGTCGTTTGACCTGAACCAGGAATTATAACCTTCATGCATAGAAAATTTATCTTTTAATGTTGATAAATATTTCACAAACTAGGAAGAACTGTTTTAGATACCTAAAACTTATGTCTCCCCTTAATGGTCATGCACCCACATACCAAATATCATTGACCTATCTCGAAAGACAAAAATGTTATGGCCCGGACAAAAAAATACTATTTAAAAAAACATTATTTGACCTTGAGGTCAAAGGTCAAGGTCATTACGGTATGCGACACACCGCCTTATGGTCATGCACCCACAAACCATTAATTGACCTATCTGGAAAGACAAAAAAGTTAAGGTCCGGAGAAGCTTCTCTCAGAAGAAGCAGAAGCGGAAGAAAAAATCAGACTAAAACAATATGTCTCCCTTCGTTCGAAGGGGAGACATAATTATCACAAAGCTGTGTACCAAGTCATTGGAGTATCACAAAGTCCTGGACCACATCTAATAGTCTAGGGTAGTTGTCAAAACATTATTGGAATATCAAAAAGCCCTGGACCAAGTCTTACAGTCTAGGGTAGTTGTCAAAACAACATTATTGGAATATCACAAAGCCCTGGACCAAGTCTAACAGTCCAGGGTAGTTGTCAAAACAACATTATTGGAATATCACAAAGCCCTGAACCAAGTCTAACAGTCTAGGGTAGTTGTCAAAACATTCTAGGAATATCACAAAGCCCTGTACCAAGTCTTATAGTCCAGGGTAGTTGTCAAAACATTATTGGAATATCATAAAGACCTGGTCCAAATCTATCAGTCTAGGGTAGTTGTCTAAACATTCTTAGAATATCACAAAACCCTGGACCAAGTCTAACAGTCTATGGTAGTTGTCAGAACATTCTAGGAATATCAAAAAGCCCTGGATTAAGTCTAACAGTCTAGGATAGTTGTCAAAAACATTCTATGAATATCACAAGCCCTGTATTCAGAAATTAATATTAAATTTATAAAGTAATAAGAAGAGTGTGATTTACGGATACCAAAGGGGTAATCAGAATCTGTAAATCGAAGAATATATAAGTGATTATGAATTTTGAAAGTAATTCAGAAAATAGTATAATAGTAAAAGAGACTAGAGGCTCAGAACTGAGCTGAGCCTGTGTCGCTCACCTTTCATTCTGCTTTGAGGAAACTTAATACAGAATCTTTCATAGATGCTTCTCACCAAATTTCAGCTCATTTTGTCCAAGCAGTTTCAGAGAAGAAGATTTTTAGAAAATGACGAATCTAAAACAAGAATTGCCTGTGGCAGCCATGTATGTTAATGGATCAAGACGAAATGAGCAATATCTATAGAGGACCTTCCATAGATGCTTCTTACCAAGTTTCATATCATTTGGCTAAGCGGTTTCAGAGGAAAAGCTGTTTTAGAAATCGACCAATAAGAAACAAGAATTGCCTAAGACGGCCATATTTGTTAACGGATCAAAATGGAATGAGCAATTCCTATAGAGGACCTTCCATAGATGCTTCCTACCATGTTTCGGTCCACTTAGCCAAGCTGTTTCAGAGTAGAAGATTTTTAGAAATCGACTAATCAGAAACAAGAATTGCCTGTGGTGGCCATGTTTGCTAATGGATCGGGACCTAATGAGCAATATTTATAGAGAACCTTCCATAGATGCTTCCTACCAAGTTTCACAGGAGAAGATTTTTTAGAAATCAACCAATCAGAAACAAGAATTGTCTGTGGTGGCCATGTTTGTTAATGGATCGGGACGAAATGAGCAATCGTAACAGAGGACTTTCCATAGATGCTTCCTACCAAGTTTCGGTTCATTTGACCAAACGGTTTCAGAAGAGAAGAATCTAAAATATCAGCCAATCAGAAACAAGAATCGCCTGTGGCGGCCATGTTTGTAACAGATCGGGACAGAATGAGCAATCTTTATAGAGGACCTTACATAGATGCTTCCTACCAAGTTTCGGATCATTTGGCAAAGCGGTTTCAGAGGAAAAGATTTTTAGAAATCGACCAATCAGAAACAAGAATTGCCTGTGGTGGCCATGTTTGTTAACGGTTCGAAACTAAATTAGCAATCTTTATAGAGGACCTTCCAAGGATGCTTCTTACCAAGTTACAGTTCATTTGGCTAAGGGGTTTCAGAGGAGAAGATTAAAATGTGAAAAGTTAAACAAGAGATATCTTTCTTTTCACAGAAGATATTTTAGAAATCAACCAATCTGAAACAAGAATTGCTTGTGGTGGCCATGTTTGTTAATGGATCGGAACAAAATGAGCAATCTTTATAAAGAACCTTCCATAGATGCTTCCTACCAAGTTTCAATTCATTTGGCTGAGGGGTTTCAGAGGAGAAGATTAAAATGTGAAAAGTTAACGGACGCCGGACGCCAAGTGATGGCAAAAGCTCACGTTGCCTTTGGCAAGGTGAGCTAAAAATAAATATTAGAGGAACAATATACAGAGTATTTCTACTATGAAACATCACACATGTGGTTTCTGAGAAGAAGATTTAACAATTTTTTTCAACCAATAAGAAAGTATATTTGGACTAACAGCCATCTTGAATTACAAAATGAAACAAAAACAAGATGAACTGTGAGCTAATGCTCACTTTTGAGACCCCCGCTCTTCGGCAAACAGGAAGTAGGAATCTAATGGGTCCAAAAACGCTTCCCACTATATGGGTACCTATATGAAGCTTGTGACCAAATATCAGATTTCTGCCATCAATAGTTGCTGAGAAAAATGCGACGAAAAATATATTGGACGGACAGACAAAGGACGGACAGAGGTAAAACAGTATAGCCCCCTCCCCCTTCGGGGAGCGGGGGTATTATTACATAAAAGGACCATCAAAACAAGATTTCTGCCAAATTTGTCAACAATTGGTCCTACGGGTTTTCAGTAAGACTTAACAGTGAAATGATAATTGATACAGAAGTTGTCCCAACAGAGAGTGATGACAATACTTTATATATAAATATAAACCTTTGCTCCCGGTCAGCTAACTACACACATATACATTTGTACAAGCTAATAATTGTCTAAAACAAATGAAACAGCTTACTACATGTTATATACATACCCTTGTACCCCATATATAGAATGGTGAGGGGTTAGGAGGTTTGTCTCTTTGACTTGCAGGAGCGAATGGCAGCCTTGTCTTCACAAATCTGAAGTAATTATGATACATGTTCTATTTTTAGCCTATAGATGTAAGTGAGTAACATATCAGGTGTCTTATAAGAAGCAGGAACTACTTACTTGTCTCTAGCACCTGGGTTCCCCCCTTTTTTAATTTCTCTAATTTTTTTTTGTGGGGGGGGGGGGGGTGTCTGTGTTGCTCATCTTTTTAGTTTCCTGTGATGTATTGTGTTCTTGTGTTTTAATGCATGTGTATCTTTATTCTCATAAACTACTGTAGTTACTAAGGTATAGAGATAACTACAACACTTTCAACCTTGACATGTGTTATATTATAGTAAGTAATCATATATATACCACTGTAGTTACAAAGGTATAGAGATAACTACAACACTTTCAACCTTGACATGTGTTATGTCATAGTAAGTAATCATATATACCACTGTAGTTACAAAGGTATAGAGATAACTACAACACTTTCAACCTTGACATGTGTTATATTATAGTAAGTAATCATATATATACCACTGTAGTTACAAAGGTATAGAGATAACTACAACACTTTCAACCTTGACATGTGCTATATTATAGTAAGTAATCGTATATATACCACTATAGTTACAAAGGTATAGAGATAACTACAACACTTTCAACCTTGACATGTGTTATATTATAGTAAGTAATCGTATATATACCACTGTAGTTACAAAGGTATAGAGATAACTACAACACTTTCAACCTTGACATGTGTTATATTATAGTAAGTAATCGTATATAAACCACTGTAGTTACAAAGGTATAGAGATAACTACAACACTTTCAACCTTGACCTGTGTTATATTATAGTAAGTAATCGTATATATACCACTGTAGTTACAAAGGTATAGAGATAACTACAACACTTTCAACCTTGACATGTGTTATATTATAGTAAGTAATCGTATATATACCACTGTAGTTACAAAGGTATAGAGATAACTACAACACTTTCAACCTTGACATGTGTTATATTATAGTAAGTAATCGTATATATACCACTGTAGTTACAAAGGTATAGAGATAACTACAACACTTTCAACCTTGACATGTGTTATATTATAGTAAGTAATCGTATATATACCACTGTAGTTACAAAGGTATAGAGATAACTACAACACTTTCAACCTTGACATGTGTTATGTTATAGTAAGTAATCTTATAAACCACTGTAGTTACAAAGGTATAGAGATAACTACAACACTTTCAACCTTGACATGTGTTATATTATAGTAAGTAATCGTATATAAACCACTGTAGTTACAAAGGTATAGAGATAACTACAACACTTTCAACCTTGACATGTGTTATATTATAGTAAGTAATCGTATATAAACCACTGTAGTTACAAAGGTATAGAGATAACTACAACACTTTCAACCTTGACATATGTTATATTATAGTAAGTAATCGTATATATACCACTGTAGTTACAAAGGTATAGAGATAACTACAACACTTTCAACCTTGACATGTGTTATATTATAGTAAGTAATCGTATATATACCACTGTAGTTACAAAGGTATAGAGATAACTACAACACTTTCAACCTTGACATGTGTTATATTATAGTAAGTAATCGTATATATACCACTGTAGTTACAAAGGTATAGAGATAACTACAACACTTTCAACCTTGACATGTGTTATGTTATAGTAAGTAATCTTATAAACCACTGTAGTTACAAAGGTATAGAGATAACTACAACACTTCAACCTTGACATGTGTTATGTTATAGTAAGTAATCGTATATATACCACTGTAGTTACAAAGGTATAGAGATAACTACAACACTTTCAACCTTGACATGTGTTATGTCATAGTAAGTATTCGTATATATACCACTGTAGTTACAAAGGTATAGAGATAACTACAACACTTTCAACCTTGACATGTGTTATGTTATAGTAAGTAATCTTATAAACCACTGTAGTTACAAAGGTATATAGATAACTACTACACTTTCAACCTTGACATGTGTTATATTATAGTAAGTAATCGTATATATACCACTGTAGTTACAAAGGTATAGAGATAACTACAACACTTTCAACCTTGACATGTGTTATATTATAGTAAGTAATCGTATATATACCACTGTAGTTACAAAGGTATAGAGATAACTACAACACTTTCAACCTTGACATGTGTTATATTATAGTAAGTAATCGTATATATACCACTGTAGTTACAAAGGTATAGAGATAACTACAACACTTTCAACCTTGACATGTGTTATATTATAGTAAGTAATCGTATATATACCACTGTAGTTACAAAGGTATAGAGATAACTACAACACTTTCAACCTTGACATGTGTTATGTTATAGTAAGTAATCTTATAAACCACTGTAGTTACAAAGGTATATAGATAACTACTACACTTTCAACCTTGACATGTGTTATATTATAGTAAGTAATCATATATATACCACTGTAGTTACAAAGGTATAGAGATAACTACAACACTTTCAACCTTGACATGTGTTATATTATAGTAAGTAATCATATATATACCACTGTAGTTACAAAGGTATAGAGATAACTACAACACTTTCAACCTTGACATGTGTTATATTATAGTAAGTAATCATATATATACCACTGTAGTTACAAAGGTATAGAGATAACTACAACACTTTCAACCTTGACATGTGTTATATTATAGTAAGTAATCGTATATATACCACTGTAGTTACAAAGGTATAGAGATAACTACAACACTTTCAACCTTGACATGTGTTATATTATAGTAAGTAATCGTATATATACCACTATAGTTACAAAGGTATAGAGATAACTACAACACTTTCAACCTTGACATGTGTTATATTATAGTAAGTAATCATATATAAACCACTGTAGTTACAAAGGTATAGAGATAACTACAACACTTTCAACCTTGACATGTGTTATATTATAGTAAGTAATCGTATATATACCACTGTAGTTACAAAGGTATAGAGATAACTACAACACTTTCAACCTTGACATGTGTTATATTATAGTAAGTAATCGTATATATACCACTGTAGTTACAAAGGTATAGAGATAACTACAACACTTTCAACCTTGACATGTGTTATATTATAGTAAGTAATCATATAAACCACTGTAGTTACAAAGGTATAGAGATAACTACAACACTTTCAACCTTGACATGTGTTATGTCATAGTAAGTAATCATATATAAACCACTGTAGTTACAAAGGTATAGAGATAACTACAACACTTTCAACCTTGACATGTGTTATGTTATAGTAAGTAATCGTATATAAACCACTGTAGTTACAAAGGTATAGAGATAACTACAACACTTTCAACCTTGACATGTGTTATATTATAGTAAGTAATCATATATAAACCACTGTAGCTACAAAGGTATAGAGATAACTACAACACTTTCAACCTTGACATGTGTTATATTATAGTAAGTAATCGTATATATACCACGGTAGTTACAAAGGTATAGAGATAACTACAACACTTTCAACCTTGACATGTGCTATATTATAGTAAGTAATCGTATATATACCACTGTAGTTACAAAGGTATAGAGATAACTACAACACTTTCAACCTTGACATGTGTTATATTATAGTAAGTAATCGTATATATACCACTGTAGTTACAAAGGTATAGAGATAACTACAACACTTTCAACCTTGACATGTGTTATATTATAGTAAGTAATCATATAAACCACTGTAGTTACAAAGGTATAGAGATAACTACAACACTTTCAACCTTGACATGTGTTATGTTATAGTAAGTAATCGTATATATACCACTGTAGTTACAAAGGTATAGAGATAACTACAACACTTTCAACCTTGACATGTGTTATGTTATAGTAAGTAATCTTATAAACCACTGTAGTTACAAAGGTATAGAGATAACTACAACACTTTCAACCTTGACATGTGTTATGTCATAGTAAGTAATCGTATATATACCACTGTAGTTACAAAGGTATAGAGATAACTACAACACTTTCAACCTTGACATGTGTTATGTCATAGTAAGTAATCGTATATATACCACTGTAGTTACAAAGGTATAGAGATAACTACAACACTTTCAACCTTGACATGTGTTATGTTATAGTAAGTAATCTTATAAACCACTGTAGTTACAAAGGTATAGAGATAACTACAACACTTTCAACCTTGACATGTGTTATATTATAGTAAGTAATCGTATATATACCACTGTAGTTACAAAGGTATAGAGATAACTACAACACTTTCAACCTTGACATGTGTTATATTATAGTAAGTATTGTATATATATCACTGTAGTTACAAAGGTATAGAGATAACTACAACACTTTCAACCTTGACATGTGTTATATTATAGTAAGTAATCTTATATATACCACTGTAGTTACAAAGGTATAGAGATAACTACAACACTTTCAACCTTGACATGTGTTATATTATAGTAAGTAATCGTATATATATCACTGTAGTTACAAAGGTATAGAGATAACTACAACACTTTCAACCTTGACATGTGTTATATTATAGTAAGTAATCGTATATAAACCACTGTAGTTACAAAGGTATAGAGATAACTACAACACTTTCAACCTTGACATGTGTTATATTATAGTAAGTAATCTTATAAACCACTGTAGTTACAAAGGTATAGAGATAACTACAACACTTTCAACCTTGACATGTGTTATATTATAGTAAGTAATCGTATATATACCACTGTAGTTACAAAGGTATAGAGATAACTACAACACTTTCAACCTTGACATGTGTTATATTATAGTAAGTAATCGTATATAAACCACTGTAGTTACAAAGGTATAGAGATAACTACAACACTTTCAACCTTGACATGTGTTATATTATAGTAAGTAATCGTATATATACCACTGTAGTTACAAAGGTATAGAGATAACTACAACACTTTCAACCTTGACATGTGTTATATTATAGTAAGTAATCGTATATATACCACTGTAGTTACAAAGGTATAGAGTTAACTACAACACTTTCAACCTTGACATGTGTTATGTCATAGTAAGTAATCGTATATAAACCACTGTAGTTACAAAGGTATAGAGATAACTACAACACTTTCAACCTTGACATGTGTTATATTATAGTAAGTAATCGTATATATACCACTGTAGTTACAAAGGTATAGAGATAACTACAACACTTTCAACCTTGACATGTGTTATATTATAGTAAGTAATCTTATATATACCACTGTAGTTACAAAGGTATAGAGATAACTACAACACTTTCAACCTTGACATGTGTTATATTATAGTAAGTAATCGTATATATACCACTGTAGTTACAAAGGTATAGAGATAACTACAACACTTTCAACCTTGACATGTGTTATATTATAGTAAGTAATCGTATATAAACCACTGTAGTTACAAAGGTATAGAGATAACTACAACACTTTCAACCTTGACATGTGTTATATTATAGTAAGTAATCGTATATAAACCACTGTAGTTACAAAGGTATAGAGATAACTACAACACTTTCAACCTTGACATGTGTTATATTATAGTAAGTAATCTTATAAATCACTGTAGTTACAAAGGTATAGAGATAACTACAACACTTTCAACCTTGACATGTGTTATATTATAGTAAGTAATCGTATATATACCACTGTAGTTACAAAGGTATAGAGATAACTACAACACTTTCAACCTTGACATGTGTTATGTCATAGTAAGTAATCATATATATACCACTGTAGTTACAAAGGTATAGAGATAACTACAACACTTTCAACCTTGACATGTGTTATGTTATAGTAAGTAATCTTATAAACCACTGTAGTTACAAAGGTATAGAGATAACTACAACACTTTCAACCTTGACATGTGTTATATTATAGTAAGTAATCATATATATATACCACTGTAGTTACAAAGGTATAGAGATAACTACAACACTTTCAACCTTGACATGTGTTATGTCATAGTAAGTAATCGTATATATATCACTGTAGTTACAAAGGTATAGAGATAACAACAACACTTTCAACCTTGACATGTGTTATGTTATAGTAAGTAATCTTATAAACCACTGTAGTTACAAAGGTATAGAGATAACTACAACACTTTCAACCTTGACATGTGTTATATTATAGTAAGTAATCATATATATACCACTGTAGTTACAAAGGTATAGAGATAACTACAACACTTTCAACCTTGACATGTGTTATGTCATAGTAAGTAATCGTATATATACCACTGTAGTTACAAAGGTATAGAGATAACTACAACACTTTCAACCTTGACATGTGTTATATTATAGTAAGTAATCGTATATATACCACTGTAGTTACAAAGGAATAGAGATAACTACAACACTTTCAACCTTGACATGTGTTATGTTATAGTAAGTAATCGTATATAAACCACTGTAGTTACAAAGGTATAGAGATAACTACAACACTTTCAACCTTGACATGTGTTATATTATAGTAAGTAATCGTATATATACCACTGTAGTTACAAAGGTATAGAGATAACTACAACACTTTCAACCTTGACATGTGTTATATTATAGTAAGTAATCGTATATATACCACTGTAGTTACAAAGGTATAGAGATAACTACAACAATTTCAACCTTGACATGTGTTATATTATAGTAAGTAATCGTATATATACCACTGTAGTTACAAAGGTATAGAGATAACTACAACACTTTCAACCTTGACATGTGTTATATTATAGTAAGTAATCATATATATACCACTGTAGTTACAAAGGTATAGAGATAACTACAACACTTTCAACCTTGACATGTGTTATATTATAGTAAGTAATCATATATATACCACTGTAGTTACAAAGGTATAGAGATAACTACAACACTTTCAACCTTGACATGTGTTATATTATAGTAAGTAATCGTATATATACCACTGTAGTTACAAAGGTATAGAGATAACTACAACACTTTCAACCTTGACATGTGTTATATTATAGTAAGTAATCGTATATATACCACTGTAGTTACAAAGGTATAGAGATAACTACAACACTTTCAACCTTGACATGTGTTATATTATAGTAAGTAATCTTATAAACCACTGTAGTTACAAAGGTATAGAGATAACTACAACACTTTCAACCTTGACATGTGTTATATTATAGTAAGTAATCATATATATACCACTGTAGTTACAAAGGTATAGAGATAACTACAACACTTTCAACCTTGACATGTGTTATGTTATAGTAAGTAATCTTATAAACCACTGTAGTTACAAAGGTATAGAGATAACTACAACACTTTCAACCTTGACATGTGTTATATTATAGTAAGTAATCGTATATAAACCACTGTAGTTACAAAGGTATAGAGATAACTACAACACTTTCAACCTTGACATGTGTTATGTTATAGTAAGTAATCTTATAAACCACTGTAGTTACAAAGGTATAGAGATAACTACAACACTTTCAACCTTGACATGTGTTATATTATAGTAAGTAATCGTATATAAACCACTGTAGTTACAAAGGTATAGAGATAACTACAACACTTTCAACCTTGACATGTGTTATGTTATAGTAAGTAATCGTATATATACCACTGTAGTTACAAAGGTATAGAGATAACTACAACACTTTCAACCTTGACATGTGTTATATTATAGTAAGTAATCATATATATACCACTGTAGTTACAAAGGTATAGAGATAACTACAACACTTTCAACCTTGACATGTGTTATGTCATAGTAAGTAATCGTATATATACCACTGTAGTTACAAAGGTATAGAGATAACTACAACACTTTCAACCTTGACATGTGTTATATTATAGTAAGTAATCGTATATATACCACTGTAGTTACAAAGGTATAGAGATAACTACAACACTTTCAACCTTGACATGTGTTATGTTATAGTAAGTAATCATATAAACCACTGTAGTTACAAAGGTATAGAGATAACTACAACACTTTCAACCTTGACATGTGTTATATTATAGTAAGTAATCGTATATATACCACTGTAGTTACAAAGGTATAGAGATAACTACAACACTTTCAACCTTGACATGTGTTATGTTATAGTAAGTAATCTTATAAACCACTGTAGTTACAAAGGTATAGAGATAACTACAACACTTTCAACCTTGACATGTGTTATGTTATAGTAAGCAATCATATATATACCACTGTAGTTACAAAGGTATAGAGATAACTACAACACTTTCAACCTTGACATGTGTTATATTATAGTAAGTAATCATATATATACCACTGTAGTTACAAAGGTATAGAGATAACTACAACACTTTCAACCTTGACATGTGTTATATTATAGTAAGTAATCATATATATACCACTGTAGTTACAAAGGTATAGAGATAACTACAACACTTTCAACCTTGACATGTGTTATGTCATAGTAAGTAATCGTATATATACCACTGTAGTTACAAAGGTATAGAGATAACTACAACACTTTCAACCTTGACATGTGTTATATTATAGTAAGTAATCGTATATATACCACTGTAGTTACAAAGGTATAGAGATAACTACAACACTTTCAACCTTGACATGTGTTATGTCATAGTAAGTAATCTTATATAAACCACTGTAGTTACAAAGGTATAGAGATAACTACAACACTTTCAACCTTGACATGTGTTATGTTATAGTAAGTAATCATATATATACCACTGTAGTTACAAAGGTATAAAGATAACTACAACACTTTCAACCTTGACATGTGTTATGTTATAGTAAGTAATCTTATAAACCACTGTAGTTACAAAGGTATAGAGATAACTACAACACTTTCAACCTTGACATGTGTTATATTATAGTAAGTAATCATATATATACCACTGTAGTTACAAAGGTATAGAGATAACTACAACACTTTCAACCTTGACATGTGTTATGTCATAGTAAGTAATCGTATATATACCACTGTAGTTACAAAGGTATAGAGATAACTACAACACTTTCAACCTTGACATGTGTTATATTATAGTAAGTAATCGTATATATACCACTGTAGTTACAAAGGTATAGAGATAACTACAACACTTTCAACCTTGACATGTGTTATGTTATAGTAAGTAATCGTATATATACCACTGTAGTTACAAAGGTATAGAGATAACTACAACACTTTCAACCTTGACATGTGTTATGTTATAGTAAGTAATCTTATAAACCACTGTAGTTACAAAGGTATAGAGATAACTACAACACTTTCAACCTTGACATGTGTTATATTATAGTAAGTAATCGTATATATACCACTGTAGTTACAAAGGTATAGAGATAACTACAACACTTTCAACCTTGACATGTGTTATGTCATAGTAAGTAATCGTATATATACCACTGTAGTTACAAAGGTATAGAGATAACTACAACACTTTCAACCTTGACATGTGTTATATTATAGTAAGTAATCATATATAAACCACTGTAGTTACAAAGGTATAGAGATAACTACAACACTTTCAACCTTGACATGTGTTATATTATAGTAAGTAATCATATATATACCACTGTAGTTACAAAGGTATAGAGATAACTACAACACTTTCAACCTTGACATGTGTTATATTATAGTAAGTAATCGTATATATACCACTGTAGTTACAAAGGTATAGAGATAACTACAACACTTTCAACCTTGACATGTGTTATATTATAGTAAGTAATCATATATAAACCACTGTAGTTACAGAGGTATAGAGATAACTACAACACTTTCAACCTTGACATGTGTTATATTATAGTAAGTAATCGTATATAAACCACTGTAGTTACAAAGGTATAGAGATAACTACAACACTTTCAACCTTGACATGTGTTATGTTATAGTAAGTAATCTTATAAACCACTGTAGTTACAAAGGTATAGAGATAACTACAACACTTTCAACCTTGACATGTGTTATATTATAGTAAGTAATCGTATATATACCACTGTAGTTACAAAGGTATAGAGATAACTACAACACTTTCAACCTTGACATGTGTTATGTCATAGTAAGTAATCGTATATATACCACTGTAGTTACAAAGGTATAGAGATAACTACAACACTTTCAACCTTGACATGTGTTATGTCATAGTAAGTAATCGTATATATACCACTGTAGTTACAAAGGTATAGAGATAACTACAACACTTTCAACCTTGACATGTGTTATGTCATAGTAAGTAATCATATAAACCACTGTAGTTACAAAGGTATAGAGATAACTACAACACTTTCAACCTTGACATGTGTTATGTTATAGTAAGTAATCTTATAAACCACTGTAGTTACAAAGGTATAGAGATAACTACAACACTTTCAACCTTGACATGTGTTATATTATAGTAAGTAATCGTATATATACCACTGTAGTTACAAAGGTATAGAGATAACTACAACACTTTCAACCTTGACATGTGTTATATTATAGTAAGTAATCGTATATATACCACTGTAGTTACAAAGGTATAGAGATAACTACAACACTTTCAACCTTGACATGTGTTATGTCATAGTAAGTAATCGTATATATACCACTGTAGTTACAAAGGTATAGAGATAACTACAACACTTTCAACCTTGACATGTGTTATATTATAGTAAGTAATCGTATATATACCACTGTAGTTACAAAGGTATAGAGATAACTACAACACTTTCAACCTTGACATGTGTTATATTATAGTAAGTAATCGTATATATACCACTGTAGTTACAAAGGTATAGAGATAACTACAACACTTTCAACCTTGACATGTGTTATATTATAGTAAGTAATCGTATATATACCACTGTAGTTACAAAGGTATAGAGATAACTACAACACTTTCAACCTTGACATGTGTTATATTATAGTAAGTAATCATATATATACCACTGTAGTTACAAAGGTATAGAGATAACTACAACACTTTCAACCTTGACATGTGCTATATTATAGTAAGTAATCGTATATAAACCACTGTCGTTACAAAGGTATAGAGATAACTACAACACTTTCAACCTTGACATGTGTTATATTATAGTAAGAAATCTTATATAAACCACTGTAGTTACAAAGGTATAGAGATAACTACAACACTTTCAACCTTGACATGTGTTATATTATAGTAAGTAATCGTATATATACCACTGTAGTTACAAAGGTATAGAGATAACTACAACACTTTCAACCTTGACATGTGTTATGTTATAGTAAGTAATCTTATAAACCACTGTAGTTACAAAGGTATAGAGATAACTACAACACTTTCAACCTTGACATGTGTTATATTATAGTAAGTAATCGTATATATACCACTGTAGTTACAAAGGTATAGAGATAACTACAACACTTTCAACCTTGACATGTGTTATATTATAGTAAGTAATCATATATAAACCACTGTAGTTACAGAGGTATAGAGATAACTACAACACTTTCAACCTTGACATGTGTTATATTATAGTAAGTAATCGTATATAAACCACTGTAGTTACAAAGGTATAGAGATAACTACAACACTTTCAACCTTGACATGTGTTATGTTATAGTAAGTAATCTTATAAACCACTGTAGTTACAAAGGTATAGAGATAACTACAACACTTTCAACCTTGACATGTGTTATATTATAGTAAGTAATCGTATATATACCACTGTAGTTACAAAGGTATAGAGATAACTACAACACTTTCAACCTTGACATGTGTTATGTCATAGTAAGTAATCGTATATATACCACTGTAGTTACAAAGGTATAGAGATAACTACAACACTTTCAACCTTGACATGTGTTATGTCATAGTAAGTAATCGTATATATACCACTGTAGTTACAAAGGTATAGAGATAACTACAACACTTTCAACCTTGACATGTGTTATGTCATAGTAAGTAATCATATAAACCACTGTAGTTACAAAGGTATAGAGATAACTACAACACTTTCAACCTTGACATGTGTTATGTTATAGTAAGTAATCTTATAAACCACTGTAGTTACAAAGGTATAGAGATAACTACAACACTTTCAACCTTGACATGTGTTATATTATAGTAAGTAATCGTATATATACCACTGTAGTTACAAAGGTATAGAGATAACTACAACACTTTCAACCTTGACATGTGTTATATTATAGTAAGTAATCGTATATATACCACTGTAGTTACAAAGGTATAGAGATAACTACAACACTTTCAACCTTGACATGTGTTATGTCATAGTAAGTAATCGTATATATACCACTGTAGTTACAAAGGTATAGAGATAACTACAACACTTTCAACCTTGACATGTGTTATATTATAGTAAGTAATCGTATATATACCACTGTAGTTACAAAGGTATAGAGATAACTACAACACTTTCAACCTTGACATGTGTTATATTATAGTAAGTAATCGTATATATACCACTGTAGTTACAAAGGTATAGAGATAACTACAACACTTTCAACCTTGACATGTGTTATATTATAGTAAGTAATCGTATATATACCACTGTAGTTACAAAGGTATAGAGATAACTACAACACTTTCAACCTTGACATGTGTTATATTATAGTAAGTAATCATATATATACCACTGTAGTTACAAAGGTATAGAGATAACTACAACACTTTCAACCTTGACATGTGCTATATTATAGTAAGTAATCGTATATAAACCACTGTCGTTACAAAGGTATAGAGATAACTACAACACTTTCAACCTTGACATGTGTTATATTATAGTAAGAAATCTTATATAAACCACTGTAGTTACAAAGGTATAGAGATAACTACAACACTTTCAACCTTGACATGTGTTATATTATAGTAAGTAATCGTATATATACCACTGTAGTTACAAAGGTATAGAGATAACTACAACACTTTCAACCTTGACATGTGTTATGTTATAGTAAGTAATCTTATAAACCACTGTAGTTACAAAGGTATAGAGATAACTACAACACTTTCAACCTTGACATGTGTTATATTATAGTAAGTAATCGTATATATACCACTGTAGTTACAAAGGTATAGAGATAACTACAACACTTTCAACCTTGACATGTGTTATATTATAGTAAGTAATCGTATATATACCACTGTAGTTACAAAGGTATAGAGATAACTACAACACTT
Organism: Bathymodiolus brooksi; assembly: GCA_963680875.1. NCBI lineage: Eukaryota > Metazoa > Mollusca > Bivalvia > Mytilida > Modiolidae > Bathymodiolus > Bathymodiolus brooksi. The sequence goes on from OY804582.1 coordinate 65,525,806, forward strand.
TCAACCTTGACATGTGTTATATTATAGTAAGTAATCGTATATATACCACTGTAGTTACAAAGGTATAGAGATAACTACAACACTTCAACCTTGAAATGTGTTATATTATAGTAAGTAATCGTATATATACCACTGTAGTTACAAAGGTATAGAGATAACTACAACACTTTCAACCTTGACATGTGTTATATTATAGTAAGTAATCTTATATATACCACTGTAGTTACAAAGGTATAGAGATAACTACAACACTTTCAACCTTGACATGTGTTATATTATAGTAAGTAATCGTATATATACCACTGTAGTTACAAAGGTATAGAGATAACTACAACACTTTCAACCTTGACATGTGTTATATTATAGTAAGTAATCGTATATATACCACTGTAGTTACAAAGGTATAGAGATAACTACAACACTTTCAACCTTGACATGTGTTATATTATAGTAAGTAATCGTATATATACCACTGTAGTTACAAAGGTATAGAGATAACTACAACACTTTCAACCTTGACATGTGTTATATTATAGTAAGTAATCGTATATATACCACTGTAGTTACAAAGGTATAGAGATAACTACAACACTTTCAACCTTGACATGTGTTATATTATAGTAAGTAATCGTATATATACCACTGTAGTTACAAAGGTATAGAGATAACTACAACACTTTCAACCTTGACATGTGTTATATTATAGTAAGTAATCTTATATATACCACTGTAGTTACAAAGGTATAGAGATAACTACAACACTTTCAACCTTGACATGTGTTATATTATAGTAAGTAATCGTATATATACCACTGTAGTTACAAAGGTATAGAGATAACTACAACACTTTCAACCTTGACATGTGTTATATTATAGTAAGTAATCGTATATATACCACTGTAGTTACAAAGGTATAGAGATAACTACAACACTTTCAACCTTGACATGTGTTATGTCATAGTAAGTAATCATATATATACCACTGTAGTTACAAAGGTATAGAGATAACTACAACACTTTCAACCTTGACATGTGTTATATTATAGTAAGTAATCATATATATACCACTGTAGTTACAAAGGTATAGAGATAACTACAACACTTTCAACCTTGACATGTGTTATATTATAGTAAGTAATCGTATATATACCACTGTAGTTACAAAGGTATAGAGATAACTACAACACTTTCAACCTTGACATGTGTTATGTTATAGTAAGTAATCTTATAAACCACTGTAGTTACAAAGGTATAGAGATAACTACAACACTTTCAACCTTGACATGTGTTATATTATAGTAAGTAATCGTATATATACCACTGTAGTTACAAAGGTATAGAGATAACTACAACACTTTCAACCTTGACATGTGTTATATTATAGTAAGTAATCATATATATACCACTGTAGTTACAAAGGTATAGAGATAACTACAACACTTTCAACCTTGACATGTGTTATATTATAGTAAGTAATCGTATATATACCACTGTAGTTAAAAAGGTATAGAATAACTACAACACTTTCAACCTTGACATGTGTTATATTATAGTAAGTAATCGTATATATACCACTGTAGTTACAAAGGTATAGAGATAACTACAACACTTTCAACCTTGACATGTGTTATATTATAGTAAGTGATCGTATATATACCACTGTAGTTACAAAGGTATAGAATAACTACAACACTTTCAACCTTGACATGTGTTATATTATAGTAAGTAATCGTATATATACCACTGTAGTTACAAAGGTATAGAATAACCACAACACTTTCAACCTTGACATGTGTTATATTATAGTAAGTAATCGTATATATACCACTGTAGTTACAAAGGTATAGAGATAACTACAACACTTTCAACCTTGACATGTGTTATATTATAGTAAGTAATCGTATATATACCACTGTAGTTACAAAGGTATAGAGATAACTACAACACTTTCAACCTTGACATGTGTTATATTATAGTAAGTAATCATATATATACCACTGTAGTTACAAAGGTATAGAGATAACTACAACACTTTCAACCTTGACATGTGTTATATTATAGTAAGTAATCATATATATACCACTGTAGTTACAAAGGTATAGAGATAACTACAACACTTTCAACCTTGACATGTGTTATATTATAGTAAGTAATCGTATATAAACCACTGTAGTTACAAAGGTATAGAGATAACTACAACACTTTCAACCTTGACATGTGTTATGTCATAGTAAGTAATCGTATATATACCACTGTAGTTACAAAGGTATAGAGATAACTACAACACTTTCAACCTTGACATGTGTTATATTATAGTAAGTAATCGTATATAAACCACTGTAGTTACAAAGGTATAGAGATAACTACAACACTTTCAACCTTGACATGTGTTATATTATAGTAAGTAATCGTATATATACCACTGTAGTTACAAAGGTATAGAGATAACTACAACACTTTCAACCTTGACATGTGTTATATTATAGTAAGTAATCGTATATATACCACTGTAGTTACAAAGGTATAGAGATAACTACAACACTTTCAACCTTGACATGTGTTATATTATAGTAAGTAATCGTATATATACCACTGTAGTTACAAAGGTATAGAGATAACTACAACACTTTCAACCTTGACATGTGTTATATTATAGTAAGTAATCGTATATATACCACTGTAGTTACAAAGGTATAGAGATAACTACAACACTTTCAACCTTGACATGTGTTATATTATAGTAAGTAATCGTATATATACCACTGTAGTTACAAAGGTATAGAGATAACTACAACACTTTCAACCTTGACATGTGTTATATTATAGTAAGTAATCGTATATATACCACTGTAGTTACAAAGGTATAGAGATAACTACAACACTTTCAACCTTGACATGTGTTATATTATAGTAAGTAATCGTATATATACCACTGTAGTTACAAAGGTATAGAGATAACTACAACACTTTCAACCTTGACATGTGTTATATTATAGTAAGTAATCGTATATATACCACTGTAGTTACAAAGGTATAGAGATAACTACAACACTTTCAACCTTGACATGTGTTATATTATAGTAAGTAATCGTATATATACCACTGTAGTTACAAAGGTATAGAGATAACTACAACACTTTCAACCTTGACATGTGTTATATTATAGTAAGTAATCGTATATATACCACTGTAGTTACAAAGGTATAGAGATAACTACAACACTTTCAACCTTGACATGTGTTATATTATAGTAAGTAATCGTATATATACCACTGTAGTTACAAAGGTATAGAGATAACTACAACACTTTCAACCTTGACATGTGTTATATTATAGTAAGTAATCGTATATATACCACTGTAGTTACAAAGGTATAGAGATAACTACAACACTTTCAACCTTGACATGTGTTATATTATAGTAAGTAATCGTATATATACCACTGTAGTTACAAAGGTATAGAGATAACTACAACACTTTCAACCTTGACATGTGTTATATTATAGTAAGTAATCGTATATATACCACTGTAGTTACAAAGGTATAGAGATAACTACAACACTTTCAACCTTGACATGTGTTATATTATAGTAAGTAATCGTATATATACCACTGTAGTTACAAAGGTATAGAGATAACTACAACACTTTCAACCTTGACATGTGTTATATTATAGTAAGTAATCGTATATATACCACTGTAGTTACAAAGGTATAGAGATAACTACAACACTTTCAACCTTGACATGTGTTATATTATAGTAAGTAATCGTATATATACCACTGTAGTTACAAAGGTATAGAGATAACTACAACACTTTCAACCTTGACATGTGTTATATTATAGTAAGTAATCGTATATATACCACTGTAGTTACAAAGGTATAGAGATAACTACAACACTTTCAACCTTGACATGTGTTATATTATAGTAAGTAATCGTATATATACCACTGTAGTTACAAAGGTATAGAGATAACTACAACACTTTCAACCTTGACATGTGTTATATTATAGTAAGTAATCGTATATATACCACTGTAGTTACAAAGGCATAGAGATAACTACAACACTTTCAACCTTGACATGTGTTATATTATAGTAAGTAATCGTATATATACCACTGTAGTTACAAAGGTATAGAGATAACTACAACACTTTCAACCTTGACATGTGTTATATTATAGTAAGTAATCGTATATATACCACTGTAGTTACAAAGGTATAGAGATAACTACAACACTTTCAACCTTGACATGTGTTATATTATAGTAAGTAATCGTATATATACCACTGTAGTTACAAAGGTATAGAGATAACTACAAAACTTTCAACCTTGACATGTGTTATATTATAGTAAGTAATCGCATATATACCACTGTAGTTACAAAGGTATAGAGATAACTACAACACTTTCAACCCTGACATGTGTTATGTCATAGTAAGTAATCGTATATATACCACTGTAGTTACAAAGGTATAGAGATAACTACAACACTTTCAACCTTGACATGTGTTATATTATAGTAAGTAATCGTATATATACCACTGTAGTTACAAAGGTATAGAGATAACTACAACACTTTCAACCTTGACATGTGTTATGTCATAGTAAGTAATCGTATATATACCACTGTAGTTACAAAGGTATAGAGATAACTACAACACTTTCAACCTTGACATGTGTTATGTCATAGTAAGTAATCGTATATATACCACTGTAGTTACAAAGGTATAGAGATAACTACAACACTTTCAACCTTGACATGTGTTATGTCATAGTAAGTAATCTTATAAATCACTGTAGTTACAAAGGTATAGAGATAACTACAACACTTTCAACCTTGACATGTGTTATATTATAGTAAGTAATCGTATATATACCACTGTAGTTACAAAGGTATAGAGATAACTACAACACTTTCAACCTTGACATGTGTTATATTATAGTAAGTAATCGTATATATACCACTGTAGTTACAAAGGTATAGAGATAACTACAACACTTTCAACCTTGACATGTGTTATGTCATAGTAAGTAATCGTATATATACCACTGTAGTTACAAAGGTATAGAGATAACTAAAACACTTTCAACCTTGACATGTGTTATATTATAGTAAGTAATCGTATATATACCACTGTAGTTACAAAGGTATAGAGATAACTACAACACTTTCAACCTTGACATGTGTTATATTATAGTAAGTAATCGTATATATACCACTGTAGTTACAAAGGTATAGAGATAACTACAACACTTTCAACCTTGACATGTGTTATGTCATAGTAAGTAATCGTATATATACCACTGTAGTTACAAAGGTATAGAGATAACTACAACACTTTCAACCTTGACATGTGTTATATTATAGTAAGTAATCTTATATAAACCACTGTAGTTACAAAGGTATAGAGATAACTACAACACTTTCAACCTTGACATGTGTTATGTCATAGTAAGTAATCATATATATACCACTGTAGTTACAAAGGTATAGAGATAACTACAACACTTTCAACCTTGACATGTGTTATATTATAGTAAGTAATCATATAAACCACTGTAGTTACAAAGGTATAGAGATAACTACAACACTTTCAACCTTGACATGTGTTATATTATAGTAAGTAATCGTATATATACCACTGTAGTTACAAAGGTATAGAGATAACTACAACACTTTCAACCTTGACATGTGTTATATTATAGTAAGTAATCATATATATACCACTGTAGTTACAAAGGTATAGAGATAACTACAACACTTTCAACCTTGACATGTGTTATATTATAGTAAGTAATCGTATATAAACCACTGTAGTTACAAAGGTATAGAGATAACTACAACACTTTCAACCTTGACATGTGTTATGTCATAGTAAGTAATCATATATATACCACTGTAGTTACAAAGGTATAGAGATAACTACAACACTTTCAACCTTGACATGTGTTATATTATAGTAAGTAATCGTATATATACCACTGTAGTTACAAAGGTATAGAGATAACTACAACACTTTCAACCTTGACATGTGTTATATTATAGCAAGTAATCGTATATATACCACTGTAGTTACAAAGGTATAGAGATAACTACAACACTTTCAACCTTGACATGTGTTATGTTATAGTAAGTAATCGTATATATACCACTGTAGTTACAAAGGTATAGAGATAACTACAACACTTTCAACCTTGACATGTGTTATGTCATAATAAGTAATCGTATATATACCACTGTAGTTACAAAGGTATAGAGATAACTACAACACTTTCAACCTTGACATGTGTTATGTCATAGTAAGTAATCTTATAAATCACTGTAGTTACAAAGGTATAGAGATAACTACAACACTTTCAACCTTGACATGTGTTATATTATAGTAAGTAATCATATATATACCACTGTAGTTACAAAGGTATAGAGATAACTACAACACTTTCAACCTTGACATGTGTTATATTATAGTAAGTAATCGTATATATACCACTGTAGTTACAAAGGTATAGAGATAACTACAACACTTTCAACCTTGACATGTGTTATATTATAGTAAGTAATCATATATAAACCACTGTAGTTACAAAGGTATAGAGATAACTACAACACTTTCAACCTTGACATGTGTTATATTATAGTAAGTAATCGTATATATACCACTGTAGTGACAAAGGTATAGAGATAACTACAACACTTTCAACCTTGACATGTGTTATATTATAGTAAGTAATCGTATATATACCACTGTAGTTACAAAGGTATAGAGATAACTACAACACTTTCAACCTTGACATGTGTTATGTTATAGTAAGTAATCTTATAAACCACTGTAGTTACAAAGGTATAGAGATAACTACAACACTTTCAACCTTGACATGTGTTATATTATAGTAAGTAATCGTATATATACCACTGTAGTTACAAAGGTATAGAGATAACTACAACACTTTCAACCTTGACATGTGTTATATTATAGTAAGTAATCGTATATATACCACTGTAGTTACAAAGGTATAGAGATAACTACAACACTTTCAACCTTGACATGTGTTATGTTATAGTAAGTAATCGTATATATACCACTGTAGTGACAAAGGTATAGAGATAACTACAACACTTTCAACCTTGACATGTGTTATATTATAGTAAGTAATCGTATATATACCACTGTAGTTACAAAGGTATAGAGATAACTACAACACTTTCAACCTTGACATGTGTTATATTATAGTAAGTAATCGTATATATACCACTGTAGTTACAAAGGTATAGAGATAACTACAACACTTTCAACCTTGACATGTGTTATATTATAGTAAGTAATCGTATATATACCACTGTAGTTACAAAGGTATAGAGATAACTACAACACTTTCAACCTTGACATGTGTTATATTATAGTAAGTAATCGTATATATACCACTGTAGTTACAAAGGTATAGAGATAACTACAACACTTTCAACCTTGACATGTGTTATATTATAGTAAGTAATCGTATATATACCACTGTAGTTACAAAGGTATAGAGATAACTACAACACTTTCAACCTTGACATGTGTTATATTATAGTAAGTAATCGTATATATACCACTGTAGTGACAAAGGTATAGAGATAACTACAACACTTTCAACCTTGACATGTGTTATATTATAGTAAGTAATCGTATATATACCACTGTAGTTACAAAGGTATAGAGATAACTACAACACTTTCAACCTTGACATGTGTTATATTATAGTAAGTAATCGTATATATACCACTGTAGTTACAAAGGTATAGAGATAACTACAACACTTTCAACCTTGACATGTGTTATATTATAGTAAGTAATCGTATATATACCACTGTAGTTACAAAGGTATAGAGATAACTACAACACTTTCAACCTTGACATGTGTTATATTATAGTAAGTAATCGTATATATACCACTGTAGTTACAAAGGTATAGAGATAACTACAACACTTTCAACCTTGACATGTGTTATATTATAGTAAGTAATCGTATATATACCACTGTAGTTACAAAGGTATAGAGATAACTACAACACTTTCAACCTTGACATGTGTTATATTATAGTAAGTAATCGTATATATACCACTGTAGTTACAAAGGTATAGAGATAACTACAACACTTTCAACCTTGACATGTGTTATATTATAGTAAGTAATCGTATATATACCACTGTAGTTACAAAGGTATAGAGATAACTACAACACTTTCAACCTTGACATGTGTTATATTATAGTAAGTAATCGTATATATACCACTGTAGTTACAAAGGTATAGAGATAACTACAACACTTTCAACCTTGACATGTGTTATATTATAGTAAGTAATCGTATATATACCACTGTAGTTACAAAGGTATAGAGATAACTACAACACTTTCAACCTTGACATGTGTTATATTATAGTAAGTAATCGTATATATACCACTGTAGTTACAAAGGTATAGAGATAACTACAACACTTTCAACCTTGACATGTGTTATATTATAGTAAGTAATCGTATATATACCACTGTAGTTACAAAGGTATAGAGATAACTACAACACTTTCAACCTTGACATGTGTTATATTATAGTAAGTAATCGTATATATACCACTGTAGTTACAAAGGTATAGAGATAACTACAACACTTTCAACCTTGACATGTGTTATATTATAGTAAGTAATCGTATATATACCACTGTAGTTACAAAGGTATAGAGATAACTACAACACTTTCAACCTTGACATGTGTTATATTATAGTAAGTAATCGTATATATACCACTGTAGTTACAAAGGTATAGAGATAACTACAACACTTTCAACCTTGACATGTGTTATATTATAGTAAGTAATCGTATATATACCACTGTAGTTACAAAGGTATAGAGATAACTACAACACTTTCAACCTTGACATGTGTTATATTATAGTAAGTAATCGTATATATACCACTGTAGTTACAAAGGTATAGAGATAACTACAACACTTTCAACCTTGACATGTGTTATATTATAGTAAGTAATCGTATATATACCACTGTAGTTACAAAGGTATAGAGATAACTACAACACTTTCAACCTTGACATGTGTTATATTATAGTAAGTAATCGTATATATACCACTGTAGTTACAAAGGTATAGAGATAACTACAACACTTTCAACCTTGACATGTGTTATATTATAGTAAGTAATCGTATATATACCACTGTAGTTACAAAGGTATAGAGATAACTACAACACTTTCAACCTTGACATGTGTTATATTATAGTAAGTAATCGTATATATACCACTGTAGTTACAAAGGTATAGAGATAACTACAACACTTTCAACCATCTCGTCCTGACATTTTATAGTAAGTAATCGTATATATACCACTGTAGTTACAAAGGTATAGAGATAACTACAACACTTTCAACCTTGACATGTGTTATATTATAGTAAGTAATCGTATATATACCACTGTAGTTACAAAGGTATAGAGATAACTACAACACTTTCAAC